>QLOH01000758.1:0-456379 GCA_026901365.1 Sesbania bispinosa | reverse complement strand
TGACCCACTAGTAATTATAGTCACTTAGAGCAGTACTACTACTAGAAAGTTTTAATGTGACTTGAGGGATAGAAAAGGTCGACACCATAAAATTCACCTCAAAAATATATATGAAAATACAAATAAAAATAGAAAAACTAGACTTAATCTATTATTTAATCAACTCATTATTAATAACCCAGTAATCAGTCCATTTGTATATCTTGAACATGTGATTTAGGCGATCTCCAAGTGTTTCTTTCATACTGAACCAAAAGAGTGAGCACTCTAGTCTTCATTTCCTCACCAATTGAGCTTGCTAGTAGATTTATCACCACTTGATTCTTTTTGTAGTTCTTTAATGTTCATTCTCCCCCTATATCCTCATCATAAAATTTGAATATTAGTAAAAATGCTTCCACAATAATAAAATAAAAAAATTATCATGCAAAATAATAAGGTTTATTTTTTTATTATCCTTCCCTTGTGTTAATTTAAGATTAATATTTTTACTGAAGTATTTAAAAATTTTGAAAATTTATTATAACAGAGGATTTAATTGCAATAAATTTATAAATTAAATATGACAGAATTTATATAAGGTTTGAGAAATAGAGGATATTTTATATAATAAGTCAAAATTTTACAATAAGAATTTTTTTATTAATCATATACAAAAGATAACAATTATAAGACAATTAATAATAATTTTGTATAGAATCTAAAAAGCTTAAATATGTTTCCAGTCCCTACATTTTAGCGATTTTTTATTTTAGTCCCTATCCACTTTTTTATGCTTTCAATCCCTACTTAATTTTATGTTTATGAAATAGGTTCCTACCACCGTTAAGTGTTCTGTTAACTTTGCTTACTTGGACAACAAAGTTAGAAGATGACGTGACAAGGTCAGTGCCAACTCAGCGAACACAATGCCACGTCATGGTAGTCTGCAAATTCCAATTCCATTTTCAGCATGAGTTATTGAAATAAATGCTACAAAAAAATTTAAAAACACAAACGTTCTAATTAGGACACCAGATAAACCTCTATCATGACATGGCATTGTGTTAGCTAAGTTAGCACTGACTTTGTCACGTCATCTTCTATAACTTTGTTGTCCAAATAAATAAAGTTAACAAAACACTTAACGGTAAGGACCTATTTCATAAACAGAAAACTAAGTAGGAACTAAAGCATAAAAAAGTGGACAAGGACTAAAATAAAAAACTCGCTAAAATGTAGGGACCGTAAATATATTTAAGCCAATCTAAAAATAGGAAAGTTGTGAAAAAACACAAAAATAAACCAAAAAATAAATTAATTTTCTCTAAATATTATTTTCATATTTTCATCATCTACTCAATTATTCATTTTTCAAAACTCATGAAAAGAAAAGTAATTATAAGAAATACTCCTTTTAATCACGACTGCTCAATAGAGGTGAATATTCGAGAGACATCAATCTAATAAAATAAATAAATAAATATTTTTCTATTTTCTTTTCAAAGTAAAACAAACCTAAATATGTAAAACATTAATCGCGCGCCCGTAAACTTTTCACCTGTAATTTAATTTGCCTTTCTCTATTGTCCTTGTCTTTTTTTACGGGACCTTTCTCTATTGTTTTTAAGTAAGACTCTTACTTTAAGCCCATCCAACGTATCGAGAGATCTCAAACAAACTTTTATATTAAGGTCTTTTTAAAAAAGTGAGATGAAAAAATGGATCTTAAAAATTAAAATTCAATAAGTAAAGATTAAACTCTTAACTTTAAGGTAAAATATCAATTTCTAAATCATTGTGTTAGGCCTAATAATAATAATAATAATAATAATAATAATAATAATAATAATAATAATATATTTTTATAAAAGATATTATTAATAACTGCGGACCTAAAGTAAGAGTTTGAACAGCCTTATACTTGAGCCGTTCCTATCCTGATACGACTTAACATGATCTATTTATAAAAAATAAATAAATAAATAAATAAATAAATAAATAAATAAATAAATAAATGCAATATTGAAGTCTACACACAAATCGTACATCAAAGTTCACATCAAATGTGGTTATATACGAAATGCATATGTATGTGAATGTGATGTATCTGTAGTATATATTCTGTATCCATAAATGCTCATGGGATGCTAGCTACAGTGGTTTTAAATTTATATTGAACCTGAATGGAATCATATCATCTCAATCCATCCAAAATTCCTTTTTCAATGTAAAGTTGTGATTGTGATTCGTGAGCCTCTATTCCTCTCCTCTGATTCGTTCTTCCTCTCCCTTCCCCTCTCTGCAGCCTCACATTCTTCAACCCCACACTGACATCTGCAGTGCTATTCTGCTCACACATCCTTCCCAATTTTTACCCTTATCACCTCTCTCTCTAAGTTACCCAAATGCCAATGGTTCACTTTTCATTTTTTTTCTAAAGCATCTAATTAATATATGATTAATTCAATCATTTGATCAAGCTAACTTGTTTTGAAATTGACCATATTAAAAATCTAGATAACTGAGTAAAGCAAACGAGAACATAAATAAAAAAGTACCGCTAACGAGTGCTAGTTAAAAAAATATATAGAGTAAATTACTATAATCTTCCCTCTAATTTACACTTTTAACATAAAATTCCCTCTATTTTGAAAATTTACATAAAATTCCTCCAATTTTAAAAATACACTACACTTAAACCCATATTTTTATGATACATTTAATAGAAATTTTAGTCAACGGTCAATAATTATTTTTTATATTAAATTGATTATAATACCCTTACTGATTATGGATTTTTCTTTACTATATAAAAATCCCTCAATTTTTAAACTTTACACAAACTCCTTATATTTTATAAATATATTATTCTTTTTCTTTTGTATCGGTGAATAAAAGAAAACACAAAAAAAAACTTCATACAAATTTTTTTTCAAATACATTATTTTGAATAACAAAAATCATAGTTTCATACAAGCAAAATAAAGAAATTTATTTTAAAAATTTTTATATTGAAAATTTAATTAAAAACTCAGAAACTAATAAAATGAACCAAAATAATTTATTAAGATTGATTTTTGAAGTATTAATAGATTAAAACAAATTTACTAAGATGGATCTTAATAAAAAAGCTTTATAAATTATTAAAAAATATAATATGTAAAATAATAAACGTTAGGGAAGTGAAAAAGAGGGAGAGCGAGAAGAATGAATTTTGCGCGAGAAAAACAGAGATTTTCACGTTGAGATTTTATTGCATTTATCAATTCTAATAATTCAATTAGAAAGAAAGGGGTGTCTTAAGGGTAATGTTGGGGTTTTTAAAAAAATATTTTTTTATAAATAATTAAAAAATATTAATTGGGGTTTTGGAAAAGTTTTTAAAATAAAGGGAGTTTTGTGTAGGTTTTTAAAATAGAGGGGATTTTGTGTTGGAAATGCAAGATAGAGGGGAGGTTGGAGTAATTTCCTCAAATATATATTATAGCTCTTTATTAGAAATCAAAACATTAATTGCTTAATTAGTATCTTAAGAACACTTATTAGTATTTCCAAAACAAAACCACTATATATATCATCTTCCAATTTTCGGAGAAAAAGATACAAGATAGAAAACTCCTATCCCAAACTTTACCTATGTTTGGTTTGACATTTCCCATCAATAAACACACATTATAATAGAATCAATAGAAAATAACACTCTAATCTAAATGCATTTGCATCTCAGTAGGCTACTATTTTGTGTCACAACAAGAAAAATTATTTTTTATGAAAAAATTCGTCATTAAAAGTTTAAAAATATGTTACTGTGTATATCTTGTGACAATATTTAAATGGGTTAGATGTGTTTTTATTCCTTCAAAATATAACGAAATTTGGTTTTGGTTCCTTGTTTATTTGTTTCATTGGTTTTGGTCCTCTATTTTATAAAATCACATGATTTTAGTCCTTGTCGTTATTTATATTCCTTTAAGTGATGACATAACAATATTTCGTGTAAATTTTTATATCGATTTTCCTTCAAATTTTCTTGAGGATTTCAAAATTCAAAGGTGATTTTATTAAAATTTTAAAATTTGTAGGAAATTTTACAATAGATTTTTTTACAATAAAGCAAAGAAATTTTATACCAATATTTTTATGGAAAAAATTTGCAATTTTTTGAAAATTTCCTACAGATGACTTTTATAGAGAAAAAATCACAAGAAATTTCCTATAAATTTTTACCCAAAAAAGTCGTATCGGGGCTATAAAAGTGACTTAATTAACAGAGTATATATAGTTAACAATGAGGACTAAAAGCATGTTATAACATCCTAAATTTTATTAAGTAAAATTTAATTAAATCAAACTAATAAAGTAGAGAAATAAATAAATAATAATAATATTATTAGTAGTTTTATTAATAAAGCTATTTCAAATTTAAAAGAGGATAAGGGGGTGAGAGTGGGCCCAGCCCATTTAGGCATGTTAGTAAGGAGGGGTTACCAGTTCACCCTAATCCTTATTTTTCAAATCGTCAGAGAGCGAAACGCTAAGGAGGGGAGAAACGACGTATCAAGAGGAGGTTGATGCAGAGTGGTCATCAAGAAAGAGTAGTCTTTGTTGTTCGATCTTCACCTTCAAGGTACGGTGGGGGAAAGGGTGCTGCTTGTATGTGCATGTGGGGGTGCTTGGGTAGTAATCTAAGACTTTAAATTCGAATTGATATGTATATATAATGAGTATGGTATGATGAAAACCTATTGATTGTTGATTAGTTCTATGAATCTTGATGAATCTTGAATGAAATTGAAGAGGATAGCGAAAATAGCGAGAAGGGTAATTAAGGGTTTGTTGATTTGGGGTTTGATGGAATAATTGTGCAAATCTGTGTAAAGATTGGTGTTTTTGCTGAGTTTGATTAGTATAAACGTGTATGAAAAAGTTATGACCTCAAGAATTGAGTAAAGATTGACGAAGAGTGTTGAAAAGGGGCAAAAACATATGAACAGTCGCGTTCTGCGATACTTACGCTTCAGTGGCGCTGAACGCAGGCTGAAGCATATGTTCTTCGAATCTGCGCTCCACTTGCTCTGAGCGAGAGTGGAGCGTAGCTCTCTGGAACTCGCGCTGCATGTGCGCTGAGCGCAGGCTGAGCGCGACATGCAGATTAACTTATTTAAACGTGAAACTGAGTTGGATACTTACTATTGTGTGGATTGGTTGATGAAGTGGATGTATAACATATATTGATTGTGGCATAAGTATGGTGATATGAATATCCCATGTGAGGTTAGAAGTTTATAATATTGTGATGTATGATGTTGATGTGACGAGTATATGAGATGTATTATTATGATGATTGATGATGCTTTGTGATGCTTTATGATGATTATGATGATGTTGATTGATGATGCTTATGATGATGTGTGATGATGATTTTACGATGATAATGATGATTGACGATGTGTGATGATGATGATGATGATGTATATAACTTTACGATGTGTGTGATTTGATGATGAGTATGCATTGAGCATATGAGGCGTGATTTGATGATGACTATGCATTGAGCATATGAGGTGTGGTATCTGAGGAGCACAAGCCTAGAGTGGGGCGAAGTGCAACTCAGGAGATGAACTGTACAAGCCTAGAGTGGGGCGTAACGGTAGGGCTTAACACGTGGGGCGGATGTCTCTGTACAAGCCTAGAGTGGGGCGATGTACAACTTATCGGCCTGTGTGGTGTTTAACGGTAGGGCCATCATCGGCAACAACTAGGGAGATTGACGAGGTACGCCCATTGTGCGGAGTTCCAAGTCATGATCCTTGGGATGAGGTTGATGAGGTTTGGTGTGTATGATGATTGATGAACATGCATTGCATTTAATAATGAAGATGAATTATATTATGACGATATGAGTATTTTAATGATATGAGTATTATGTGTTGAGTGTAGAGAATGTGTTTTGATGATTTGTAAAGTGTGATTTATATGATTGAGATGCGATAATATATTTGATAATAAGGGTGTAAGATGATATGAGCATGTTATTACTTGATGAGAATGATGATTATATGTGGGTGAGGATGAGGTGGTACTCCATGTGTGTGTATGAGTTGGTATTCTTTTCCTCACTGTTACACTGTTGTTAATTTTACAAGTGATGATGATGACACGACTAGTGTCGAATATTGATTGAAGGGATGTCGCTCTGATACTTGTGACATCAGGGCTTATTATTGTGGTTTTACTTTTATGATTTTTATTCCTTTTTAGAAAAGATTATGTAAATAGTTTTAAATGCCTTACATGGCCAAGATTAATAGTTATGATGTTGATTCTTAATACTTTGAAGTTTAGTTGATTTGAAACCACAGATTTTTATCTTTTACTTTATTACATTGATTTGGAAATAAACGACGTTTTAACGAGAGAAATGTGAACCTTTTTACCCGTTGTGGGACACTACTTTGCTTATATTTCGATTTATTGATTGCTTGAGAATGTGGGGTAGAAGGGTGTCACATTAAGTGGTATCAGAGCAGGTCGGTTCACCGGCCTTGAGTTATGAGTTTACTGTGCTTCTGTGGTGCTAATGTGTTATGTGATTGAGTGAATTGTTTTGTTTGTTTTGATTGAATTATTTGTGTGACGTATTTACTTTTCTGTGAATCAAAAGAGTAATGGCTGGGGGTAGGAATGATTGAGCAATGGCTGAAGCCTTAATGGCTATGGCACAGGCTGTTGGCAACCTAAACCAACATCACGAGGTGGATTGGCTTGCTCGGTTCCAGAGGAACCATCCACCTACTTTTCGTGGGGGTTATGACCCTGATGGGTTTCTGGCAAGCGAACCACAAATCCAACAGTATAATAGTAAGAGAGTATCGTATCCACAGGGAACGATCAATATACATAGACTGTGATCCAATTATCAAGGAGAAACAACGGTTTAGAGTATATTGTTGCGGAATTGTAAATAACAGATTAATATCAATAGAATTAGAAAGAAAGAGTTAGAGACACTTTACTTGGATTAGGATTGGATTTCATATCATCACACCCTTTGTGCATGTAAAAACTATCTATTATTTTAGGTTTACTCTATAATACTGTAGACAAACTTTATTGCTAAGACCCCGAGTTACCAGTAGCCTCACACACTCAAAGGTAATCCATGCGGGCTCTCCCAAGCGACAGACTTACCCTCGGCTTATTTTGCACTCTTTTGTTCAGTTTGTAAAGGACTAATTGAAATACGGGGCCTACCAAATAAAGTATACCTTCGCTAGAGTACTGTCACTACCCATCGCTCATTAGATATACCCACCTCTCGCTTCCGGGATTCACAATCAACTAATCCTTTGCTATCGGTAATTCAAAAACCATGCCTAACATATTGGAACACCCTTCATTAGAGTACTCACACTACCCATCAATCATAAGCAACGCCCCCGTAAAGGAACCCTGGCTACCGAGTCCTCTTATCCAATCAGAGAGTGAGTTTCTTCAGAATCCGCTCCCCCACTCTCAATCCTAGTTAAAACTAACTAAGTCAAGACTAGCCTATAACTCCAGACGCAAGCATGGGAATTAGGAATTAAGTACAGAATAAGATTACCAATATTATAGACAGAGAGCACAGAAATAATTATATAGAATTTACACACACTTGGGGATAGAATCAATTACATTCAATCCTAATGGAGAGTTAATGATGTGAATCCAAGGGGGTGGTTTAGGATTCTGAATAGGACCTCTAGGAATGATGTTGGCTGCCTAGAAAATTTTAGGCAAAGAACAACAGAATTTATGCACTCTAAATACCCAGAATTTTATTCAAAGAATCAAATATAGAAGCAGGACAAATATTTGACAATCAAAGCGTGAATGTAATTGAGAGAATGATGCAGATTTTTATTCCCAAAACACTCAGCGTGATGGTATGATAATTCAGCGCTCAATTGGACAAATAGGAACAGAATATTTAGCGCATAAACAAAGCAAGAAAGGTGCAGAATTGGTATAATAAACTCAACGCTTTTAGAATTGAATTGAAGGCAGAATTTGATAAACCCAACGCACAAATTGAGCAGAAAGAAACAATAATATTAGCGCATATATTACAACAATCAGGTGCAGAATTTATACACAAACCCAGCAACCCAAATTGGACTACAAGAACGTGCAGACAACTTGCAATTTTATATGAAAACTCAGCGCTGTATGGGACCCAAAGGAATGCATCCAGCTTGCAAACAAAACAAGAAATTGACGTGCAGAATTCTACAAACATTCAGCGCCTAATTTTATAGGGAAAAAAAAACCAGAATTATATGATTATGGAAAAGAAAGAAATGGAATGGAAAATTGAGTAGAGGCGTCACACTCCCAAGGATGAAAGATAAGCCCGGAGATTGAACACACAAAGGGGTGGAAATCCTTTGATAAATCTCAAATTCTGGGTTAAGAAGAACCCAAGAGAAATCACTTCTCTAAAACAGAGTTTTTTTTTTCATAATCAAATTCTGCCTCTTTCCTATGAGCTGGGTGCTAATATAGGGCTGCAAACCATGCATAATGCTTGACCCTTTACATTCATAACTTCAACCAATAATTGTCTAATTTAAAAATGAAAATAAAACTGCCCAAATACAATTAAAATGTAGTCCATCACATTAGTAATCTGGCTGCCCCATAATCAAGAAAATGTAACAGCCTAGTGAACTTTATTTTGAGCATAACTCAGCCCACCATCCTTGCACAAGCTGGCCGCAACAATTAAGACTAATTTGTAACAGCCACATGTTTTTTTTTTTATTTGCATAAAAGTTCATCCTACAATGCCTGCAAGCCGGCCACTCCAAATTAGCAATCTTAATGCTTCTTTCTTGAGTTGAAATAATGGCAAGTTACCCTTCAAATGATCAATGTGTGCTTTAGTCTTCAAGGTTTTATTTTCTTGAAATTGAAATGAAATATAAGACTTTGCATCATTTCTTATTCTCATCATTCCCCCCCTCTTAAAGAGGATTTTTCCTCAAATCAGAAGCATCAACATCTGCATCAAAAAGAGTTTAAGTCAGTCACAATAACACTTATATTGATATTCCCCCTATATCCTCATCACATGATTGAAACCAATACATCCTCCAGGATCAAACACAACTTGTACAAATTCAGATTTTGTCTTTTCTTCCTTATGCATTAGGGAAGTCTTCTCTTTGAGTGTCCAAACCCAAACGCCAGGGTCATAGACTATTCTCTTGTATTCCTCTTTGGCTTTATCCTTGTGCATGTAAATCATAATCAACCAATCAAATGAAACCAAAGCAAAATTTCCATGAATATTTTCAATAAGAAATAAATCAAGAGAATTCAAATGATTATTCTGAAAAGAATTTTCATCAAGTAACCGGTCAATACCAACATGCTTATGATTTTCATTTGTGATTTTAACCACACAATTATTATAACATGAAACATTATATGACAAACCATAAGACTCCATGTGCTTGTTCCCAATTTTGCCATGAGGTTGGCTTCCAAAAGTGGGTTGAATGTACAATGGGGCACTATGAATGATATCAACATACTTCTTTCTCAAACATGGCAACTTGTGGTGTGTTTCATTGACAATTACATTCTCTTGCCCCTGTAAGATAACATCACAAACAAAAGAAGAATTAACATTAGAATTTAAAATTTCCTTGCTCATTTTCTCTCTTTCTTTTTCTATTTCTTCTCTCCTCTTTTCTTCTCTTTCTTTTTCTTCTTTTTCTCTTCTTTCTCTTTCTATTTTCAACTTCAACATTTGTTGATCCTCACACACTTGGCTTGGTGTTAGAAATTTCAACTTAAGCCTACGTCCCTCATGACACAAAGAAAGTGAAAGCATATCGTGATTGAGCTTTTTATTTTGCAACCAAGACCATCCTAAGAGAAAATGACATGATTCTATGGGAGCGATTTCACATGAAACTTCATCCGCATACTTCCCAATATTGAATCCAAACTTTGTTTTTCCAGGATGATGCGTTGGTAAATTGAGTTTCTCCACCAATCTTTGACTCACAACATTGTTGTAGCTTCCGTAATCAAATGCAATCAAACACACCTTACCTTCCACTAAACACCTTGAATAAAAAATCCCTTTAGAATCTGCCATTGTAAATCAAACAATATTAAAAGTAACAAGATAATATGTAGTTACTGTTTGAGAAACCTTACCCACTCAAGTGTTTGCACACAATTTAGGCTTTTACAATAATGAAACACTCTTGCCTTTTTCCTCTCTATTCCTCCTTGAGTTCTTATCAAACCAAGAAGAGAAAACACAAAGAAATTCACCAATATGTGTGCAGCCAATTAAACACAAGAAAAACTAACAAAAATGACTCAATTGATGAACAAAAGAAAGAATTAAAAACTAGGACAGCAACCAGAATTTTGTGCAAGACAACAAAGACTCTTTCTGAATTGAAAATCAAATAAAACACACAAGAAATAAAACTGGACAGCAAACTCAGAATTTTATACACAAACAAAGAAAGGAATTTGACTCAATTTGAAGCCAATAAGTGTAGCCAAGAATTCGGAATTTTACAACTAACAAGGTGCAAAATTTCTTCCTTAGATCAACCACAATATCACCTTAAAAATGAAGAATTTCTAGCATGAACCATTCAGCCCAAAATTTTTTTTATAACTCATTTGCATGCTTTCTTTTCTTTTATTTCTATTGTTATTTTTTTTTTTCAAAATTCATAATTTTAAAGGCCTAACTTTTGCAATGGTTCAGCCTAAGAAAATTGCAATAAGGTAATATCAAGGTATGATAAAAAATCAAGGAAAGAAATTACCCGGAGTGCAGCCTTGTAATTCCTAGAACCGGAGCTCTGATACCAAATGATGTGAATCAAAGGGGGTGGTTTAGGATTCTGAATAGGACCTCTAGGAATGATGTTGGCTGCCTAGGAAATTTTAGGCAAAGAACAACAGAATTTATGCACTCTAAATACCCAGAATTTTATTCAAAGAATCAAATATAGAAGCAGGACAAATATTTGACAATCAAAGCGTGAATGTAATTGAGAGAATGATGCAGATTTTTATTCCCAAAACACTCAGCGTGATGGTATGATAATTCAGCGCTCAATTGGACAAATAGGAACAGAATATTTAGCGCATAAACAAAGCAAGAAAGGTGCAGAATTGGTATAATAAACTCAACGCTTTTAGAATTGAATTGAAGGCAGAATTTGATAAACCCAACGCACAAATTGAGCAGAAAGAAACAATAATATTAGCGCATATATTACAACAATCAGGTGCAGAATTTATACACAAACCCAGCAACCCAAATTGGACTACAAGAACGTGCAGACAACTTGCAATTTTATATGAAAACTCAGCGCTGTATGGGACCCAAAGGAATGCATCCAGCTTGCAAACAAAACAAGAAATTGACGTGCAGAATTCTACAAACATTCAGCGCCTAATTTCATAGGAAAAAAAACCAGAATTATATGATTATGAAAAAGAAAGAAATGGAATGGAAAATTGAGTAGAGGCGTCACACTCCCAAGGATGGAAGATAAGCCCGGAGATTGAACACACAAAGGGGTGGAAATCCTTTGATAAATCTCAAATTCTGGGTTAACAAGAACCCAAGAGAAATCACTTCTCTAAAACAGAGTTTTTTTTTCACAACCAAATTCTGCCTCTTTCCTATGAGCTGGGTGCTAATATAGGGCTGCAAACCATGCATAATGCTTGACCCGTTACATTCATAACTTCAACCAATAATTGTCTAATTTAAAAATGAAAATAAAACTGCCCAAATACAATTAAAATGTAGTCCATCACATTAGTAATCTGGCCGCCCCATAATCAAGAAAATGTAACAGCCTAGTGAACTTTATTTTGAGCATAACTCAGCCCACCATCCTTGCACAAGCTGGCCGCAACAATTAAGACTAATTTGTAACAGCCACATGTTTTTTTTATTTGCATAAAAGTTCATCCTACAATGCATGCAAGCCGGCCACTCCAAATTAGCAATCTTAATGCTTCTTTCTTGAGTTGAAATAATGGCAAGTTACCCTTCAAATGATCAATGTGTGCTTTAGTCTTCAAGGTTTTATTTTCTTGAAATTGAAATGAAATATAAGACTTTGCATCATTTCTTATTCTCATCAGTTAACTACACAAGGTAGCCATACAAACCACCGAAGATGTTGTCACCATCTTCAGTCCTTGTGAAGCGCTCCTCCTTTCCTACTCTAAACTTAGCTTTGGTACATTATCACTGAAATATAGACTGGATTACAATGATCATGCACACTGGGATTGGTGCAAGAGGTTCCTATTTATAGACTAAGGAAAGACACAGCAATTTGGGAAGAGATCTATCTAAAAACGACAACAGGGACCAAATCAGCGTAACCTGCGCTCCAGGCTGCGCTACAGCGCAGGATGAGGCACAACTTCCAGAGAGTCAGCGCTTCACCTGCGCTATAGCGCGGGGTGAAGCGCAGGTAGCGTTTTGCAGCTCCAACTTTCTCTTTTTAATCTTGATCTCTCCCCGAGACTGGTTTTAGAAGATTTGTCTTTCCTTATTTCCCTTTTCTTGATGATATCTTTGTATTTATTGAGCAATCTTTGATTTAATTGGGAAACTTGTCTGCAGAATCCTTGATTGATTGGCAGTGATCTCCTCATTAATGGCTTCAAATCTTCTTTAAATCTTCATTAAATATCTTCAATCAATCTCAAATCTTGCAGACATCTCCCTCATTTAATGCTACCTATCCTTCAAATCAAATCTTTGCAATATCCTACAAAATTCAGCAATATTTCCATCAAAATAGCATCAAACTCAAATCTTAGATTAATAAATACAATTTATCTAATATTTAATAAAAAATGGATTAAATTGGGGTATAATTATCATTTTGTCCTTGATAAGTGAACTAAAAAGTACTCTAATTTATCAACTAATTTTCACTTATCAGACCCCGATGGTGCTGCTGACTGGATATTTGAGATCGTGAAGATCTTTAGAGCGATGGACTACCCGATGGTACAAAAGGTGACGTTAGCCGCGTTCATGTTATCAGGGGATGCCGGATTCTGGTGGCAGAGCACTTATCAGAGGATGATCGATGAGGGCACCGCGTTGAGCTGGGATAACTTCAAGAGGATGTTCCTTGAGAAGTACTTTCCTCATGACGTTCGTAACAAGAAACAGATAGAGTTTCTTGAGTTAAAGCAAGGGGATGGCACCGTGGCAGACTACGTATCCAAGTTTGAAGCGCTAGTACGATTCTGTCCTACATATGAGGGAGCTGCTAATGAAGAGTCAGAGTGTGTAAAGTTTCTCAGCGGTCTTCGTCCAGAGATCAAGCAAGTGTTCAACTACCAAGGGATGACGCACTTTCACGAGCTGGTCAACAAATGCAGAATTTATGTTGAAGACAGCAGGGCCAGAACGGCACACTACAAGAGTGGAGGGCCTTTGAGAAATCAGAACAAAAGTTCCAATAAACTAACAAAGGCAAACCGTATTCTCGTGCAACGGGAGGCTCCAAGTTTGGAGGTGGCAGTGAGGGTACAGTGTAGAAGAAGAGTTACGCCCCGACGGCTAGTCAAGCGTCCAAGGGTGGAAGCGTGGGTTCTACCGCTCCCAATACTTGTTTCAGATGCGGAAAGGAGGGACATAGAGCAAACCAATGTGAAGATACATAGATCACCTGCTACACCTGTGAAGAGAAAGGACACATTTTCCGTGATTGTCCTCAAACGAAGCAAGGAACTGCAGCGGCAAGTGGAGGTGCTAGTGGAAGTGCCAGTAAACCTAAAACTACTGGGAGAGTCTTTGCCTTGAGTGGTACTGAAGCTGCTTAATTCGAAGATTTGATCCAAGGTACTGGTTTCATTACGGGCAATCCTTTAGTTGTTTTATTTGATTCTGGTGCGACTCACTCTTTCATATCACATGCTTGCGTGTCTAAGTTAAAATTGACTGTTTCTTGTTTGCCTTTTGTGTTGAGTGTGGAAACGCCAGCTAGTGGGTCAGTTTCTACTTTTGATGTGTGCCTAAACTGTTCTACTCATGTTAATGGTAGAGAATTCCTAGTTGATTTGATTTATTTGCCTCTAAGTCAACTAGATATTATTTTTGGTATGGACTGGTTATCTTCCAATCATGTCCTATTAAATTGCGCTGATAAATCTGTTGTGTTTGGTCATCCTGTTGAGAGTAAGAATAAGGACTTATTGACTGCCAATCAAGTAAAGGCGTCTCTGAGGGAAGATGCCCAGGTTTACATGTTACTAGCTTCCTTGAAATCTGAGAGTAGTGCTATTGTTAGTGAGATACCTGTAGTGTGTGAGTATCCTGAGGTGTTTTCTGATAATGTGTCTAGTCTACCACCTGAGAGAGAAATAGAATTTTCTATAGATTTAGTACCGGGGACGGGACCGATTTCAACTGCACCTTATAGGATGTCACCCATAGAGTTAGCAGAGCTTAAGAAACAAATAGAATACTTGTTAGAGAAGAAGTTTGTGAGGCCTAGTGTATCACCCTGGGGAGCGCATGTATTGTTAGTAAAGAAGAAGGATGGTAGTATGAGGTTGTGTACAGATTACCGTCAGTTGAACAAGGTAACCATTAAGAATAGATATCCTTTGCCTAGGATAGATGATCTAATGGACCAGTTAGTGGGGGCATGGGTGTTTAGCAAGATAGATCTTAGGTCGGGCTATCATCAAATTAGAGTTAAGGAAGAGGATATTCCTAAGACTGCTTGTAGGACGAGGTATGGGCATTATGAGTATCTGGTAATGCCTTTTGGTGTGACTAATGCTCCTGCAATTTTTATGGATTACATGAACAGGATTTTTCACCCTTACTTGGATAAATTTGTAGTTGTCTTTATAGATGATATACTAATTTATTCCAAAACTAAGGAGGAGCATGAGGAACATTTAAAGGTAGTACTTCAGATTCTTAAGGATAAACAGCTATATGCTAAGATGTCCAAATGTGATTTCTGGTTAGAAGAAGTGAGTTTCTTAGGTCATGTGATTTCTAAAGGGGGTATAGGTGTTGATCCTTCTAAGGTATAGGTCGTGCTTAAGTGGGAGGCTCCTAAGTCCGTGAGTGAGATTAGAAGTTTTCTTGGGTTGGCTGGGTACTATAGAAGATTCATAGAGGGGTTTTCTAAGTTAGCTTTTCCTTTGACTGAGTTGACTAGGAAGGGAGTTGCCTTTTGTAACATCCCGCTAATTAAGACCTTAATTCATAGGAATATCATAACTTAAAGTAGAATGAAGAAAAGAATAGGTACAGGAAAGCTTGAGAGGCAAAAACTAAGGTTGTTGATTGATTTTGGTTCTAAGCCTAATGACCTTGGTGCACTAAATTGCAAATATCTAGAGTTGTAGATGTCTGATTGGGGTGATTCCACTCTCATTAGAAAGCTTATTTCCGGGGCTTCAGTTTGATAGGTTATATGATAGGGTTTTGATGAAAACTGCACCTTCAAACAGACTAATTTTCGCTCAAGCGAATAAAAATTCGCTCAGGCGAATTATGCAGTAAAAACTGCAGTTCTGTGTGCTGTCAAATTCGCTTAAGCGAATGGCAATTCGCTTAAGTGAAAAACAGAGCATTTTGGGGTGCTCTCTGGACAAAATTCGCTAAAGCGAATTGGGATTCGCTTAAGCGAATTGCACGGGGACAAGAAGAATTTGGGCAACTCGCTTAAGTGAATTTGGCTCGCTTAAGCGAGTGGCAGTTTCCAGCATTTTTAAAACACGTTGTTGGACGGTTTCAGTCAGTTCTTCCTTCCGTTTTTTTCATATTTTCAGAGAGAGAGAGAGTGGTTCTAGTGAGAGAAAGTCCCAGCAAAGGCCAAGAACGATTTCTACTCATCAAGAACGAGTCTTGCATCAATCTTTCCCCCATCAAGGCCCTCCATTCTTCGTTCTTTCTTCGTTTTCTCGACTCACAGGTGGGTGTAACTCTCACTTGATTGTTCTGGATGTTGCCACTGCATGTTCCCCATTCTTTTTCCCCTTTCCTTCTGTGAATTAATGATATATGTGTAGTATGAACATAGGAATTATGAATGTACTGATAATTGTATGTATTGAATTGCCAAAACCTTAGGATAGATGATTGGATGATTCTGTATGATGGATTTTGATTATGTTATTCTGGAATTCATGGGCCTTTGGCCATCACAGTCATGGAATTATGAATTTAAGAAATCATAGAGCTTTCGGGCTATCACAGGGTCTTTGACCATCACAGGCCTTCGGGCAAATTATTTAAGAACAACGGGGTAACCACATCGAACTCATGGCCAAGAGGGAGATGGGGTTTCCAATCACAGAATTATATTTAAATGCTATTTAAAATTTAATCATAGGTAACCTTGGACGACGGTCCTTGGTTACATGGCCGAGCGCTCATCACAGTCACGTTACAGAGAAAAGACCCCGGGTGTCGGGAACAACACCTCACAGTCATGCATTGCATCTTGATGATTGATTTTCTTTATGTTGAATTCTGTATCATTATCTCTATTATGTCTCTTAAATTTATATGTATGCCATGATGGTTCTTGGTTGCTTTCCCCCACACTGCACACACTGTTACACTCACTGGGACGTTGGTCTCACCCCATTCCATGGGAACAATATTTTTAGTGGTGCAGGATACTGATCAGAGCTATGACGAGTAGTAGATGGCATGTGAAGACCAGTAGTCTTATTGTTTATTTTACTTTGATGTTTTTCATGTTGTTTAGAGCCACTAGTGTTATTTGTTAAAGCTACTTTAGGAATCATTATGTTAGTTTAATATTTTTGTATTGGAGCCTTGATGGCAACAATATGTTATCATTTCCTTGAGTTATATATGAATTGTTGGAGCTTTAGTAATTGTTGGGTTACTCAAGCGATGGTATTGTATGTCGATACGCGAAATGAATGAAATAATTTCACGAATTTGGAAATAGTGCTTCCAGCAGGCATTATTTCTGAATTTAGAAATTAGGACGTTACATTTTGGTATCAGAGCAGTTCAATCCAGTTGGACTGTGGTTATGTGTTACTCTTTAAGTTAGTCATAATTTTATATGCATTATTAGGGAATTGATAGACTGATCACCTGGATATTTCTTAATGATGTGTATAGGGTCATGGCTAATGGTAGGAGGGGACGTCTTCGTGCCAATTCACCTCCACCCTCACCGGATCAACCTTAGGATCCCGTGGCGGTGGCCCTTCAAATGCGCACCCAAATCATGGAGGAGCAAGCCGCCTCTAATGCCGCAGTACTTCAGGCCTTGCACAGGCAGTCCACCGGTACTCCTCCACCGGGGACAGTAGTAGATCCTTTTCTTCAGGGATTAACAGAATTCAGGAAACACCACCCTCCAGCCTTTAATGGGGCTTATGACCCAGCAGCAGCAGACTCCTGGCTTAATGCCATGAACAAGATCTTTGAGGTGATGGCCTGTGCGGACGACCTGAAGGTGAGATTTGCTACCTACATGTTACAAGGAGAAGCAGAGAATTGGTGGAAGAATGTGAAGATCAGTTTGAACACTCCTGAAACCTTACTCTCTTGGGATGCATTCCAGAATGTATTCCTGGAGAAGTATTTCCCTGAACCAGTCAGGAAACAGAAAGAGCTAGAATTTCTCAATCTGAAGCAAGGAAACATGACCATGGGCCAGTTTGTGGCCAAGTTTGAAGAACTCTCCAAGTATCACTCCCTGCTGCAAGCCAATCCTAATGAGGGTTGGAAATGTTCTCACTTGGAAGCGGGCCTCAAGCCCGAGATCAGGAAAATTGTGTCAGCCTTCCAGCTCAAGGAATTCCCAGCCTTGGTGACCAAGTGTCTGGTCGTCGAGCAAAGTTTGGTGGATGAGGCGCCCAAGCCGGTAGCTAGGACTTGGGTTGAGAGTAAGAGGAAGAGAGATGATCCACCTGTCAGTAAGAATTTTCGACCTCAGTTCCAGGGAGGAAAGGGCAAGCAGGTCGCCCTTCCCTCCACTACAGCTTTTCCTACTTGTCCCAAGTGTGGCAAGCACCATCGGGGTGAGTGCCTGGCAGGACAACGAGTCTGTTTCTACTGTCGGGAACCAAATCATATGATTGGGGACTGCCCAAAGAAGAAGAAGGACCAGCCCAAACCCCAAGCTACCGGAAGGGTCTTTACCCTCAACGGTGAGATGGCAACTCAGGCTGATGATCTGATGCAAGGTACTTGTAATCTAAATGACACTCCTTTGATTGTACTGTATGATTCTGGAGCAACTCATTCCTTCATTTCTTGTGACTGTGTGGAAAGGATGAAATTGCATGCCACTCCTTTACCTTTTCATTTGAATGTCCATACCCCTGCTAAGGAAGCCATTCCCACTTCCTTAGTGTGTCTTGCATGTCCCTTAGAAATTCAAGGTAGGATCTTTGAAGTTGATTTGATTTGTTTGCCATTGAAAAAACTTGATGTTATTTTGGGTATGAACTGGTTATCCCGTAACCAGGTCATGCTTGATTGTTGCAATAAAGAAATCGTGTTCCCTACTCTTCTTCCTTCCCCGAAGGAGAGGCCATCATATTTGTTATCTTGCTCCACTCAGATTTCTGAATGCCTGACTGATGGTAGTTATTGTTTTATATTACTGCTTTCCTCAACTGTAGAGTCGAAATCCGACCTAGACAACATAGCCATTGTTAGGGAGTTCCAAGATGTTTTCCCTAGTGAGGTGACCACCTTACCTCCGGACCGAGAGACTGAGTTTTCCATAGACCATGTGCCGGGCACAGGACCTATTTCTAAGGATCCCTATAGAATGTCACCCTTGGAGATGAGTGAACTTAAGAAGCAACTAGAGGAATTAATAGAGAAGCAGTTCATTAGGCCTAGTGTATCCCCTTGGGGAGCTCCAGTGCTCCTTGTCAAGAAGAAGAATGGTAGCATGAGGTTGTGTGCTGACTATAGGCAGTTGAACAAGGTAACAATTAAGAACAAATACCCCTTGCCTAGGATAGATGACCTGTTAGACCAGCTTAGAGGAGCAACAGTATTTTCTAAGATAGACTTACGGTCAGGTTACCACCAGATAAGGATTAGGAGTGAGGATATTTCCAAAACTGCTTTTAGAACTAGATATGGGCATTATGAGTACTTGGTGATGCCTTTTGGTTTGACCAATGCTCCAGCAGTATTCATGGACTACATGAATCGGATCTTTAGGCCCTACTTGGATAAGTTTGTGGTTGTGTTCATCGACGACATTCTCATCTATTCTAAAACCTTAGAAGAACATGAGCAACATCTTAGAGTGGTTTTGGAAGTGTTGAGAGAGAAGAAACTGTTTGCTAACCCTGAGAAATGTGAGTTTTGGTTGGATAAAGTCCACTTCCTAGGACATGTGATATCTAGTGAAGGTGTGTCGGTGGACCCCAGTAAGATAGAGGCAGTGATTGGTTGGGAGAGGCCCAAATCAGTCACTGAGGTTAGGAGTTTCTTGGGATTAGCTGGGTATTATCGCAGATTTATTAGAGGTTTTTCCCAGTTGGACTTACCTCTCACCCGGCTGACTCGTAAGGGTCATGCTTTTGTTTGGGATGAGAAATGTGAGAAGATTTTCAAGGAATTCAAGGAGAGGTTGACCACCACCCCGGTGTTGGTATTGCCGGACTTGTCCAAATCCTTTGAAGTGTATAGTGACGCTTCAGGAAAGGGATTAGGTTGTTTTTTGATGCAGGATAAGAAGGTAGTGGCTTATGGTTCTAGACAGCTTAGACCCCATGAGGAAAATTACCCAACCCATGACTTAGAGTTGGTTGCAGTAGTGTTTGCTCTTAAGGTGTGGAGGCATTACCTATATGGGGTGCAGTTTGAGGTTTTTAGTGATCACAAGAGCTTAAAGTACCTGTTTGACCAGAAAGAACTTAACATGAGACAGAGAAGGTGGATGGAATTTTTAAAGGACTATGATTTTGAACTTAAGTACCACCCAGGCAAGGCCAATGTAGTGGCTGACGCCCTAAGTAGGAAATCCCTGTATGCGTCATCCATGATGGTGCATGAGCTAGAATTGTTAGAGAAGTTTAGGGATTTGAAACTTGAGGGGAACTATGAGGGAGATAGTATGAGACTCCATAGGCTAGAAGTGGTTAATGAGTTAAGGACAAGGATTAGAGAGGCTCAGATCTTAGACTTAGAACTCCAGTCCCGAAAGGGACAAACAGGATTTTCTGTATCAGGAGATGGGATGATTCTCTTCCAAGGGAGAGTTTGTATCCCTAAGGGGGGTAGTCTTAGAGAGGAGATTTTAGAGGAGGCTCATAAGAGCAAGTTCACGGTACATCCGGGTATTACAAAGATGTACCAAGACTTGAGGACCATGTTTTGGTGGGATGGAATGAAGAGAGAGATAGTTGAGTTTGTTTCTAGGTGTCTTGTATGCCAACAGGTTAAGATAGAACACCAAAAGCCCTCGGGTATGCTCAAACCATTAGAAATTCCTGAGTGGAAATGGGAAGCCATATCCATGGACTTTGTGATGGGATTTCCTAGAGTCCCAGCAGGCTTTGATGCCATTTGGGTGATTGTGGACCGGCTGACCAAGTCAGCTCATTTCTTACCAATCAAGGCAACCTACCCTTTGACCAAATTAGCAGAATTGTATATTAAGGAGATTGTGAAGCTTCATGGTGTACCTTCCAGCATAGTGTCAGATAGAGATCCCAGATTTACCTCTAGGTTTTGGAATGCCCTACACCAAGCCTTCTGTACTAAACTGAAGTTTAGCACCGCTTACCACCCTCAGACTGACGGGCAGTCTGAGAGAACAATCCAGACCTTAGATGACATGCTTAGATCCTGTGTTTTGGAAGAGAAGGGTAGTTGGGATAAGTACCTACCTCTTATAGAGTTTGCCTATAACAATAGTTTCCATAGTAGTATAGGTATGGCACCTTATGAGGCGTTGTATGGTAGGAAGTGTAACTCACCTTTATGTTGGTGTGAGGTGGGAGAGAAAAGCTTTTTAGGACCAGAGTTGGTACAGATAACTACAGAAAAGATTAAGAGGATTAGGGAAAAGTTGGTAACTTCCTAGAACCGCCAGAAGTGTTATGCTGATAGGAGGCGGAAGGACCTAGAGTTTGAGGAAGGTGACCATGTGTTTTTGAAAGTTACTCCCATCACTGGCATTGGAAGGTCCATTAAAGCCAAAAAGTTAAATCCCCGTTTTGTCGGTCCTTTTCAAATATTGCAAAGGGTTGGTTCCCTTGCATACAAGATAGCCCTTCCACCCCATTTAGCCAACATCCATGATGTATTCCATGTCTCTCAGCTCAGAAAATACCTTCATGATCTTTCTCACGTCATAAGTGCAGAATCGGTACAATTGAGGGAGGATTTGACTGTTCCCTCGAGGCCTGCACAGATTATTGACCGAAGTGTCAAAACCTTGAGGAATAAAATCATTCCTTTAGTGAAGGTGTTTTGGGAGGGTCAGACGCCAGAAGATGCAACTTGGGAAAAAGAGGAAGACCTCCGCTCCGAATTTCCAGAGTTATTCGTTTAAGGTAAGAAAGTTCCTTTCTCCATTTTCTTCCTTGCTCAACATTCTTTAGCCAATTTTGAGGACAAAATTGTTTTAAGGGGGGTAGAATTGTAACATCCCGCTAATTAAGACCTTAATTCATAGGAATATCATAACTTAAAGTAGAATGAAGAAAAGAATAGGTACAGGAAAGCTTGAGAGGCAAAAACTAAGGTTGTTGCTTGATTTTGGTTCTAAGCCTAATGACCTTGGTGCACTAAATTGCAAATATCTAGAGTTGTAGATGTCTGATTGAGGTGATTCCACTCTCATTAGAAAGCTTATTTCTGGGGCTTCAGTTTGATATGTTATATGATAGGGTTTTGATGAAAACTGCACCTTCAAATAGACTAATTTTCGCTCAAGCGAATGAAAATTCGCTCAGGCGAATTATGCAGTAAAAACTGCAGTTCTGTGTGCTGTCAAATTCGCTTAAGCGAAAAACAGAGCATTTTGGGGTGCTCTCTGGACGAAATTCGCTAAAGCGAATTGGGATTCGCTTAAGCGAATTGCACGGGGACAAGAAGAATTTGGGCAACTCGCTTAAGTGAATTTGGCTCGCTTAAGCGAGTGGCAGTTTCCAGCATTTTTAAAACACGTTGTTGGACGGTTTCAGTCAGTTCTTCCTTCCGTTTTTTTCATATTTTCAGAGAGAGAGAGAGAGTGGTTCTAGTGAGAGAAAGTCCCAGCAAAGGCCAAGAACGATTTCTACTCATCAAGAACGAGTCTTGCATCAATCTTTCCCCCATCAAGGCCTTCCATTCTTCGTTCTTTCTCCGTTTTCTCGACTCACAGGTGGGTGTAACTCTCACTTGATTGTTCTGGATGTTGCCACTGCATGTTCCCCATTCTTTTTCCCCTTTCCTTCTATGAATTAATGATATATGTGTAGTATGAACATAGGAATTACGAATATATTGATAATTGTGTGTATTGAATTGCCAAAACCTTAGGATAGATGATTGGATGATTCTGTATGATGGATTTTGATTATGTTATTCTGGAATTCATGGGCCTTTGGCCATCACAGTCATGGAATTATGAATTTAAGAAATCATAGAGCTTTCGGGCTATCACAGGGTCTTTGACCATCACAGGCCTTCGGGCAAATTATTTAAGAACAACGGGGGTAACCACATCGAACTCATGGCCAAGAGGGAGATGGGGTCCCCAATCACAGAATTATATTTAAATGCTATTTAAAATTTAATCATAGGTAACCTTGGACGACGGTCCTTGGTTACATGGCCGAGCGCTCATCACAGTCACGTTACAGAGAAAAGACCCCGGGTGTCGGGAACAACACCTCACAGCCATGCATTGCATCTTGATGATTGATTTTCTTTATGTTGAATTCTGTATCATTATCTCTATTATGTCTCTTAAATTTATATGTATGCCATGATGGTTCTTGGTTGCTTTCCCCCACACTGCACACACTGTTACACTCATTGGGACGTTGGTCTCACCCCATTCCATGGGAACAATATTTTTAGTGGTGCAGGATACTGATCAGAGCTATGACGAGTAGTAGATGGCATGTGAAGACCAGTAGTCTTATTGTTTATTTTACTTTGATGTTTTTCATGTTGTTTAGAACCACTAGTGTTATTTGTTAAAGCTACTTTAGGAATCATTATGTTAGTTTAATATTTTTGTATTGGAACCTTGATGGCAACAGTATGTTATCATTTCCTTGAGTTATATATGTATTGTTGGAGCTTTAGTAATTGTTGGGTTACTCAAGCGATGGTATTGTATGTCGATACGCGAAATGAATGAAATAATTTCACGAATTTGGAAATAGTGCTTCCAACAGGCATTATTTCTGAATTTAGAAATTAGGACGTTACACCTTTGTGTGGAATAGTAAGTGCGAGTCTAGCTTCCAAACCCTTAAGGAAAAGTTGACTAGTGCAGTAGTGTTAGTATTGCTTGATCTTAGTAAATCCTTTGTAGTGTACTGCGATGCTTCTAAGATGGGTTTAGGTGGAGTGTTAATGCAAGAGGAAAAAGTAGTAGCATATGCTTCTAAGCAATTGAAAATCCATGAGAGAAACTACCCTACCCATGATCTGGAGTTAGCGGTTGTAGTGTTTGTGTTGAAGATGTGGAGACATTATTTTTATGGTTCCAAATTTGAGGTTTTTAGTGACCATAAGAGCCTTAGATATTTGTTTGATCAAAAAGTGCTGAACATGAGGCAAAAGAGGTGGTTAGAATTTCTAAAGGACTATGATTTTGAGTTGAGTTACCATCCCGGTAAGGCTAATGTAGTGGCTGATGCTCTAAGTAGGAAATCTATTCATGTTAGTTCCCTGATGATTAAGGAAATGGATCTCTTAACTCAGTTTAGGGATTTGAGTTTAGCCTGTGAAGTGACTTCTGATAGTGTGAGGTTAGGGATGATTAGAGTAAGCAATGATCTGTTGAAGGACATTAGCAAAGCCCAATTAGAGGATCCGTTTTTGGTGATTAGACGAGAGGCTATAGAAGGAGGTAATGGTGGAGAGTTTATTCTAGGTACCGACGGGGTAGTGAGATTTGGAGACCGAGTGTGTGTGCCTAGTGAACCTACCATTAAGCGCTTAGTACTTGAAGAGGGTCATAGGAGTAAGCTTAGTTTCCATCCGGGTTCAACTAAGACGTATCAAGACTTGAAAAAGGTGTTTTGGTGTCCTACGATGAAGAGAGACATAGAAGATTTTGTGAGTGCTTGCTTAGTTTGCCAAAAGTCTAAGGTAGAACATCAAAAGCCTTCAGGATTGCTTCAACCCTTAAGTATACCTGAGTGGAAGTGGGATAGCATTTCTATGGACTTTGTAGTTTCCTTGCCTAAGACTGTAAGGGGGCATGACTCTATTTGGGTCATTGTGGATAGGTTAACTAAGAGTGCTCATTTTCTTCCCATTAATATTAAGTACTCCTTAGAGAAACTAGCTCAGATTTACATCAGTGAGATTGTGAGGTTGCATGGCATACCATCTAGTATAGTTTCAGATAGAGATCTCAGGTTCACGTCTAGATTTTGGGAGAGTTTGTAGCATGCCTTGGGGACCCAACTTAGGCTTCGTTGGGCTTATCACCCTCAAACCGATGGTCAGACCGAGAGAACCATTCAATCCTTAGAGGATTTGCTTAGGGCTTGCGTGTTAGACCAAGGGGGTAGTTGGGATAGTTTCTTACCTTCGATAGAGTTTACTTACAATAATAGCTTTCACTCTAGCATAGGTATGGCACCTTATGAGGCATTGTATGGTAGGAGGTGTAGAACACCCTTGTGTTGGTGTGAGCCGGGAGAGAGCCTTGCGTTAGGACCAGAGATAGTGCAACAAACCACTGATAAAGTTAGGATAATTCAGAAGAGGATGAGGACAGCTCAGAGTAGAGAATGTGTTTTGATGATTTGTAAAGTGTGATTTATATGATTGAGATGCGATAATATATTTGATAATAAGGGTGTAAGATGATATGAGCATGTTATTACTTGATGAGAATGATGATTATATGTGGGTGAGGATGGGGTAGTCCCCCATGTGTGTGTATGAGTTGGTATTCTTTTCCTCACCGTTACACTGTGGTTAATTTTACAAGTGATGATGATGACACGACTGGTGTCGAATATTGATTGAAGGGATGTCGCTCTGATACTTGAGACATCAGGGCTTATTATTGCGGTTTTACTTTTATGATTTTTATTCCTTTTTAGAAAAGATTATGTAAACAGTTTTAAATGTCTTACATGGCCAAGATTGATAGTTATGATGTTGATTCTTAATACTTTGAAGTTTAGTTGATTTGAAACCACATATTTTATCTTTTACTTTATTACATTGATTTGGAATTAAACGGCGTTTTAACGAGAGAAATGTGAACATTTTTACCCGTTGTGAGACACTACTTTGCTTATTTTCGATTTATTGATTGCTTGAGAATGTGGGGTAGAAGGGTGTCACACATGTGATTTAAAAAATGGAGAACCGAAACCAATGAAAAAATAAATGAGAGACTAAAATCAAATTTTACCATATTTTCAAGGATAAAAATATATTTAACCTTATTTAAATTTTTCACCAATCATAGACTCACTATTGTATTTTGGACGTTATTAATTTTTTTATGTCATTAAATTTACTGAATATTATTTGTCTTGTCCAAGCATATCATAGTTTAATTTCTTACAAGATTGTTTGCTTAAATTATTATTTAATCGGAAAACATGCAAATAAGAAACTTACTTCGTAACTCTTAATATAACATTATCCTTTTAGTTATAATTTACGTAACATAATGGAGGTCGTCTTATTTTTGTTTTTTAAATAAAAGTTAGAGTGTGTTTATTTTCATTCCTATTAACTAATTTGATCTAAAATACCCTTCTTTTTAAATCAAAGTAATATGTTTCAAAAAAATTATATGAAGATTAAATAAAGAAGAGTAATAATTAATAACAAGCACATTAGAGTAAAACCAGTACCATATACAAAAGTTTTTTTAGGCTTGGCATAGGGCCTTAAATTATTCATTAATGTGCTATATGGAATAGTTGAATTTTAAGTAGCCGCAAAGAAATAAAGAACTTGTATATATATATGCAGCTAATAAATGCAAAGTTTCCTCTGTATTTTGGCTTTTACTTGGCCTGATGTTAGGCTTTGAGGTTTAAAAAGTGTATCTGGTAGGGTCATGCAATTAAATTTATGATGGGAATGACTAAATTCAACTAGTGCATAATATTCGCTCAATTAATTCCGTGGGATTTCAGTTCTGAACCACTTGATTCATTCATACAATATGTCCTAAAGACTTAAGGTTTTGTATGTTCCATCAAGTTATGGATGTAGTGCTGCCGCATCTCAGCTTTCAATCCTTTAATTCACTGACCCTTTATGTCACTTTTCTTTTGGATCTTTCACCCTTTTGGAGCTTCTCGTGACTGGAATGGAGAAGGTGTGGCCTTGACGGTTCTGCATCTCGGGGCTGCAATCCAAGTGGAAGGTTTGTTCAAGAGATAATAAAATGTACTATATATGTATCAAGTTTAATTATCCATAACTGTAAATGAATTTTTACATTTCTAATTGTTAGAAGAATAATGTATGTAATTAACTATAAGGCAATTCAAACCTTTTAAAAAATGTACAATTTACAATTGGATGATTTTAGGGTGCATCAAACAAAATTTGGTCCACCAAATTCAACTTACATTTTTTTAGTTATTAAAGGTGAATAAATGAATTTTTTTTTTATTAATTTATTTCTTATATAACCCACTAGGGTCAACCTAGTGGTGGGATTGAGATAGTTTACCATGAGATATTAGGTCCAAACGTTATTGGATTCTTTGTACACAAAAAATATACACAAAAATTAAATGGTTCTTATACGACTATTTGAGTTTAATTTAAGGGACACTATGAATTTACAATACAATCTATACTAATTTTATTGAGATTCTATTAATTTAAAGTTGAAAGAAAATTTTTTTTACATTACACGGTAAAAAAGTGCTAGCAAGTTCTTTAACACGGTATTATCGATTTAAGTTTTTATTATTTTTAACCAATATTTCATAAAAATAACTAAAAATCAATTTAATATCATTTATTAATAATTAAAATAAGTGTTAATTTGATAATAAGGATTTTTTTTTGGTCAAGAGATAATAAGGAGTTTAAATTACTATATTTTATATTCTGGACCACGTGAAATATGATCCATCCTAAACTTAGAACCTTTACTGTTACCGTGGTTGATTAAGTGTAATGTGTAAACACAAAATTTTGTGAATACAATCATATAATTACATATCATAATATAAGTTTAATTGTACATCTGTACTAATAATAAAAGTAACATTATATATATATATATATAATACAAAAGCTTTTTTACAAATTTAAATATGAATGAACGGTTTTTTTTTACTTTTGCCACTGAAATAGTACGATCAGAATGCACTTGTTCATCCACAATTTTAAATTTACACGCACGTTAGTGGTTGAATTCGTGAAAAACCCACTTTCATGTGTAGCTTAAGATTTGGGTAATTACAACGTCTATAAATAGAACTCTGTTGAGTTAGTGTTGAAAATGTTTGTTTTCCTTCATTCCTGGTTCCTTGTATATAGCTCGTGCATTTATTTAATTGAATCCCAAGAGAAAGTCTCATTATTTAACATAAAGTTATTTACCCGAAGAATCCAAGTCCAACTTAGGAATCTGACTATGACTAGATACACTGCTTCATTGACCACAATTATTGAAGTACAAGGATAAAATCTACGTAATTTCTTTAAGACGGCAGGATATTTTTCTCATTAAAATAATTAACTCAGCGTATTCACAAAGTAATAGATTTGGATATTTTCAAGAAATTATATTATTATTATAATTATAGAAAAAAATATGAATATCAAATAGTGACTGGTGGAAATGAAATTGAACTGTGAGCTATAATTTGAAATAAATTTTACTTGTAATATTATAGGTTTTGAATTCTAAAATCACTATTCTTGAAAAGATTTACTCTAAAAGGATGTTAATATTTAAAGAATAATAAAAGATTTAAATGAATCTTAATCTTAATCAAGTATTATTGTATTAAGTTTTTAAAATCATATAAATTAGATGAAAAATCTGATTTGAGAATAATTTCCAAAAAAGATATACATTATTAAAGATAAAATATTTATAAATAATAAAGTATTTATAAAATAATTACTTTAAAAATCAGAAAAAATAACAAAATCTAAATATAGTACTTTTTTCGATCCTATTTATAAGAGAACATTTTAAAATAATCGATTTTCTTTTAGTGATTTATAAGATAAAGTATACAAATTTAGAAGCATTGAATATTTTTTTTCTCACATTCTTATTGACCATTAAAGGTTTTAAATTGAGACAATTATCATGGTAGTGGAGTTTAATTTTTAATAAGGTTGAATTTGGAATGTAATAGAGTAAATCAATGCATTAATTACTTGTACCACATGTTTTTTTAATATGAGAACATATTTTTACAAATAAAATGATTTATTTATTGCATTTCAACCACAAAAACAAAAAACAGTTTTCCAAAACATCCGATAGTAGTTTCAGAATTTTAATTTTTAAAAACAAAAAGCAATCACACTTTTCAAAACAATTTTTAAAAACTGTAAACAAACAGAGCTTTAATCCTTATCCTAAGTTTTCCTACAGATTTCCTTGCAAATTTTTATCAAAAAGTGAAAATACCCTTTTAGTCTTTATCGGTAAAATATATATATCGCACGAAAATACGTAGGAAAATCTATAGGAAAACTATACGATAAGAACTAAATTTGTGTATTTTCAATTTTGAGTGACCAAACATGTAACACCCCAAAATTCGAGCCCATTTTCATAAGTGAGATTATAAGTATAAGATGTTTTCATAAAAGGAATTAGGTAAAAAAGGGTTACAAACTATTAAAGAGGGCATAACACTGTCCTTTTTCGCTCAAGCGAGAAATGACTCAATTGAGCGAATGACAATAAAAATTTGGTAATTTCATTCTATGAGATTTTCACTCAAGCGAGACTGTTTTCGCTTTATCGAAATATTAACAAAAACTGGGTAGAAACTTTTTGATAATTTCGCTTGAGCGGGAGACTTTCGCTCAAGAGAAATTAAGGCAGAGAGCAGGGTGTTGGTTCTGCTTGGTTTTCACTTTAGCGAAAGAAGCTCGCTTGAGCGAGAAATTCCCTCTCAAGCGAGAATTAGGCAGTAAGCTCACTGTCTGATTTTCACTCAAATGAAAATATTTCGCTTGAGTGAAAACCTGCAAGCTTTTTTTTTTTCTAAAAACATTTTGAGGATCATTTGATCCACTTTCTATAACACATTTTTCCTCCCATTTGGAAACCCTAATAGAGCAAGTGAAAGAGAGGAAGAGGAGAAAGCTTGGGCATTGATTCTCCAAGGAAGAAGGAAGTTAAGGAAGCCAATCCAACCCCCTCCAAGATATTCTTTTTACTCTAGATGACCCTTATTAATCCTCTTCTATTTTGCTTGTGTTGGCTTGATTTTTTAAGTTGTGTGTTGTCCCTAGAGTCAAAATTGTTATTTGGGTTCTTGCAGTGCCTTAAATGTGTCTCACTCTAGGGTTTTGGTACTTAGAGACTTATCATGGATGCATGATTTAGTTTTAGCTCATATAAATGATTGTAGCATAACTACTGAAAGTCCCCACATACATCACACACTTGAATCTATGTCATGAAATTCAAATATAATGGGAAGAGGTATTGTCATGGGTCCTTGGACCAAAGAGGAATGAGGCAAAGATTATGTTAAGAGGTAATATGGCAATGTCATAAATGTTTGATGATAAAACATGAGGTTTAAATGGCTAGGTCTTTAAGACCGAAAGAGGGATGCTTCTTACATGACAATGAGCTCAGGTAGGTCGTGAGGATAAGTGAAAAGATCCCGGATGTTGGGATAAGCATTGAGGTTGTTTGACTCATTAACTGCAGAAATGATGAATTATGTTATGATGTGAATGATCATGTGGTGCTTTTTGCATTGCATTTGCATGTTTCACCCACACTGCTTGCATGATTACACTCACTAGGACTTTAGTCTTATCACATGTTTGTGGATTTATCTAGATGTGCAGGGTCCTCAGCCGGATGTCTGACCGGAGGACTTGGGAGTCCAAGGGTGGACCCTCCCACTTATCATTTCCCCTTTCCATATTTTGATGTACATGTATTTACTTAACTTAATTGACTTATTAAGTTCATTTGGGCCACTTGATGGCATTAGTTTGTAACTATGACAATGTATTTGAGACTGAGGTTTATGTAATCGTTCGAATACTTAAGCGAATTGTTTGTGATTGCATCACGATATCGACAATGTCGAGAAAAATAATTCTGTAAATTTATGAATATGCTTCCAACGGGTATTACTCCTTAGTTTCGAAATTAGGATGTTACAAAACCCATTGGTTTTGAATTATAGGGATTAAAACCAAATCTCAGCTATATTTGAGGGACCAAAAACATATTTAACCATTTTGATTATATTAGATGGTGGAACTAGAATATAAAGTGTATAATAAATTATATAAATTAATCAAAGAATAATCATATTAACTTCTTTCAATAAGTTAATGGGTTGACTCACAATTTAATTGAGTCTTTTAAAATCTTGATATTCATCCTAAAAGTTTGTGGGTATATTTTTTCATTTTTATTAAAATGTATAAACTAGATAGTTCAATTAATAAAACTTTGTGAAAAAATGTAAATTTTTAAACACTGAATGACAAATCCTTAGTGTTTTAGGGGAAATTATAGTTGACACCCCAAATTTGGAGTGCGAGAAGTGGGTGATTACTAATGTGAAGTTCATTAATGGATGGTTCAAGTATGAAGCAACAAATACCTATAATAGTAGGAAGTATACCTACAAATGTAGAACCATAGGAAAACACTAGAAGGTGAGGTTGAATTGTGTTTTTACAAACTTTTGCAGATTTTTCAGAGACTATTTGAAGTTTTATCTCTTATTTGATGGACTTCAGATAAGTGGTTTTTTCTGAAATATGATTTCTTAGTTTAAAAAATAAAAATGTTTATAAACTTTACGTTCAAATCCCCTTTACGTTAGTGCAGATAAAATAAAAAGAGTTAAGGGAAAGAAGCACTTAGCCAAGATTTATCCTGGTTCACTCGCTACCACTTGTGAGCTACGTCCAGTCCCAATGCCAACTAGCTATTGGATTTATCCACTAATCTCAAGTGATTACAAGTATTCTTTTACAATCAAACCTCTTCAGGCTCTATTACACCATGTATTGTTTTCACACCTAGCCTCTCCAGGCTCTTACAAGTATTTTTTGCTCACCTAGCCTCTTTAAACTCTACACTAAGTGTTTACAAAAAGCAAAGAGCTTAGAACTCTAGATGAGTTCTTTGTTCCAAAGAATTTGTACAGAAAGTTGTGTTAAACACATAATATGAAAGTTTTTGTACAACCAATAATCAGAGTATAAAATCTATACAAGATTTTGACAGTGTTTTTCTTCAAAGAATAATGCGTAGTTTTTCTACACTCTGCTTCACGAAGACATACTTGTATTTATAGGCTTCTGGATCTTGGGCTTGAAATGATTGTTGAGAAGTCCGTTGAGAGATAACATTTAATGCTCTTCATCTCGTTGAGAAACATCTCTGACACCGTACACTGTTGCAGGCGTTGTTCTAACCACTACAGGTCTGTTACGCAACATTTCCTCTTTGGTGCTTGTTTTCAAACTTAGCAAAAAGTGTTCTTTTGTCTTGCCAAATTTATGTTCTGAGGTTGCGTGAAGGATTGGGCCAGACTTTGACTTGCCACGTTAGATTTGCCTTGGCTTCAGACAACTTGGCTCAGATACATGTTCAAACTTCAGATGAATCTTCAAAGCCTTGAGCTTCAGATGCCTTGACCACTTCAGATCGTAGCTTTCTTTCAGATGCATGACTTGCTTCAGATAACCTTTGTACTTCCGATTGTTGGCGTTATCTGAAACATCAGAACTTCATTAACATTTAACTTGAAGACTTATTCTGAGTTTACTTGAGTTTATTATCATCAAAATCTTAAATGTGGGGTATCCTAGACTCTTAAAGTCTTGAGACTCAACAATAATAATAGGTTGTATTGACCTCATACACTATGTAAAATATATGTCTTTAAATTGTTTAAAATTGCAAACAAAACCCCTTTCTTTGTCTGAATAAACACATCAATAATACAATCTTCCCCATTTGACCACCCTTTCTACAATAATTAAATCAACCCATTGTTACTATCACCTTTTGTTGTTAGTTAAAGGAATCCTTTGCTTACAATTCACATGGAGCAACAAATGAAACACCTACTGTATAACCCATTATTCTAACTTGAACACCATGTTAACCATCTTTATTGATTGTACATAACTGATTGTTTGCACCTTACTTTTTGTGTAAATAATCAACCGATTATTCTCCTTCTCTAGTGAGGAATAAAGGAGCGAACTTGACATTGGCATTGCATAGTAGTGTTGGGGAGTATATATATGCATCGTTAAGATACCCATTATGGAGACAACCAATACTTAAGCACCTAGAACAAATGATGATGCCCATTGTGTTGTTTGATCTGATGGGCATGGCAGGCTGGCACCCCAGGCGCATCAAAATTCTTTTCTTTAGTGGTGCACTTTACATCACTCTCGTAGTGGGTGTTTCCTTCAATATTTTCTTAAATAAATTGCCTAGAAGTTGAGGCCCAATAGGGTTTTCAACCCTTATTTGTATGTCATAGTAGACCATGACAATTTTTTGTTGTGGAGGAGATCCAAATATGAAGATTCTAGGTCCAACAAGCCAATAATGGCTTTTGCTAAGTTTCGAACTAGAATCTTAATTAATTTTATTTTTCAAAATTAGAAACTCAGTTGCTTCGCAAGTCTTAGACCATATAAAATGGCCCAAAGTGTCACATAGAGAAGCGGTAGAGGTGTCGCTGTTGATGAGGGAGCAGAGAATGTGGATGATGAAGAAATGAAATGGGGCTATGAGTAAGAAACACATTAAAAGGAGTCGAGGTTGGATTCAACGGAAGGGGAACCTTTTAATGAGGTTGAGGATTTAGGTGAGCCACGAGGAGGGTTAGAGGTACTGACAGGAGGAAACAAGACCAAAGAGAATTTGAAATATATATCTATACAGTAGGTAGGCATGACAAACAAGCTCGAACCCGCGAGTACCGACCTGTCCCCGCCCCGACTTTGACGGGGAAAACCTGCTTTGATCGAGTTTAAGTAAAACCCAACCCCACCTCGCCTTTAAGGGGGTGGGGGCGGGTTTGGGGTACAAGAACCCGCCCCCGAACCTGCCCCGATAAAATATTTGAATATTTTAATATATTAACAATTAAATAATAAAGATAAACTTATATACTTTCATGAAAATATATTATAGTTATTAAGTTTCTTATTTTTTTAGGAATATCAATGTCCATATTTACGTATTATTTGAATTAGAATATATTAGATATATATATAACTTATTTAAAAACATATATTTAAGTTATAAAAAATAGAGAAAAAAATGAAAAATAGAGAAGGTGAAATCCCCACGGGTTTCCTCGAACCCAACGGGGACCCGCTGGGTTGGGTTTTATAATTTCATACACGCTCTCTTTAAACCCTAACCCGCCTCGACTTTTACGGGGGTGGGGACGGGGAGAGCAAAACCCGCCCCTGACCCGCCCCGTTGCCATGCCTAACAGTAGGTACCCAGGGGCACAAGCACCCTATTACCCATACCTGACCCGTTAATAAATAGGTAGATAAAAAAATTGTTTTTTCACACAAGGGTATTCGTGGGTGCGTGTAATTTTTTCCCGTTGATGGGTTTTAACCACGGGCACCCATAGGAACGAGTATTTTTGTCATTTCTATCTTCACTCTTCATGTTCCTATCCCTTAGGAAACTATCAAACGATATTGAGGCTTGGAAACTTCCATTTTCGAACTTGCACTAGCATTATCTAATTTCCTATTGCACCAGGGACCATTAAGCTATTTTCAAAATATTACAATGAACTTAAACAGACACTTAACTGAAAATATCAATCTTTACTTTTAACAGTCAGCTTGTAATAAATCTTAGTCATTGATTAAACAAATATTATAGCCGACGTTATATCATACTATTTTAGTTGTAAACCACCCATGTGTTGCTCCACCTTAGTCAACACCATGAGAAGTATATGGAAGAGTGAGAGAGAAAGAAAAAAGTAAATGAAAAAAAGAGAAAATCAAAATGAAAGATGTGATAATTGATATGATGGCAAGGGGTGAGAGAAATAGAAAGAAATAAAACAAGGTGTGGATGGATATGTGTGTAAATATTATTACTCATATATTAAATCCATCAGCTAAATATCAAATATCAAATATCAAATATCAAATAATAAAAGTACATCTACCTTTAAAATTGTATTGTATCATTAGTCCATCGACAATACTTTTTAAGAAAACATAGAAAGAAAAAGAACTATTTTACCGATTAGCATGCTAGATCATTAAGTTTAAAATAAATAGACTAGGTGTGTGTTTGGTTTACACAGAAATCACGTTTCAAACGTGGATCTAGGCCAATGTTCCTCTCTGTAGTGTTGGCCCGAATCCACGTTTGAAACGTGGTTTTGGTGTAAACCAAACACGATATAGGTTTATAATCTCATTTTTAACGGGTCTGCAATATATATGACCTAACCTGTGCAAATTATAAGTTAAACATATTGATATTTAAATCTTTACTCTTATATCTAATTCTACCTATCATGTTTTGTTATTTTTAAAGACGTGTTATACATAATCTCTATAAAAAAAGAGGGCAGACAAAGTATGTATAGTTTCTTCTTAAAAAAGTGTCTATGTTTAAGAATAACACACACACATATTGAGTTTAGTAACATATGAAATGTGGTATTCATTCATTACATGACATTGTAAAATTCTCTTACTGACCATGTATATTTTTTAAATTCAAATATAAAAATAACATGTAAAATTATGTGTGAATGATGTTGTTTATTTATTTATTTATTTATTTATTTATTTTTTGTTAGAATAAATTTACAGTAAGGAATTGTGCCTCTATGTAAGGTAAAAAGAGTCTCGGGCTTTGAAAACACGTAGAAGAACTTACATTTACTTTACACCAAAGAGAAAATGAGAGCTCCAACCTGCTATATGTTAAATGTAAAACTATATCTTACCCAACTCGATCAATTTAATGGTCATACATTACATCCAAAATATAAAAAATACACACTCACAATCACAATGCCTTTCATGTAGTTTAGAAAAAAATATTATTTTATTATTTTTGTTTAAATATGTACTTTGTTAATAAATATTATTTTATTTATAAAATAAATCATACATCCATCGGGCATCGCATGTGTACTACTTCAAATGTAGTTTATAAAACATTATTTCAAAATATGTATTGCTTAAGTTGCTTATTGTTTACTTAATTTCATATTTATTGCCAATAATAACTATTATATTATTTTTATATATATTTAACAGGTGTCATTAACTTATATGAGATGAATGTTAAAGATATAATCTTAATAAATTCATTTTATTTCATTTACAATTCAATAAGTAAATATTTTCAGATATACTTATATAATTTTTTTTCATTGCAGGTATTTTAAGAAACTCATTCAAGAAGTTTACTTTGTATATTTTCATATTCTTTACCGGAATACATATGTGTCTTATCAATTAATATTTTCTTTTATTTTTTTCTATTGTTTTATTAACATAATTTTTTTAATAACCATTATACATCACGCGTCGTGCATGGCACGGGCATTCGGCTGGTTTAATGGTCATACATTACATCCAAAATATAAAAAATACACACTCACACTCACACCCTATAGTTTAGAAAATAAATTTCATGACATAATTTTCTAAAGTAAACAGGCCCCCACGAGGCCTTTTTTTTAAAATGGCCCCCACGTATACAAACCACCTCCATTCTAATGTTTACACACACAACACAAAGCTGTGGCCTCTGTTCTTCCTCCTTTTTATACCTCCACTCCAAACCTTTCCTCTTCACACACATAAACCCTCTCTCTCACCAGCACACTTTCCACAACTAGAAACACAAACACACTCTTCCCAATTTTTCAAGTTTCAAACTTCACTTTGGCTATGGCGGCAGGACTCTCCGCCACCATAACCTTGAAGCCCCTCTTTCGTCTCCACCACCAACCCTTGTCCCCCCTCCTCCCCAAGTCAAATTCATCACAACCCCTTTCCCCTTTAAGATGTTTCCATCACAGCACAACCCTTCGAAGAACCCAAAGAATGACTAGCTTCACCGTTTGTGTCCTCATGGAGGACCCAAAACAGGGCACCCACATGGAAACTGAGGTAAAAGAAGAACCTTCCCTTCAAGGGAATTATCCTCAAGTTGTTTCAGCACGATTGGCAGAGAAATTGGCCAGAAAAAAGTCTGAGAGGTTCACTTACCTCGTTGCAGCAGTGATGTCTAGCTTTGGCATCACATCCATGGCAGTGTTGTCTGTTTATTATAGATTCTCATGGCAAATGGAGGCAAGTGGTGCCTTAAAGTTGTCATTTTTATTTTTATTTTTTGTTTGTTCTTTCTTCCTTGTGTTTGCACAATGTCATGTGTTAAGAATATGAATCTGAAATTGGGTTTGGTTTCTGTAGGGTGGAGAAGTTCCTTGGTCTGAAATGTTTGGTACATTTGCTCTATCAGTGGGTGCTGCTGTAAGTCCTTTTAATTGTTTTGAAAAGTTCTTGAATTCAGAATTGGATGCCTTATTTGCTAATTTTGGGTGATAAATTCAATTGGGTATATCTAAATTTCAGGTGGGTATGGAGTTTTGGGCTAGATGGGCTCACAAGGTTCTCTGGCATGCTTCCTTATGGCACATGCATGAGGTATATATATGCTTCCAAGTCTTTTCCCCTTTCCAATCTCCCCTTCACTGTTTTCAGTCAATTTCAAACAAAATGCAAGAAACAAATAAGCATCAAAATTAAAACCTTGTTTGCTGGTGTTTAATGTTGAATTTTTCATTTTTTATATGTTTTGTGCACTGCTAAGTCTAACACCACAAAGTCCAAGACCCACAAAAAAAATTCTTTGATTTTTGAATTGCCCTTAAAATTTCTCAACAACCAATCACTATTAACTATTTGATCTGTGCACAACACAAACATGAAAAATTTCACTTCAATTGCAGTCCCACCATAGACCAAGAGAAGGACCCTTCGAGCTAAACGATGTTTTCGCAATAATCAACGCTGTCCCTGCCATCGCTCTCCTTTCCTATGGTTTCTTCCACAAGGGACTGGTCCCTGGCCTCTGCTTCGGTGCGGTACGTGATCTTTCAAAATCCTCTCTTTCAATTAATTGGTAACTCTAACGGTGGAGAGTTACCTTACCAGTGATATATAATTATTACTTGATGTTAATGGCACTGAACATTTTACTGTGACACCCTTATCTCTATCTTCAGGGTCTTGGAATTACAGTGTTTGGTATGGCCTACATGTTTGTACACGATGGGTTGGTTCATAAGAGATTCCCAGTGGGCCCCATTGCTGACGTGCCCTACTTCAGAAGGGTAGCTGCTGCTCACAAAGTAATTATCATTATCATAACATTATGATATCATTTTTATTAGCCTTTGATAGGCATAAGGTCTGATATCCATCATTTTATTGCCTACGTATATTTCAGCTTCACCATTCGGACAAATTCCAAGGTGTGCCATATGGGCTGTTTTTGGGACCAAAGGTAAGGGCTACATTCTTTGTTTCTTTATCTTGTCCTTATTCTTTTTTTTTTTTTTAAAAAAATCAGGTTGAATATATGTGTTTTAATTGTTAAATTAATTTTAATCTTCTAAGTTTCATAATTAATATTTAGTTGATTAGTTCAAAATTATATTTTTTTAATCTATTTATTTTACTTGAAGCTTGCATATTGTTGTGCTATAATAATCATTGGGTGATAAACAAAAATGGCGTGCAGGAAATTGAAGAGGTGGGAGGGCTAGAAGAGCTGGAGAAAGAGATAAGTAGGAGAAAGAGATCATACAAAAGTTCATGACAAAGGCAAATACTAATCAAGGGCTGTTTCAAATAATTACCACTGTAAAGAAATATTGAATGAAATGATTTAAAATTTTTGCTTGCAATTGATTATGGCAGGATACAAGAAAATTAAATAGAGAAATAACTTGATAAACAATAGGCGGTTTTAAGAAATCATTGGTGAGGTGCCTTCAGTTTTGGCTTTTGCTTTGACAAAATAAAGGTGAAGGGGGCCATATCTTGTATTTCCTCAGCCCCAAGTGGGGTGAGGTCAATGAGGTACAATCCATTTGCTCACATTATGTGGGGCATTTAACTATGCATGCCACTCAATTAGGGAAGGGCCATTGTGGCACCTCCAATACAATACAAACCCCTAAAATGTGGAGTACCGTTTTCTTGGACTGAAATGACATAATCTCAACATGAATAAACAATATTACATGATTTTTTTGGTAGACAAACAATATTACGTGATTGAAGATGAAATTACTTGTTTTTATTTTTTCAATGAAAATATTATACTTTAATAAAAATTTAAGTAATTAACAAAGAAAATGTCAGTTTAAAAATAAAAGAGAAATTTTTGAAAAAGGTATACTTTAACTAATGAAACAAGAAAAGCAAGTTTAAAATGTGATTTTTTTTTTAAAAAATAAATTTAGGGCGAGGAGACGATGTCCTAGTTTAAGGTCAGAAAAATCTATGGATTCAAATAACATTTATAGAGGTACTTACACATCATCCATTATTCATATTTTATCTCTTTCTCTTCCGGCCACTACAGGCCTCTCTTTCATGCACGCGATAGTGAATTGTGCGGCTTATTTAAGCATTCATGCTTAGTGCTTAAATAAGCACCAATTAAAACTTTACTCTATCACAGTGCAATTAGTTAGGCCTTTATGCTACTATATGAAGATCTCTTTAAGCACAGAGCGTTGCTAGTGCCCTAAGGGTGCTTGGTGCTCAAGAAAAGGTGCTTACTTACCTTGATTATTCGGGTTAAAAACTTAGGATATTTTTTTGGTATTAACCACAGGTATCCCCTATTACTAGGGACAATCATGTTCGGGGCTTAGTCACATTTAAGGCTCCTCACCCCTCCCAAAGAGTGTGTTTAGTGGGGATCGAACCCGAGAGCTCTTCCCACAATCTCAGCCTGTGTTGCCAACTGAGTCACAACCCTTTGGTTAAAAACTTAGGATATATAACCTATAGAAAATTTATTTATTATTTTGAAATGCAAAATAGTAGCCTGAGAATAGGGATGTCAAAAAATCCGCACCCGCGGATACCCGTGGATATACCCGCAATAGGTACCCGCTTATTTATTAAATGGGTGGGGACGGATATTATACGGGGCGGGTACCCGTATACTCATTAAAACATATTTTTTATTAAATATATTTGAATATTAGGATTTTTTATTATTTTATGATGAGATATAATTTATTTTATATTATTTTTTGATGATATTCTTAATATATTAAGATGTAATGGTATTATATAATGGTTGTTTATATATATATATAGTATGATATTATAATATATTATATAACATCTCTTTTTTTTTATAAAATTTAAATTCTTAAATATTAATGAATACCTGTGAATACTCGCGGATATCCGTTACTTGTATGGGTACCCGTTAATTTTAGTGGGTATATATACGAGTATGCACTACCCGCTTCCGCCCCGCCGACATCCCTACCTGATAATGCGTATTCTTAAAATTGGTCCTACAGGAATACGAAAACTAATTAAGCAGAAAATAAGCTTCTTTTAACTGACAGATATGTGCAATTTTTTTTTTTCTAATCAACCTCCTAAGGATGTATGAATCAACCTTGGAATTTTTAAAAAGTTAGTAAAAGCAACACCGCTTGCTCTTTTTAGACTACTTGTCGTGTACACACGGGGCAATATTTTGACGTGTTCTTGTAACAAGAATAATAAAACGTACTCCATCTAGTCCTATTTATAAAACACTTCTTACAAATTATTGTGGTCCTTTTTATAAGACACTTTACAATTTTAAGAAAGCATTTATCATCATTTTTCTTATTTGCTCTAAGTAACTTTAATGTCTTTACAACTATCAAATAGTAATAGAAGAGTTAGTTAATGATATTAAATAAAGGTAAAACTAGAAAGTTAAAGTATTTTTTAAAACTCCAATAATATAAATAGTTGTATAGTAAATTCATTATCTGTCGGTTAATAGTGCCTTATAAAAAGGACCAGAGGGAGTACTTCATAGCAATAATATAAATAGTTGTATAGTAAATTCATTATCTTTATATATTAATTATATTTTATCAATAGAATTTACAAAAAGCAATTAGATTACTTAAGGTTTAAATACATAAAATATTGATGCAGTAACTTTGATATGATTCATGTTAAAGCATAAAAGTAAGCTATTAAATTCCCTAAAAAATATAAAAAAAAAATATCAGAAGTACATTAGTGTGAAACAATTATAAATAATGAATATATAAATATTTTTCTTACATTAAAATGTGAAAGAATTCTTAACAAAAAGCATCTAGAGTCGACTTTGAATCATGTTGTTTATCGTCATACACAATAAAATAAGGACATTTTATTTACATACTATATTTGAATAATAAAACAATATAAGAATAATATCATAGTAAGTGGAAAATGCATAATATATACTTGCAATGATTATGAAATACTTAGGTGAATTAAACCTCATCTTTTTTTATCTATTTTCTTGCACAAAAAAATTCTCATCATTTTTATATTAAAAATATAATGAGAAAAATACGTTTTTCGTCCCTATAGTTTCGGTCAACTTTAGTTTCCGTCCCTGTACTTTAATTCCTGTGTTTTTTGTTCTTAAACTTTCTAAACCCCTAAACCGTGGTCCCTGTCCGTCAGTGAGATATGTTAACATGATGAGCTGACTAAGAAAAGTTACATGTGTCAGCCTCAATAGTGAGTCCCAAATAACCGAATGATCATCTAATTAATTTTTTTAATAATTTTTATTATTAAAATAATCCTAATTGCTAAATTAAGGTTTTTCACCTGAGCAATTTTACCCGATAAAAAACCTAATTTCATAATTATGGTTATTTTAATAATTAAAAAATTAATAAAAAAAGATTTATTAGATGATTCAACTATTTGAGGCTCCTTATTAAGGTTAACATGTAACTTTTGTTACCCAGCTCATTAGGTTAACAGATCTCACTAACGACTAGGGACCATGGTTTGGGGGTTTAGAAAGTTCAGGGACAAAAAACAAAGGATTTAAAGTACATGGACGAAGAACAAAGTTGACTGAAACTATAGGGACGAAAAACTTATTTTTCCCAAATATAATTTGTTGATCGAGTAAACCATCAAAATGGTCCCTGAAAGATTGGGCATCGGTCAGTTTGGTCCTTGACATATTCTAACGTCAATCAATATGGTCCTTCTGTTAAGCCCAGTCCGTTAAAGTTAACAGAGTGGCTGATGTGGCACGTTTTCTGCACAGTTAGCACTAAAAGACTGAAACTCTTCAATAAGGTCCCTGCACAGTCAGACTAAACGATTGTAAACCCATCAAAATAGTCCCCTTCCCCTCTCTCGTTCTATAAGGAAGGAAATTGTTTGAAAAAAAATTTCTAGTGCCTCCTTCTTCAATAACGTCTCTGCCTCACCATTTTCTTCTTCACACTCTTTAGTGCAGAAACCCTAGAAATCAGGGGCGCTATCGTGGAAGAAAGATGGGAGGTGAATCTAAAATTCCTTAATCTGGAGTGTAGAAGAGAAGCTTCAATGGCAGTTCGAGTACGTCCTCTGCATCAATGGCTAATGGTGTTAGATTGTGCCATTGCGGAAGGAAGACTGCTATTAGGACCTTAAAAACACATAGAAATCTAGGGAGAGCATTTTATACATGTCCTCTACCGAAAGTAATGAAACCTGTATTTTGGGTCTTGGATTTTGTAATCACGTTTGAATTTTACGGTTGCTGATAGTAGGTTTTGAATTTTTTGTTTATAGGATGACTATTTAAATTGTAACTACTTTTGTTGGATTGAAGATGTGCTTGAGGAGTCTACAAAATGGGAACGATCGAGACATTGATGCTTGGATGAAGAATCATCTAACTGTGAAGATTAAGGGGTTAGGGAATGAAGTTAGAAATGTTAGGAACTTGTAATTGTAATTGGATGTTTGATGGTTATAATTATTTTGTTGCGGATAATTATTTTGTTTCACCGAGTAGTGTAGTTTAGGGCCATTCATGTACAAGCAAGCTATGGTGTAATCAACATTGTTGACTCTATTTATGTACAAGCAAGCTATTATTTAATGAGTTATGATGATCTTTTTATTACTCTTGATCAGCAAAGAGATGAAATTGAGAAATAGAAATATGTGAATACACCAGACATAAAAAGAAACAAAAGAAAGGCACTTATATTCTTGAGTCTGAAAATACCAAATTCTGAGGTTTAACAAACCACACTGCTCAGTTAGAATAACACATTGTCTAAGCATAAAAAAAGCACAATGTCTAAGCAACAAAAAAGAACATTGTTAAGCAATAATTAATCATAATGCCTAACAAAAAAGGCACACTAAGTGCTAAAAATCCAAAATAAAGAAGCATGAACTTTCTGACAGTGCTTTATATATCCTCATTTAGGTAGCCCTCTTGGTGCTCCTCCTATTGGTGAAGGACCTGCTGGTAATGGCCTTCTTAGTGTAGGCCCTGCAGGTGATGGCCCTCTTGGTGTAGGGATGAATTGCATAAATCTTGCTCTGGTGCCTTGACTTGTTGCTTGGATTGTCTCATTTGATGGTTGTAGATGCAATTGGGGTGTTGTTGAATTGTTGTGTGCAGCATCTGGGGGTACATATGTAACAGGAGGAGGTTTTATTGTATTCATATTACGCCTTAAACCTCCAGGGACTATACCTGGAGGTCTATATGGTGGGTTTTTGAAATTTATCCCTATAAATTGCGGTCTTCTAGTTGTGGTCCCCTTATGATGTTTGAAGTTTTGGATATCTTCAACTAATATTACAATGAAAATTATTAATCTTAAATTATTTATAGTAAAAAATGACTAAACCAAAAAATAGAGAACTAGAAGACTTACAAGTGGTGGTTGCTGAACCAGGTTAATTGTGAAGGGAATCAAGCATGTGGTCAGGATGCAGCGGAAATAAATGGATTCCCTCCCTTGTTATAATCGTTTTGCGAAAACACGAATCAAGGTATAAAAGGTATTGAAACGAAAGGTCGTACCTTATTAGGATTATAAACGAGGCAAGTGTAGCCACGTCTCTATTGCTATCCACGCCAACAGCCGAACTAGGATACCCTCCTCAGCTCTGCTAGTAGCCTTAGAAAGTAAGAAGCGATTTCTCATGTGTATCTGGGGTAGTGCATCTTATGCTCTATTTATAGAGTGGTGGCTAGGGTTTTACCCCCTCACTCACTTAACCCTCACACTTATGGGCTTGGCCCATTATGTTATAATTCTAATTAAATTAAATTAGAATTATTATCCTTTCCTAGTGGCATGTTGTATGCGTGTGACCCAATAGGATTTTAATATTTGGTTATAATATTAAAATAAAACCCTTTTATATTTAATATCATAAATAGTGAGCGGTATCTAGCAACACATCACTATCCAAATATTGAGATTATCAATAACTTTGATAAATCCTATTTTATTATAATAATTTATATGATCTGTCCCTTTGTCCAAATATCTAATTGAACACAAGGGCATGGATTGTGTCAACCTTGTATAGTTCAATTTATATTTTCTTGATCCCCAAGTAGACTGTACAGAAAATAAATATCTCATATTTATCCTCCTGAGCATGGCCATGCATTTTGCAGTCTCACTTTATCAAGAGGCCTAAAGATATAACTCCTGTTACATAGGAGGGACAAATCCCATCTAGGGCACTCACATTCCACCACATAATTTATTATATGTCCAAAAACCAACTTTATGATTACCCTGTTACAGGTAACGCTTGATGATAATTAAAACATATAATTCCTTATGTAGGAATCGTAGTGATTTCAGGTCGAAGGAATTCATATAACTTTTATTAATTTAAGAAACGTTTATGACACTTATGTAACAACCCATGCAACATTCTTAAGGTGGGTCTGTCCAGTACACCATTACTCTTAATGTGTACCTATGTGAGCACATGATATCTCATATCCATGATCTGTGAGATGTGATCATCAATGAACTCACATACTAGTCTAAATGCATCTTTGTCCTAAGATGATATTTGACTAGGGACTATTTTAAGAATAGTTCTTCATAAGATCTCACGATCAAGTCATCTACTTGATTTGTTATGAAGTTTAAGCTTACTATTCTAAGGACAATAATTATATTCTAAAAGAATTAATAATAATGAAATGCCTTTATAGAATAATAATATGATACAAGTGATGGATGTTCAAAAAACAAATAGGTCTCTAGTGCATATACTAACAATCTCCCACTTGCACTAGAGCCATTCAGACATAACTCTAATGCCTAATGATCTAGTGTTCCCTTCATGCTTCTGCTGCACAAGGGGTTTTGTCAATGGGTCTGCAACATTGTCATCAGTATGCACTTTGCATATCTTCACATCTCCGCTATCAATGATTTCTCGAATGAGATGGAAACGTCTAAGTATATGTTTGGATCGTTGATGAGACCTGGGTTCCTTGGCTTGTGCAATAGCCCCATTGTTATCACAATAAAGACTTATAGGATCCACAATGGTAGGAACTACCCCAAGTTCAATAATGAACTTCCTGATCCAAACGGCCTCTTTCGCAGCATTTGAGGCTGCAATATACTCAGCTTCTGTGGTAGAATCAGCGACTGTTTCCTGCTTTGAACTTTTCCAGCTCACAACGCCACCATTCAAACAAAACACATAACCTGACTGCGGTCTTGAATCATCTTTGTCGGTTTGGAAGCTAGCATCAGTGTAACCTTTTACAAGTAGCTCTTCCACACCTCCATATATCAAGAGGTACTAGGCTTGTCTTTGCCCTTGTCCTTTGATTTAAAATAGGGCTTCTTGAACTTCTTCTTGCCCTTGCCTTTTTCAGGTTGGACCATCAATATGGCCTTCCCTTTACCTTTATTAATGTTTTGCTCAGCTGTTCTCAACATGCTCAACAATTCTGGCAGTGGTTTGTCAAATTCATTCATATTGTAGTTCATGACGAATTGACCATAGCTGTCCGGTAACTATTGCAGGACAAGATCAGTGGCCAACTCTTGGCCGAATGGGAATCCAAGCCTTTCCAGGTTTTCAATGTACCCAATCATCTTGAGTACATAAGCACCAACAGGATTTCCTTCTGCCAGTCTACATTGATAAAGTGCCTTTGAGACTTCAAATCGTTCATGCCTAGCTTGGCCTTGATAAAGTCTCTTTAAATGTATGATCATATCGTACGCTTCCATGTTCTCATGCTACTTTTGGATTTAAGCATTCATGGTAGCAAGCATAAGGCAACCTACATCGAGAGCATCATTTAGATGCTTCTTAAAAGCATCATTGCCATCTTTCGAAGCAGTTGCAACGGGTGTTTCAGGAACGGGCTCTTCCAGGACATATAGCTTCTTATCATGCCTAAGGACAATCCTTAGGTTTCTATACCAGTCTAGAAAGTTAGTTCCAGACAGTTTGTCCTTCTCAAGGACAGATCGCAGTGAAAGGTTACTTGTTGTGTTTGTTGCCATGGTTATCTATTAACAGAAAATAATGCAAGTAAGTATCATATAACAAACATATTTAACAAGGTCTTTTAATCAAATATGCCTCCCACTATTTTGATTCAAAACAAGTACCCTCAATATAAAGAATCAGAAAATCCCATCACTGGATTTTCTTAGTGGGCCAAAATCCATATTTCACCTAGTTTTAAGTCAGCTTTAGCTGATCGCTTAAGAAAAGGTTATTTAGGTAGGAACACGCTTTCCAATTGTATCTCATACAACTCTTGGATAGTTAGGTGAATAACTCTTATTCTAATTCATCTTATGAATTAATGCCTAACTTAGTGCCTCTAGGTTTTTCAGTCCTATTGAATATACCTAGTTAAGTCAAAACCCAATGGTGACAGTTGGATATTACTTTTATGCCATCGCGCCTCACTAAAGTAGATAAGTGCACCCTGCTTTAGCAGACCCACATTTAATCGATTCTAGCCTTGACGAGTGCCATACATTGGAAGGCAAAACATGACTTAATATCAGTGCCTTTAGGTTCTTCAATCATATTGAATATACCCAATCAAAACCCAATGGTTGACAATTGGATATGACTTTTATCCTATCACGCCTCACTAAAATAGATAAAGGTACCCTGCTTTAGCAGACCCACTTTTCATCGATTCTAGCCTTGACGAGTGTCATTCATTGGAAGGCATAATGAGCATTGAGGGATTTGATCGCTTTAATTTTTATTCGTTGTTAAACCATTTAACATACAAACATGCATCTCATACAAATATACATGATATGGTTATGGCCTCCTAAAAACAAATACAAAATTACATCAACTATATAATCTTGTATTTAATCTTGAGCTCTCCAAATCTCCCACTGAATCCATGCTCCATGACCTCCCGGTTACATTATGATGACATGGCACACCAGCAGCCTCCTACTGAAGCAGTCAAGGACATCACTGGACCAATGACTAGAGGACGTGCTAAGAAGATTAAGGAAGAGATGGGAAAATTAGTGTCCTACATTTTTAGGGATACAACCCTACAGAAAGACACCCTTGACCTAGGAATAGGACACATGGTCCTATGCACCACCCTAGATTAGGACATTTCTATTTGTTGTAATTTTCCTCTACCTTGGGCGCCCATATACTTGGTTTATTGGTTAGTAGGTTGTCTTGCTACAAGGTGTAGGAGGTCATGGGGTCTAATCCCACATAGGATAGAAAATTAACTCATCTTTTCTTTCCTATGTAGCTTTGGGCGCATTTTTGGGGGTTTAGTGGCTAAAAGCTTAGCTTAGCCAAATACCATTAGGAGCATGGGTTCAAACCCCATTGTGGATGAGTTTTTACTCATCTTTTATTTTCTCCCCCACTCCCTCATGTAAGTGGCCGCCCCCCACACTCCCCTCTCCTATATAATGGGCCCTCCTCTCTTGTATTTACACACATCATTTTTAGAGTAAAGGCATTATGCCAAATTTTCTCCTCTCTTGAGAGTTGAGTGAGGCTTGGTGGTTGTTGCTTAAACCATGACGAGACTTATCTAATTCTCCTGAATTAGTGGCGTCTGGCGATTGGACTTATCTGCTGCAGGAGGATTCTTGCTTCAGTGGCGTCCCTCCATTTCTTTCCTCTTCACTTTTTCTTTCATTTTCCTTCATTTTCTTGCACTTTCTCACGCAATTATAGCTGCTGCCCAGCACCTATAATTCGCGAATTACTTGCTAATTTTTGGTTCTAATTGGTTTGTTTTGCTCAATTCTAGATCCTGTGCAATTCCTGTCATCACATTACATAACAAGAAGAAACCTCGTTTAACATACGAGGGGATAGAGATGAGAAAAGAATTACAAGAGGAATGTTAAGAGGTAAGGCACGACACACATGTCGTATTTAAATTAAAACAACTAAGGCCATAACCAATCATCATGTAAATACAACATCCATTGATTGTAAAATGAGTGATATAATAAGATGTATATATATTAAGCGAGGTTTGATTACGCGCATACGAAATAACACACTACGTAGTTTATCGATAAGTGTCTCGCATCAAATGAATACTTCACAAACCGATAAACGAGTGAGTCCCTCGTATCATTTGAATACGTTCTTGTCAGAAAATTGATAAGTGGAATGTTTATCGCAACCAATATTTGAGTCAAGACAAGGTTTCAACAATTGAACCCTTTGACGCCCAACACATGAACTCTTTCATGTTCCATGGGACCCTCCAACATTAGAACATATAAACATATATATACATCGCACATAAAACAATCAATAAAGGATACATCGCTCATAAAACGATCAATAAAGGGAATAAAATAAAATGATTCTGAAAGTTGCGCTTCGCTTGCGCTTTACCTGCGCTACAGCGTATGTGAAGCGCAAGCATCAGAATAAAAAGTGTAATCTGCGCTTCGCTTGCGCTGCAGCCTAGCCTGCAGCGCAGATCTGCGCTGCAGCGCAGAAAATAGCGCTTCATTTTTTTAGCAGGAAAAAAAACAAAAATCATAATCTTCACAAGATTAAAAGCCTAAAACCTGTTTATCGCAAACCAGGCTCTGATACCAATTGAAGGGAACCAAGCATGTGGTCAAGGTGCAGCGGAAATAAATGGATTCCCTCCCTTGTTATAATCGTTTGGCGAAAACACGAATCAAGACATAAAAGGTATTGAAACAAAAGGTCGTACCTTATTAGGATTATAAACGAGGCAAGTGTAGCTACGTCTCTATTGCTATCCACGCCAACAGCCGAACTAGGATACCCTCCTCAGCTCTGCTAGTAGCCTTAGAAAGTATGAAGCGATTGCTCATGTGTATCTGGGGTAGTTCATCTTATGCTCTATTTATAGAGTGGTGGCTAGGGTTTTACCCCCTCACTTACTTAACCCTCACACTTATGGGCCTGAGCCATTATGTTATAATTCTAATTAAATTAAATTAGAATTATTATCCTTTCCTAGTGGCATGTTGTATGCGTGTGACCCAATAGGCTTTTAATATTTGGTTATAATATTAAAATAAAACCCTTTTATATTTAATATCATAAATAGTGAGCGGTATCTAGCAACACATCATTATCCAAATATTGAGATTACCAATAACTTTGATAAATCCTATTTTATTATAATAATTTATATGATCTGTCCCTTTGTCCAAATATCTAATTGAACACAAGGGCATGAATTGTGTCAACCTTGTATAGTTCAATTTATATTTTCTTGATCCCCAAGTAGACTGTACAGAAAATAAATATCTCATATTTATGCTCCTGAGCATGGCCATGCATTTTGCAGTCTCACTTTATCAAGAGGCCTAAAGATATAACTCCTGTTACATAGGAGGGACAAATCCCATCTAGGGCACTCACATTCCACCACATAATTTATTATATGTCCAAAAACCAACTTTATGATTACCCTGTTACAGGTAACATTTGATGATAATTAAAACATATAATTCCTTATGTAGGAATCGTAGTGATTTCAAGTCGAAGGACTTTATATAACTTTTATTAATTTAAGAAACGTTCATGACACTTATGTAAAAACCCATGCAACGTTCTTAAGGTGGGTCTGTCCAGTACACCATTACTCTTAATGTGTACCTATTTGAGCACCTGATATCTCATATCCATGATCTGTGAGATGTGATCATTAATGAACTCACATACTAGTCTAAATGCATCTTTGTCCTAAGATGATATTTGACTAGGGACTATTTTAAGAATAGTTCTTCATAAGATCTCACGATCAAGTCATCTACTTGATTTCTTATGAAGTTTAAGCTTACTATTCTAAGGACAATAATTATATTCTAAAAGAATTAATAATAATAAAATGCCTTTATAGAATAATAATATGATACAAGTGATGGATGTTCAAAAAACAAATAGGTCTCTAGTGCATATACTAATAAAATGAGACCTCCTTTATTAGTCTTCAAAAAACTAGCCGTTAATAGAGCCGTTAAACTAGCCGTTAGAAGAGAGAGAAGCTGTTTTTCACTTTTCTGACGTGAGACATGTGCTTTTCTGATGCTGTCTCTGCTGTGACAGTGTACTTGCGTTGACTTGCTTTTTGCTGCTGAGACTCTGTCTGCATCTCATGTATGCGTCTCAAGTTTGAGTCTCATGCTTGCATCTGATCTCTGCGTCTTATGTCTGCGTCTCATGCTTGAATCTGATCTCTGCGTCTCATGTCTGAGTCTCATGTCTGCGTCTTATGCTTGCATCTGATCTCTGCGTCTCTTGTCTGAGTCTCATATCTGCATCTGATCTCTTCATCTCAAGTCTGGGTCTTATGTCTGCATCTGATCTCTACGTATGATCTTGAGACTGCATCTGATCTGAGACCGTCTCATGTCTGCATCTGATCTGAGACCATCTCATGTCTGATTCTGCATCTCAAGTTGAGTCTACATCTCAAGTCTGATTTTGTATCTCTGTTGAGTCTACATCTCAAGTCTGACTTTGAATCTCATCTTTGCTCAACTTCATATTTCAAAAATCTTCTTTGTCATGCTTGGACTGAATATGAACTTACAATGAATTTGGGCTTGTCTCAATCTGACTTTACAGTTTGAGCTTGTCTCAAGCATACTTTGAATCTCTTCTTGGTTTGACATCTTCTATTATGATCTTATCTCTTGATTCTGAAGCTAAGTTAGAGTCTCATCTCTTGGCAGATCTTGCGTCTGACTGTTGATCCTTCCTTTTAAGTTTGTAGATGAGTCTCTTCTTTGAGCATTGGTCTTAAGCTGATTTTTAGATTGAGCTTGCATCTAAACATGAGATAGCATCTTATGCTTGAGTCTGCGTCTCATCTTGAGTTTTAAATATTGGTCTTCTTGATGCAACTTAATTCACTGTTTAAGCTCATCTTGACTTGACTTGATTGATTTGCATTTCTAGTAGAGACTCTTTCTGATTGTAGTTGGGACTTCACTCTGATGTGCACCTCTCTCAACTTAGGCTATCTTCTATTTAAAACTTCTGATGACTTTCTGATAAAGGATATGTCTTGAGGCTTTCTTCTGAAATGACCTTCAGCATATAGAACTTCTAAGCTTTTCCTATTCTTCAAAGACAATTCTGAAGTCTGATGCTTCTTAACAATAGGATTATGATCTATCTGAATCTCTGGAAGGACTTGCATTAATTACTCAATCTCAGGCTGATCTTTATCTTCAACATAAGTCTGAGGCTTACTACCAGTCTCAATCTGTGGTTGCCTCTCAATCTCAGTCTGAGCTTGGTCATGGTTGATCTTTCTGAGTTCTTCATGAGAATCCTGTCTTTCTTAAGATCTCACATAAAACATCAGTAACTTCAAGAACAAAAAACATTAAGTTTGATCAATAGGTTTGTTGTCATTAAAACCAAATCTTAGAGGGTTTTTGCGCTGACATTTGTTGAGTCTTAAATAAAGTATGTCAGTGAATGAATACTTTCCAAAGTCTCATACTCTCACTTGTTTTAATGAATAACAAATATAAAAGTTCAGAAGATCATTTAAAATGAACAAATAAACTGTCTTATATCTTCTGTTCTATTTCAGACTGTCTGAAGTATATGGTCGCGACTGAAGGTTGCGTATCGTCTGATGAATGCTTATGCAGCTGAAGAGTTATGTATCATCTGAAGCTTTGCATTGGAGGTTGAACCGATCGCTATCAAAGTTGACCATGCTAAGAGACGTTACTGTGTTTAAAGGACACTCCTTGTCCGGTCTAACCAATTTCAGCATCTGCGTCAGAAAAGCTTTCCTACCTCGTTCAAATGATTTGCACATTTAAGGAAATGCTGCTACTCTGCTCACCTGACCTTGTCTGCGCATACTGCTGCAAAGTCGCTTGATACTCTTTAAGGATAAAGGAGTCACAACGTCTTCTGGACGCATTTAATGCTGTGAGACAACAGATAAATCATTTCACTCTATAAATACTTCCATGCGGAGCGAAGAGGAGACAAAATACAGAACGAAAAATACCAATAATATCATTTGAACTCTTACGCTGTCAAAAAAATTCTGTTAAAACTCTTTGTACACATTTCATATTCTGAGTGCCATCTCAGTTACTTGTACATTTGAGCGTTCATCCTATCACGTGTGATAGTGAGTGAACAATTTCTGTTTTAGTTTTAAAACAATTTGGTTTGTAGAGCTTGAAGAGGCTTGATAGAAAAGACTACTTGGGTAGAGCTTGAAGAGGCTTGATAGAAAAGACTACTTGGGTAGAGCTTGAAGAGGCTTGATAGAAAAGACTACTTGGTTGGGTCTGGGTGACCTTGTGTCTGGAGAGACTGTACTCATGTTTGTCTGAAGAGACTGTACTTGTGTGTGTTTTTGGTTAGTGAAAATCCAGTGGTGGTTTGCCTTTGGGACTGGACGTAGCTCACGGGTAGTGGGTGAACCAGGATAAATCTTGCCTAAGTTTCTTCTATCCCTTACTCTCTGTTATTTCAGTTTTAACTAACTACTTCGAAGGGATTGGAAAGTATTTCTGAAAATTAACCTTTTGTGAAAGATATATTTCTTAGACTTCCGCTGTATCTCTTTTATACTCAGACGAACGAAAACCTCAGATGATAACACTTGTCTGTTGATTTTTCAAAGGAATATTTACATTTATTTTCTAAAATATTAAAGTTTCCATAGAAACACTATTCAACCCCCCTTCTAGTGTTTCCCTGTGTTTCCTACAGTTGGTATCAGAGCTTATCCTTGGGGTTAACACCTAAACAATGTTAAGGACAACGATCTTGATGGAAGCTTCCAACAACAGACAGTACATCACTGAAGGAGCCTCTATCACAAGACCCTCAACAGTCAATGGAGTGGACTATCACTATTGGAGTGATCGTATGAAGTTTTTTATTGAGAGCAACAACATTGATGTTTGGGATGTGGTCACTGATGGAGACTATGTGCGTATGCATAACGGAGTGCCAATACCTAAGGGTGAATGGACCTTAGAGCAGAAGGCTAGAGTTCAGTTAAATGCCAAAGACAAACTCTATCTGATATGTTCTCTGAATAAATCAGAATATGAGAAAGTTCATGGATGTTCATCGGCCAAGGAGATTTGGGATACACTTGAAGCTGCCCATGAAGGGACTGAGACTGTCAAGCAATCCAAAATCAGCATGCTTGTACATCAATATGAGATGTTCAAAATGGAAGAGTCTGAAACCATAGATCAAATGTTTGGGAGGTTTCATACTATAACTAATGGACTCAGGTCTTTAGGTAGGACTTTTGAATCTAGAGATAATAATAGAAAGATTCTGAGAAGTCTGCCAAAGTCCTGGAGACCCAAAGTTACAGTCATTCAAGAAGCCAGAGACTTAAACTCTCTTAGAATGGAAGAACTGTTGGGATCTCTCAAAGTTCATGAGCTAGAGCTTGGAGAAGATGACATCAAGAAGAAATCACTGGCATTAAACTCAAAAGCCAAACAGTCTAGGCATGGCAGCATGAAAGCTATGCAAGCACAGGACACTTCAGATAGTGATACTACGTCTGAAGATAGTTCAGAAGATGATAATCTTGCCCTTCTTAGCAAGAAAATAAAAAAATTGTTGCAAAAGAAAGGAAGATTCAGGAAATATCAACCTTCCATATCTAGGCAAGGTAAGTCAGGTAAAGACTCGTTTAGTACTGACAAAGTTACTTGTTTTGAATGTAAACAACCAGGACACGTGAAGGCTATTTGCCCAAAGCTGAATCGATCAACCTTCCAAAAGAAAAAATCTTTCAAGAAGAAGAAAGGATTGATGGCTACATGGGAAGATCTGGATGACTCCACTTCAGAGGAAGAAGAGAACAATTCAGAAGAAGCCAACTTATGCCTGATGGAAAGTTTACCATCTTCAGATAGCTCAGATTCTGAGGTAATTCCACAAACCTTGCAACATCAGTATGACGACCTTGTTGAAAGTAGTAGAGAACTCTTTAATGAGTTCAATGAACTTTCAAGAGCTTTTTCTAAAATAGCTTCAGAAAATGAAAAATTACAAATTGAAAATTTTGCTTTGAAAGAAAAACTACTTCAACAAGATCCAAGTGGTTCTGAAAATCTTGCTAAGGAAAACAAAAAACTCCAAAACAAGATCAAAGAAATAACTCTGGATCTAGCCAAATTTGTTAAAGGCACTGACAATCTGAACAGATTATTAGAATCTCAGAAGCATGCCTTAGACAAAAGTGGTTTAGGTTATTCAGACTCATCTTTTTCTGAACCATTAATATTTAAAGTGCCAAATGATAGGTTCAAGAAAGGAAATGGGTGTTCCAACTGTGGTAAACCTGGACATATCAAGTCCAAATGTAGACACGGAAGGAAATCTAAACCCAATGCTAACAAAAGAGGACCCAAGAAGGTGTGGTTACCTAAAAGTTTGATTGTTTATGTTGCAGATGTGTTTAACAGGACAAAAGAAACACCACAGATGGTACCTGGACAGTTGGTGCTCGCGACATATGATGGGAGAAAGGTGTTTGTTCCAAAGCCTTAGACCCAAGGTTGGAGGAGTGGTCACCTTTGGTGGAAATCAGCAAGGGAGGATCACCGGCATAGGGACAGTAGGTATGACTCCTCTATCCCTTATTAAAGATGTTCTTCTGGTTGAAGGGTTGCAACACAATCTTTTAAGTATAAGTCAACTATGTGATAATGGATATGTTGTGTCCTTCACCAAAGAAGGATGTGTAGTCAAAGACTCTTCAGATCAAATCCTCTTTTCTGCCAAGAGACACAATAATGTGTATAAGATTAATCTAGAGGAACTTGCAAGTCAAAATGTGAAGTGTTTTATTTCCATGGAAGATGAAAAACAGATTTGGCATAAGAAACTTGGTCATGCCAGCCTGAGATTAATCTCAAAGCTAACCAAACACAATCTGGTTAAAGGCTTACCAAAGCTCTCATACAAATATGATATTTTATGTGAACATTGTCTGAAATGGAAACAAACCAAAAATTCCTTTAAAAGCAAAAACATTGTTTCAACTAGCAGACCATTGGAACTACTTCACATGGACTTATTTGGTCCCACTAGAACTGAAAGTCTTAGCAGGAAGAAATATGGTTTGGTCATTGTTGATGACTATACAAGATTTACCTGGGTTATATTCCTCAGAAGCAAAGAGGAAACTTTTGAGAATTTCACAAGATTCTGTAAGAAGGTGCAAAATGAAAAAGGAATCTGCATATCTGCGATCAGAAGTGATCATGGTGGTGAGTTTGAAAACTCAAGCTTCAAAATGTTCTGTGATGAAAATGGGATCTCACACAATTTCCCAGTGGCAAGAAACTCCCCAGTAAAATGGGGTAGTTGAGAGAAAGAACAGAAGCTTACAAGAGATGGGCAGAACCATGCTTATTTCAAGCAATCTACCAGGATCCTTCTGGGCAGAAGCTGTTAACATAGCATGTTACCTTCAGAACAAGATTTTGATAAGACCAATTCTCAATAGAACTCCATATGAATTGTGGAAAGGAAGAAAACCCAATATTTCCTACTTTCATATCTTTGGATGTGAGTGTTTATACTCAATACTAAAGATGACTTAGGAAAATTTGATGCTAAGTCAGATAAAGGATTTTTCATTGGATATTCTGAAACCTCTAAGGCATACAAAGTTTATAACTCCATAACCTTAACAATAGAAGAATCAATCCATGTAAAATTCAATGACTGTAAAGAGACTGATAGGGAACTATCAGATCTGGAAGATGATTTTGCAGGAATGAAGCTAAATTCAGAAGCAAAATCTGAAGGATCACCTGAGCATAAGTCAACACCAATGTCTGAACCTGGATCTTCTCAGACAAACATTGTTGAGTCTCAGATTGAGAATGTGTTTCCCCATAGCCGTGACTGGAGATACAAGTCTCATCACCCAAAAGAGCAAATTATTGGAGATACCTTAGAAGGAGTGAAGACAAGATCTAAATTCAGAAGCTTGAATAATCTTACTTTTCTTTCTGAAATTGAACCCAAAAATATCGAGGAGGCTCTGCATGATGAAGGATGGATCCTAGCCATGCAAGAAGAACTCAATCAATTTGCCAGAAGTGATGTCTGGACACTTGTGCCTAAGCCCCATAAGAAAACTATCATTGGAACCAAATGGGTGTACAGGAACAAGTTGTCAGAAGAAGGGAAAGTTGTAAGAAACAAAGCAAGACTTGTTGCTCAAGGTTATAATCAACAAGAAGGTACTGATTTCACTGAAACCTTTGCTCCAGTAGCTAGACTAGAGGCAATTAGAATTTTACTCTCCTATGCAGTAAATAATGACATCACCCTATATCAGATGGATGTCAAGAGTGCCTTTCTCAATGGTGTTATTGAGGAAGAGGTCTATGTTAGACAACCACCAGGTTTTGAAGATACTACTTTTCCTGAACATGTTTACAAACTGAAAAAGGCTCTCTATGGTCTGAAACAAGCCCCAAGAGCTTGGTATGACAGATTGAGCAATTTCTTGATCAAAAATGGTTTTGAAAGAGGAAAAGTAGACACAACTCTTTTCAGAAAACGTCTAACAAAGATTTCATTCTTGTTCAGATATATGTGGATGACATTATTTTTGGTTCTACTGATTCTTCATTATGCAAGGAATTTTCTGAGCTTATGCAATCAGAATTTGAAATGAGAATGATGGGAGAACTTAAGTTCTTTCTTGGACTTCAGATCAAGCAACAATCAGATTGTATATGGATCCATCAAGAAAAATATACAAAAGAAATGCTTAAGAAGTTCAACATGCAAGGGTGCAAGCCCATGACAACTCCTATGCATCCTTCTATTGTGTTTAAACAAGGACGAAGGGGAAGAACCAGTAAATCAAACTTTGTACAGAGGAATGATTGGGTCATTATTGTATCTAAAAGCAAGTAGACCTGATATCATGTTCAGTGTCTGTATCTATGCCAGATTTCAATCAGATCCAAGAATTACTCACTATAAAGTTGTGAAAAGAATTTTCAGATATTTAAATGGTACTACTAATCTTGGTCTTTGCTATAAGAAGAGTAAGGATTGCAGGTTAGTTGGATTCTGTGATGTTGACTTTGCTGGAGATAGAATTGAAAGAAAATCAACCAGTGGAGGATGTCACTTCATTGGTGATAATATGATAAGCCGGTCCAGCAAAAGGCAAAGCACTATAGCACTCTCAACAGCAGAAGCTGAATATATCGCAGCAGCCAGTTGTTGTTCATAACTGCTATGGGTGAAGTATCAATTAGAAGATTTTAATATCAATGTATCTTGCATTTCTATCATGTGTGATAATACTAGTGCAATTAACCTCTCTAAGAATCCCATTCAACATTCTAGGGCAAAGCATATAGAAATCAAGCATCATTTTATTAGAGACTATGTTCAAAAAGGAGTTTTTGATATACAGTTCATTGACACTGATCATCAATGGGCTGATATATTCACAAAGCCTCTAGTTGAAGATAGATTTAAGTTTATTAGAGATAATCTAAATATCTTAGCTTTATCTGAATAGAACATATGTTTCTGAGTATGCTTCGTGTGAACATGCATTTGAATATGCTCCGTCTGAACAAGCATATGAATTTGTATCATATGTGTCTGAAGCACTAAGTCCGATGACATGGCAAGGTGAAACTTTTGGGTTTCCTCTCTCTTTGAGAAACCGCTCTCTGCACGATTGCACGTCTTTCAAGACTGCAAAAGCTATTATAAAGGCATTCTACGGGTATTCAAGGAGAAGGCTAAATCATTTCACAAGCAACTCGTCTCACACTTCTCTACAGCTGTTCAAGTGTTCCTTGTGCCCTAAGTTTCAAAGTTTTTCTCTCTGTGTTTTCATTGTCTTCATCTCAAGCTCTTTAATGGTACCGAAGAAGACAACCAAATCTGCGGGAGGTAAAATCGTTCCATCTAAAACTATTGACCTAGATGAACTCAGTGCATGGGGGTATCAACCTCCATGATATATTTGAAGCAGCTGGATGGACCAACTTCTTTACGGAGATTAACTGTGCTTGGCATGAACAGAGTGTTATTGAGTTCTGGAGAAATGCTAGGGATATCTCATCCGAAGACGGTTCCTTTCAAGCCCTAGAAACCACAGTGCTAGGAAAGAAAATTTTGGTGGATGCGAATGTAATCGCAAATGCAACTCATGTCCCAAATGAAGGGGAGATGTTCTCATCTGGTTGGGAAGGAAGAAATGGTGGCATTCCCAAGTACACCAAGAAGCTATATGGTGTCAAAGTTTTGGATGACCCGAAAAGTTCGCTTATGTACCCTAGAGTGAGGATTCTCCATGCTATACTATATTGTTGTGTGCTATCGAAATCTGGAAGCAACAACCATGTTTCTGAACTTGAAAGATTTTGTTTAATTCATCTGCTTAACAAGAAAGCTTTGAACTTGCCTCGAATTATCCTCTACAACATGCTGAAAAGGGTTAGTGATTCTGCAACTAGCTATACTTATACAACCCTAATCACTAAAATTCTTTTGAAGCTAAATGTTCCTATTGAGCGGCTCTATGATCACGAGAGGCCTGCTCTATTCTCTGCCTACAACATCAAAAGAATGAGGATTCGTGTAACAAAGCCATCACCAGAAAAGACTATACTGGAGGAGGCAGTGTCTGATAAAGCAGTAAGAACGGGTAGAAAAACATTGGAGATTTTGAAAGAAGTAATGCAAGAAGATGAACATTGTTCTGAGTCCGTCTCATCTCTCACACATATGAAGATTCAGAAGAAGAAGAGATCAAGACCTCAAATGAAGGGTCATGAGTCTAAAGAAATTATCATAAGACAAATTGAAGAGATTGTGAGTCAGATTGAAGAAGGAACAACCATTACTACTAAGCCTACTTCTGAATCTGAAGGACAGGCAAAGGACAGTAATGTGCTGACATATGAGATCATTAAACCGATCCAGGCTACACCTTTGGCTGTCAGTATGTCTGCTGCTGATCTCACCAAAATTGCTGAAGAAATTGAACGCGAAGAAAGAAGACAGAAGGAGGAACAAGAGAAACAAGATTATGCCATTGCTGTTGCTACACAGCAAGCTATTCTTGAGGAAGAGAGGATTGAGCAAGCTTCAAGGCTCAAGAAAAGAAGAGCAAGTGCTCACAAAAGGAGAGCAGCTAAGTAGATCAGATTGCTTGATCCTATTCGTACAACTTCACCAATCAGAACTAGAAGAAGCGTACAAAAGTCTGAAGCTATCAAATTTCAGGAGATAGGTGAATCATAAAGGAAGAAGACTTTGGAGGATTTGCAACAAAAGAAGAAACTACTACTGAAGATGCAGTTCCACCATCTTTGCAGGAAATTCATGTTTCTAAACCTCTTCCCCCACCATCACCTGAACCTGTACCTTAATTTTCAGAGGATTCTCAGGCCGAGGATGAAGAAAATGCTGAATGCGTATGGTTTGGAGGTAATCTCTCTAAGGCGATTTTGTTGAAAGCCAAGACCAGAGATTACAGCAGAAAACAAACTCAGGATCTTGCATTGTCTGTTCAGACTGATCAGCAAATGATGTGGGCTGCTGAAGTGCCTCAAAAATATTATAATGTTCCTATAGTTGAAAGGACAAGAGTGCCTAGTTTTCCAAATCTATTTGAGGAACTCAGTTACTTCAAAGATCATCCACCTCTCAAATTTCATGATCTATCCAAATATCAGCTGGAACAGAAAGGTTGTGTAGCTGATGCTCTTGAAAAAATTAGAAGTGGAGCTGTTACAACCAAACACAAGTGGCGTCTGCTGGATCCTTTCACAGATGATACAGTTTGCTTTAAAGACTGGGTCGTTATGAACATATTGTGTCTGGAATCTGAACTGGTGGACAGTTTATGTAAGAAGTACTTTGGTCAAAGCGGATTCATCCCACCTTCCAGGATCCATATCAAGCCATATACTGAAATTAAGGTATGCCCAGATGGAATTATACCTAGGCTACCTTATGCTGAGGAATTGAAGCTAAAGAAGAAGCATAAGATTGTAGCATCAACTTCGGTTGAAGGACCAAGAGTCCTATCTGATGAAGACTGGAAGTTCTTAGCTGAAGAAGTTGCTGCAGCAGGAGGTATGGATCATTCTCTATACAATGCCATGTGGGACTATCACTGGAAAATTGTAGAGAAAGAAGGGAGCTGCTCAGGCATGAAATGGGATGACAATGATTCCATGGTCAAAGCTGGAAAGAAGAGTACTCTTGAGACTCCCAAATTCTTCAGAGGTAGATTCCCTTCATATAACTGGGATCACCATAATTTCCATTATGACTGGGAAGTTATGCAGTATGTTCTTGATCAACCACGGTTTGTCAAGGTGACTGATGCCAGGAAGTTCAATCTTCCTCCTAGGTTTCATTTATTCAAATTCTTTTGCAAGCAAATCACCCTGGTATTCTATGAAGACAATCTGGAAGCTGAACTATATGCTCTGACAGAGGAGAATTTTGTTCTACGGGCTAAAAATGCAGAATTAATCCAAAAGACAGAACATATTCTTGAAGTCCAACATCAAATCAGGACCAATCAGACTGAACTCAAGGATGCAATGATTGAGGCATTGGAGGAAATCAAGCTCGCTTTGCCACAGATAGTAGAGCAAGCAGTCAAGAGTTTTCAATCCAGTTCATGATGCTGCTGTCATCTGACATGCTTTAGATTGCATCATATTGTGTTTATAACTGTGAATGCTATATCTTTGCGTGAATGCATCATTTTGTGTTTATATGCTGTCATTTGTCTGTTGTTGTTGCTTCATTATATCTGTGACTACCCTTTTTCATTGATGACAAAAATGGGGAGTATATTGTGATGTGAGCTAACAAAGTATGCAAGGGATGAACATGTGAACATGCTCTGAAAAAGAGATGCAGGATAAACACCTCAGAATACGATGCAGTACTCATGGGGAGTCTTTGGTTGAGGGGGAGTTATCTTTTAACAATAAAACTTTTTCAGATTCTCTCACATAGTTATATTTGTCATCATTAAAAAGGGGGAGATTGTTGAGTCTTAAATAAAGTATGTCAGTGAATGAATACTTTCCAAAGTCTCATACTCTCACTTGTTTTAATGAATAACAAATATAAAAGTTCAGAAGCTCATTTAAAATGAACAAATAAACTATCATATATCTTCTGTTCTATTTCAGACTATCTGAAGTATATGGTCGCGACTGAAGGTTGCGTATCGTCTGATGAATGCTTATGCAGCTGAAGAGTTATGTATCATCTGAAGCTTTGCATTGGAGGTTGAACCGATTGCTATCAAAGTTGACCATGCTAAGAGACGTTACTGTGTTTAAAGGACACTCCTTGTCCGGTCTAACCAATTTCAGCATCTGCGTCAGAAAAGCTTTCCTACCTCGTTCAAATGATTTGCACATTTAAGGAAATGCTGCTACTCTGCTCACCTGACCTTGTCTGCGCATACTGCTGCAAAGTCGCTTGATACTCTTTAAGGATAAAGGAGTCACAACGTCTTCTGGACGCATTTAATGCTGTGAGACAACGGATAAATCATCTCACTCTATAAATACTTCCATACGGAGCGAAAAGGAGACATAATACAGAATGGAAAATATCAACAATATCATCTGAACTCTTACGTTGTCAAAAAATTCTGTTAAAACTCTTTGTACACATTTCATATTCTGAGTGCTATCTCAGTTACTTGTACATTTGAGCGGTCATCCTATCACGTGTGATAGTGAGTGAACAATTTCTGTTTTAGTTTTAAAACAGTTTGGTTTGTAGAGCTTGAAGAGGCTTGATAGAAAAGACTACTTGGGTAGAGCTTGAAGAGGCTTGATAGAAAAGACTACTTGGGTAGAGCTTGAAGAGGCTTGATAGAAAAGACTACTTGGTTGGGTCTGGGTGACCCTGTGTCTGGAGAGACTGTACTCGTGTTTGTCTGAAGAGACTGTACTTGTGTGTTTTTTTTGTTAGTGAAAATCCAGTGGTGGTTTGCCTCTGGGACTGGACGTAGCTCACGGGTAGTGGGTGAACCAGGATAAATCTTGCCTAAATTTCTTCTATCCCTTACTCTCTATTATTTCAGTTTTAACTAACTACTTCGAAGGGATTGAAAAGTATTTCTGAAAATTAACCTTTTGTGAAAGATATATTTCTTAGACTTCCGCTGTATCTCTTTTATACTTAGACGAACGAAAACCTCAGACGATAACACTTGTCTGTTGATTTTTTAAAGGAATATTTACATCTATTTTCTAAAATATTAAAGTTTCCATAGAAACACTATTCAACCCCCCTTCTAGTGTTTCCCTGTGTTTCCTACAACAATCTCCCCCTTTTTGATGATGACAAACCTATTTGAACAAAATTAAGTTTTCATGTATAACAACATATAAGGGATGATGAGAGTCTATAAATCTTTCATAGTATGATCCACTCAAATGAACTCCCCCTGAATACATGCTTAACAGTACAAACGATAATATCATAACATGATTCAAAATTTATATTATGCACATGAACATAGCATGAATGCACATGAACATGAATATTTTGTTCTTTCCTATTTCTCCCCCCTTTGGCATCAACAAAAAGATGGAAGGAGAAATAAATTAAAATCTGTCAAATAACCACTTCATATTGATTTTCATTTATACTAATGGCATCAAGGACATGATTTCACTTATTAAGCATATGGGTGATCTCAACAGAGGGTTTTGAGCAAGAGATATATGCAGTAATATTCTCAATATCCCAAGAGCAATATGATACAACAATAGATCACACATATGGTTATAACAATGATTCCAAGAGTTCTGGATAAAGCAATATGATATGGAAAGGGATAAATGCTCCAACAAGAATAGTTAGAATAGAAGAATCAAAAACTAAGTTAAGAAGAAAAGCTTTTAGAGTCTAGATTCTGGAATTTTCTTAGTAACTTGATATTCAGATTTTTCTTTCTAAGCTCAGAATCTTCCTAAAAACTCTTTCTTAATCATTTGCTTACACTTTTCTCTTTGATCTTCTTTCTCAATTGAAACTTCATGAGAGCTATTTTCCCATTCTCTTTTCATTTTAACATTTCCTCTAAAAAATAAAGAGTGATTCCTAGAATTGCAGAGGAACGAGGTATATGGGTTCATCAAACTCCATAAGTGATCACTACCTAACTGAGTCAACATACATGGATAGCACATTAGCAAATAATTTGACTAACTCCCCCTCAAAAAGTGATGGTTCTGCTTATATTTTCTAAGTTGCTGGTTTAACAACTTTTCAATAACTAATGCCGAATTTTTTTATCTTTCACAAAGATCATTATTTAGTCCAACATTGAGCAGGGGATGCAGTTAGGATTGATCATTTGAAAACAGAACTCATTCTTAAACCAGAACAATAATTTATTCTATTTACATACTTCATTAGATGATAAGAATTTCATTTGATGCATGATCAAGTAGAAAGAATACATTCAACACAAAGATTGGTTTAGCTACTCCCCCTAAATATGTTACTCACCTTGATTTTTATGCCTATAGTAAGTTAAATTTTTAGAACAGGGATAGAGGCATAAAGGTCAAGATTACGGACTTGGACAGCAGGGGAACATAACAGAAATTCATCAATATGATTTACTGATCAGTTCATAGTCATTGCATATTTTTCAGCATTGATAAAGTTTCAAAGATATTCTTGTCAAGATCTTCTTCATATTCATTGATTCACCCAATATTCCAAATCATAATATGCAAACCAATTTTATACAACAATTCACATTTGATATACCAGAGTATTTCATAGATTTGGGAATAGAGGGGCTTTGACAATGGTTTCACTTTCAATAGATCAATTTTCACTACCTTTTTATCACATGGCCTTAATCATTGAACAAGCATTGCTCCAATCATAGGTTGATCTAGAAATTTATATTCTATCACAATAAACCACATCAAGACAACTTTCAAATGCCATAAAAATCAACTCATTTGGATTGGTACAACCAAAGATATTTTAACTTGAAGTTTCTGCACCAAAACAGAAAACATCCATTGACTTAGCTACTTTAATCTGTACTTGTGAGTTATTTCTAGTTCATAAAAATATGAGATTTCAACACAATAAACTAGACATCACAAACTTTAAAATGATATAAAAGTCATTCTATTTGGAGTTTTCTATCATAAGATATGAGTGATTAAAGTTGGTTGTTCTATAATAGAGTGCTTACTGTGACACACTACAACAATCTTGGGATATTAGAGCACTCTCTTAAGGGCGCTCCCGTGTTAGGTTGTGTTAACAATGATCGTTTTAAATTGAGGGCGCTCCAAATTTTGGACGGGAGCGCCCTGTAAAGCTGCAATAGAGGGCGCTCACAAGGAGCGCCCTCGTATAGTAGGAATTTTTTATTTCCCTGAAATAGAGGGCGCTCCCAAGAGCGCCCTCCTTTTCATTTTTCTTTTTTAATGTTTTTTTTATATCCCTAAAATAGAGGGCGCTTAAAGGAGCGTCCTCGTTATGTTTCTTCTAAATTTTTTATTTCTGTGAAATAGAGGGCGCTCTATATGAGCGCCCTCTTTTGTTTTTTTCTTTTATTTAATTAATTTTTTTGTCTAGATTAGAGGGCGCTCCAAGGAGCGCCCTATTTTCCTGTTTTGAAGGGCGCTCAGAGCGCCCTTGTTACATCCCTGAATTTTTTTTAATATGAGGAAAGGAAAGCGCTCCTGAGCGCCCTCGTAGGTGGCTTTCCAGGGCGCTCCAACGGAGCGCCCTCTTTTCCTGCATGAGTGTATTTTTTTAATTATTAGGAAAAGAAGGCGCTCCTGAGCGCCCTCTTAGGTGGCTTTCCAGGGCGCTCCCAGGAGCGCCCTCTTTGCCTGGACATTTTATTAAACCAGAATCGTTTTCACAGTTCGCCGCACGTACGCGTCTCTCTCGCGAAGCTCTTCCCTCTCTCTCTCTAAGTCCCCCGTCCGTCTCCCTCTCTCTCCTCCGTCTACCTCCGTCTCGCTCTCTCTAAGCTCCTCTCCGTCTCCCTCTCCCTCCTCCGTGTCCGTCTCCGTCCTCCGTCCTCCGTCTCCGTCCTTCCTCAACCTTCTTCTCCTCCTTCGCGACGCGGCGGCCATCTTCGTCTTCTCCGGCGCGGCGCGGCTTCCGTTCGGTGCGGCAGCTGTCTTCTTCTTCTCCGGCGCAGTCCTTCCCTCCATTTGTAGTTCGACCGCCGCCACCAATAGGGTAAGGGAAACCCTAAACCTCCATTTTTTGTCCAACTTTTGCACCTTTTTTGCTATCTGCACCTACTATTTTGCTATCTGAACTACGAACATATTATTATTATTAAACACTATTTGTTTTATTGAACCATTTTGGTGGTATTGTTGTTGGTTTGAGTTAAAATATTGTTTTATAAATTTGTTGGTGGTGGTTTATTATGCATTTAGTAATGTTTTATAAATATATATTACTTATATTGATCTCTTTTGGACTGGTAGCTGATGGTTTGGACTTAAAATTGTGTTTAATTATAATTATTAGGTTATTTGTATGTACATGCATTAACCTTAGTTTCATGTTTAAGAATAAATTGTACTATGTTTGGCCACGGAGGCTTATTGTTATTGAATTGTATTATTGCTTTGGACATTATAAACTGCACTGGTATTTTCTGGGTTTCAAGTGAAGTTCTAAAAATTGGAAATGTCCAATTTGCAGGGGAAACTCTGCCGAAATTTCGGTAGAAGTTTCTGAAGTTATATAAATATATATTACTTATATTGATCTCTTTTGGTCTGGTATAGCTGGTGGTGTAGACTTAAAATTATTTTTTCCTTAATTTGGGAATGTTAAAGAAATAGATGAAATGCTGGTCAAATTTTTAGGACTAATAATTTTTATTACGAGCGAGTATATTTTTTTACTTGTCTTTATTTCTTAAAGGTATTTTTTCCTGGGGCTAGTTATAATTCAACACTGCTGATTGTTGATTGACTTTAATTAGGTATATCCTTTATAAAATGGATCGTTCTTGGATGTTTGCGAACCGTCTGACACATGAGTATGGGGAAGGAGTGGAAATGTTTAGTGATCCCGCAGACAAAAATTGCTCCATAGTGATGTTGAGTAACAAATTCAAAGACTCCCCCAATGTGGATGATGATGACCAGTGGGAGGATGTTGAACATGATCCTTTTGTTACGACACCACACATATTACAAGTTGACTCCACAACAGATGTTGCTTGTTACACTAGACCGGACCACGATGAGGGTATTTGGATCAACCCATCAATTCGTATTACAAATCGACCCTCTACTTATAGAAAAAGAAAGAGAATGAGTTAGTTAATGTATGCCTAAACCCTATACTTATTCAAATTGCATTTTTGTTTTTACATTTAAAATATTTTACTAAGTAATTCGTTATGTTTTTTTCATGCAGCTATAATGTCAGGCGGGGATCATGACGATACAGAAAAGATGGATAACGAACACCGACGTGGGATTACAACAATGGCTCATGTTAGGAAACAAAGAAACAAAGGAAATATAATCAAGGTAAGCATTTAATTTCCTCCATTGCTATAATTTATGCTTAATTAGATGGTTTATGTTATTATAAACTAAGTACCTTGACTCAGGTGTCGTGGAACGAAGAGGACCAACCTATTGGATCCGGTGGCACAACACTATCTAGTTACATTGGTGCCATTGTTCGTGAAAGGGTACCAATCACAATAATTACATGGAGGGATGAAGTTTGTAAAGAATACAAGCAAATGATCTGGGAGGACGTTAAGGTATGTAATATTTCCCCTTACTTTGGTAGAAGTTTCTGAAGTTATGTTTTTTTCCCCTACTTATCCCTAAAGTTGAATACTTGTGTTAATTACATAGGGTGTCTTTCAATGTATATTGTACTTGGGAGACTCGGTGTTACGAGTTGTGGGTAAAGGACAAGCATGGAACCTCCCAGGACAGGAGCTACACAATTCCCCACTTCCCTCCAACTTAATTAAGGTCAATGTTCAAATTGCTATTGAACCCCATGCGACGACTCCGTGCCCTGACGCTTACGGGGAAACGACCATTCTTGCTGATGCTGTAGGATGTTTCATTGCATGACCTTCTTCACATGTTGGATTGGATGCATTGGTATGTGTTTTTTATTTGTATCAAAAGTGCATTTTAATTTTTTAGAGAACAAATATTAATATGTACAAATTGTGGAATTTGTAGACTCCACAATGTTCCGGTGCTGGGCCACATGTGGAGACTCGTTCTTCACCACACTCAACTTTGCGGAAGTCTCCCATTCGTGAATGCCCGGCACAGGTGGTGACTTCAGCGCCTGTTGCATCTACCAGCACATACCTGGCAAGATTGGAAACTTACTATTCTGAAAAGATGCAAGAGGAAGCTGACGTGATTAATTGTACGATAGCTCCAGGCATTGTAGATATGGCTGAAATGGTGGAATGGCTTGATCGAAATTCTCTGCGTTCGCTCTTATTTGGGTTGTGGTTGGATGGCACCGTTATGAACGTGTATTGCAGGTAATTTCAATCTAAAACATCTCATAAGTTATTTTTCTCGTTTTATTTGCTTGGATTGACATTATGTATTTTTTTTCGTTTAGTTATCTATATCATTCGGTCTTAGCCCCGTCTTCTCGCACGGATCGATATGTTTTTATATCTCCGCAAACCACCACTTTATTCAACGCGAACACCATGCAACATGTGTTGGTGGGAAATTTGTTGTATAATAGACGCGGGCAAGACAAATTGTTTCTGCTTCCATTCAATCATGAAGGGTATGTATAGTATTTGTTTATGTCTCAATATTCTTGTCTTTTAAAAACCATTTCTTTGACATATTTTTCATTGGGATTGTAGACAACATTGGGTTCTACTTGCATTGAGTCTCAACCGTTTTGGCGAGGTTTACTTTATGGACTCAATGCGTAAACCACCAGAATATTATAACATCAAGGAATTGATTAAAAAGTAAGTATTCATTGGATTACTATCACAATAATATAGTTACGGGCTCTTTTACAAATTACTTGTTATATTGCTTTAGCTCTATAAAAGAATATAGGAGATTGATGGGATTCCAGGCAGGACCGAATAGTATTTTACCAGATCCAACATGGTACCGCATTAAGGTAATATTGATCTCTTCTACACATTTTGTTTCTTCATTACTATGCGCATAAGCATCACTTATTTTTAAATTCATTATACTTATAGTCTCCTGTCCAAAACAATGACTCCAATTGTGGGCTCTACGTAATGCGTTACATGAAGGAGATCATTGATCAAAACCAACTGATAATACCTAGAGAGGTAATTATGGCTTGTGATAGCAAAGTACTTTTTTGGACCCTCATTCACTAGTTTATATACTGATATCAACTTTTGCCTTTTACAGTACTTTGCTCAGTGCCGATGCAGATGCTACACAACGGAGCAGCTAGATGAGGTCCGGGAAGAATGGGCGAAGCATGTAGTTACCACTTTTTTGTAATTTATTTTTACATTATAGGAGTAAGTAAATATGGATAATGAGTTAACTAACGGATTCAACAGAGTAACTTGTTTGTAATTCAAACTTGTATAGGTAATTCATACTTACACCACTAAGTTATATCTTGCATAAGAAACTATTCATATTATGACAAGTTTGAATTCTTGTTTCAAGTTGATATGTGTGTTGTTTACTAATATAAGTGTTGTTCATAGTATGACTAAGTGTTTCAATTTTAAGGAATTAATATGCATGATTTTGGATTAAGCCATTGAGATCAAACTGAAATAAATATGCAGGTTAAACCAGTTTTAAAAAAAAAAGAACAAACAGGGCGCTCCATGGAGCGCCCTTGTTTTGAAAAAAATCAAACAGAGGGCGCTCCTGGGAGCGCCCTTGTTATAACAAAAAGAGGGCGCTCCAAGGAGCGCCCTCTATAGCTTTGCGTTTTTTGTATTGGAGGGCCCTCCAAGGAGCGCCCTATTAGCATGCACGGGAGCGCCCTCTTTAGCCTTATATCAGAGCGCTCCATGAGCGTCCTCGTTTCGTTGACCAAACAAGAGCAGTTGCTATTAGTGCGCACGGGAGCGCCCTCTAAGCCTGCACGGGAGCGCCCTCTAAGACCTTTTTTGGCATAGTGACAGGTTTGGTTTTTCATTCACTATGATAAATCTATGCATCCAAAAATAGTGAAAATTAATACTGTTAAATAATTGAACAACATCTTTCAAATCCAACTGGTTTCATTTGAAAAGGATTTTCCTAGCTCCAGATATAAGCATTCAAAACAGATGTGTCCAGATTTGATCACATGAGAGATCAGTCCACTTGAAGTGTTTGCTAGGATTTATGAAGATGATGAAAAATTTGGAAACTTTCCAGTCAAAACCTTATATGAGTTAGCTTTCATACAAAATTGGTTTCACTCAAAAATCATTTCTGTAGCTCTGGTTATGATCTGTTTAAGTGAACATGTTTATATCAGACTTTGTAATAGTGAGGCTATGTTCACGGATTTACTGGCACTTTTGTGGTTGGTATAAAATCTTCAAAATTTCCACTTTGATACTCGTATAAATTATATTTCATAAAAAAATTGTTTCACTGAAAAGTCATTTCTATAACTTCAGTTATGACCTTTTTAAGTGAACATGTTTATATTGAAGCTTGTAACACTGCAACTGTGTTCACAGATTTATTGGCACTTCTGTGATTAATATGAAAATCAAACTTTCCAGTTTGATTCTATTTTAAATTATCTTTCCAATAAATTTTGTTTCACAGAAAAATAATATCTATAGCTCCAATTATGATGATCTTAAGTAAGCAAGTTTCTGTGAGCATTTGTAAAACTGCAGCTGCGTTAGCAAATTTTCTGGTACTTCTGTGCTTAGTGTAACAACTTCAAACTTTGTAGTTTTTCACTCTTATAAATTATCTTTCCAACAAAATTGGTTTTACTCAAAAATCAATTTTGTAGCTCAAGTTATGATCATTTTAGTCAGGCTATATCAGAAACATTTATGCATATAGTGCAATAACCTCTTTGCCTTCAACTTTCACTTATTTCAAAATCCTTTTATGAGCCTTTCAATCTCAGAATTTTTTTTATATCAATTAATTAGAAGATTGACTTGATTAAAGAATTGGAGAGCATATAGGCTTGGCTTGTAGAAATGTTTCTCCTAAACAAATCAATTCAATCTTTCTAAGTTCTTTTTTCTCAATTTTCATGAAATTGACTCAAGGATATATCTTCATATGATAGGCACATGTTCCATCAAAAATAGATTTTAACCTTAAATTCTAACATGATGAAAGATCATAACATAAGCATATGTTGCATTACAACATATTCACAATAGTTAAGATTCATAGCTGTATGAAGGTCTTAACAGAAAATGATTGTGAATTTTAATTATCCAACCAACACAAAATCATTCAAATAAGCATGAATCCTAGATTCTGCATAGTATGCTTAAAAATGAGAACAGTAAGATTCATCACATATGCATCATCATGAAGGATTAGAGTTTCAGAGTACCTCATGAAGTATTCTTCAAGTTATCATTTGATCCACATGACTTAAAAATCTGCAGCTTGATATATGTAGAGATAAGCTCAACTTCTGTATTTTCTTTTCAAACATAGTCATTTCTTTGTGCTTTCTTCTTTTAGGAGCTTCTTTCTCTGTCTCATCTTGTGGGAAATCACTTGGCCTCTTGTGCAGTAGTCATTATCTAAGCTAACTGTGATTCAGGGATTTCCTTTTGTACTGTCAGAATTAGAGCTGCAGCAGGAATCTCACTTGACTGCTCTATCTCATATATTTCTGTCTTAGTCTCGGTCTCAGTCTCAACTTGAGACTTAGACATGTCCTTCTCAAGTGCAGGCACACTTTTCTGACTTCTTATAATTTCTGAACATCCTTTTGACTTGGATATGAAGATTTTCTCATATTGTTCTTGTTGAGATCCAAGCATTCGACTTTGTCTCAAAATCTACAATCTTTCACATCTCAAGTGTAGGATTAGTCTTGTCAAAAACTATTATTCACACTTTCTTTCACATAGAGCAATGAGATTGTAGACTCTATATGTTATAGAATGTCCAGAAAATGTGCAGATTTCAAATTGGCAACTTGTTTCAAAGATATGGATATATTGAGCACTTTCTATCAAGAAGAAATTTACCATTTGATACTCTGAACTCTATGTATGCATACGAGACTTTTAAACATTTGAAAGAGGCAGTGAAAGTATAATTTTTTGTTGTATGAAGTTTCCCATAAAACAGTGGCAATAAATGATGATCAAATAGATTTTCATGCCTTTTGTAAACATAGTCTCTGCAAGTCTAGCATGCTTATATATTAAAACACTTATAACCATGATTCCATTAAAACAAGTAGACATATAAGAGAAATTATTAATGATTTGATCAAGCATTTTTAGTCCAAGTATAAAGAGGAATAAGAGTTTGATATTACCAATGGGCATTCCTTGTATTTGTATAAGCAATTTCAACCTCCAAGCTTCAAGCATTTTTTTTTAGAGAGTCTATTTCCCTTTCTCATATTTGTATGCATAATTGAAGGAATCCTTTAATGCTTTGCTTAGCTTTGGTAAACAAGGAAAGTACAGATTTCTTCACCCATTGCTTCTCTTTATAAATTTTGAACTTGAGTAGTTCCACTTTGTGCATTCAAGAAGCTTTGATTTATATCCTCTTTGACTAGACCAATGTGTTCATCCTTTTGAGAATTTTCTGCATAATCAAAACACTAGGAGAAAATTTTGGTACCCATTTAATTCTTGGGTCCAAGAGGGTTAGTAATCAAATATTTATCATTTTAATAATTTTAGCAAATGTACGATGTTAGACAGCTGATACACACCCAGTCATTGCATTGCATTCCTCAACCAAAATAACCAACCATTTCAAAATACATATTTATTATTATCTCTGTAAAAGAGATTGTCGTTTTAAATAACATTTTTTTTATTTTAAACTGAATTAAACGTTATTCAGACTTAAGTTAATCAAAAAGCTATCCGGCTTTCAAAGGGGACAAAGAGAGGAATTAATATTGCCACTTAAATAATATTTTCTTTTTTTTTAAAACTTAAGCATTATTCCAAAATTTTGATCTAAAAATATGATGATTTGGAGCGCTATTCAGCTTACTTTAATAATGGAAAAGCTATTAAAAAAAGGTTATCAAGTTGGCTTCAATTTATAAAAGGAATGAAAGAAATTTGAGCAATACTTACTGCAAGATTCCTTTACCTCTGTTCTGTACGTCCACTTCCATGATATTTCCAAGGCACTCAGCTCGGGATACTTCTATTTCTATTTGTTCAATTTCCTTCTCTTTTTATAATAAAGATTTAGGCTATAGTCTCCTAATGTGAGAAGGTTTCTTACTTCCTCTTTCCCTCTTTGTTTTCTTGAGACATCATTTTGCTTTGTACTTATTTAACAGACACTGTCCGGGCTGGCTCCCCATACATCTTTGAAAGCCCAATGTCTTTATGCCTCCTTTTTATAAAGACCCAGCCAAACATGCGTAAATCCATGAAAGTAGGTGGATTAAAGCTTCCAGTTGCCACACTTTCATATATCTCGTAGTGTGAAGTAGGGAGACGCTCTGACTTTTCTTGTATTCATGTAACTTCCATCTTGATGTTTCTTTTTTCTTTCTTCTGATTCTGATCAATCCAGCAAGTGCTACTTACTCACCGCCACTGAAATGTTTTGATATGGCTTTTAGAGCTAAAGCTGAGTATACTGGGGAAACAGTAGCTTTAGGCATATGGCATATTTTTTGTAGTGCTTCAGCCATCTTCCTTTCTTGGATCTTTCTCCTCTTCACACGTTGGTGTGCTCAACCCTAAGAGGCCATGCTCTGATACCAACTGAAGTTTGTTGAACGTCTCTAGAAAGGGGGGTTGAATAGAGACTTGAAAATATTGTTCCTGAAAATTCATACTTAAATTAGACGTGATCTCAAGTTTGACACTTGGAGTCTCAAGTAGGTTAGATGAGATGTTGTCTCAACAATAATTTTGTAATCAAGTAATGAAGATTTGTTGATAAATGAAGCTTGATTATTCTTGAATAGATTTGATTTAGTTTAATAAACATATTGAGATGTAAGATTAATTAGCTCATCAAATGTTAAGACCTTAAAAGAGAATGAGTGAGACTATTGACTGATCTCAGGTTGAGATAAGGTATGAGATGAGATGGGCCTGAGATGTAAGATGAGATGTAATATGAGATGCATGGACAGATCTTAGTTATTACAACTTGGTTTTCTCTGAACAGATTTAATTTATTTTAACAAACAGATTTTAGATATGAGATGCGCAATTTAAATAAAGAGATAGGGAGAAGAGATGCACACAGAGATTTATACTGGTTCACCCACAACCTTGGGCTACGTCCAGTCCTCACAACTCGTGAGATTTCCACTATTGACAAACCCGTCAATACAAGTATTCTTACAGACTCTTCAGGACGCCCTCACACCAAGCATAGGCACTCCTACCTTGGTTGACTCACAAGTATTCTTTGTTCTCAACTGCCTCTTCAGGCAACTCATGCAGTATTCTTTGTTTTCAACTGCCTCTCCAGGCAACGTATGCAGTATTCTTTGTTTTCAAATGCCTCTTCAGGAAACTCAGTGAGTATTCTTGTTACAGTGCCTCTCCAGGCTTTACAATAGCTCATACTAAGCTCAGGCACCTCCTGACTTAGTTGAGACTTGGTGGGATGAGATGAGATGTGATTGATCTAGCTTAGACTACATACAAAGTATGGATAAACCGTGAGCTCAGCTAGATGGTAGCTCTCTAAATCACTCAAAGAGTGTATACAAATCAGTACAAAACAAGAGCTAAACCTACTACAAGATATTGGCTAAGATAGTATAGGTAGGTAGGTTGAGATTCACTTGAGACTTGGATTTTTCTGGTTGTGCAGCAGCATCTCTACTGAGTCTCACTGTGTCTCTCTCGCGTCTCATCATAATGAGACCTCCTTTATTAGTCTTCAAAAAAACTAGCCGTTAAACTAGCCGTTAGAAGAGAGAGAAGCTGTTTTTCACTTTTCTGACGTGAGACAGGTGCTTTTCTGATGTTGTCTCTGCTGTGACAGTGTACTTGCGTTGACTTGCTTTTTGCTGCTGAGACTCTGTCTGCATCTCATGTATGCGTCTTATGTCTGCGTCTCAAGTCTGAGTCTCATGCTTGCATCTGATCTCTGCATCTTATGTCTGCGTCTCATGCTTGCATCTGATCTCTACGTCTCATGTCTGAGTCTCATGTCTGCGTCTCATGTTTGAGTCTCATGTCTGCATCTGATCTCTTCATCTCAAGTCTGGGTCTTATGTCTGCATCTGATCTCTACGTCTGATCTTGAGACTGCATCTGATCTGAGACCGTCTCATGTCTGCATCTGATCTGAGACCATCTCATGTCTGATTCTGCATCTCAAGTTGAGTCTACATCTCAAGTATGATTTTGTATCTTTGTTGAGTCTACATCTAAAGTCTGACTTTGAATCTCATCTTTGCTCAGCTTCATATTTCAAAGTTCTTCTTTGTCATGCTTGGACTGAATATGATCTTACAATGAATTTGGGCTTGTCTCAATCTGACTTTACACTTTGAGCTTGTCTCAAGCTGACTTTGAATCTCTTCTTGGTTTGACATCTTCTATTATGATCTTATCTCTTGATTCTGAAGCTAAGTTAGAGTCTCATCTCTTGGCAGATCTTGCGTCTGACTGTTGATCCTTCCTTTTAAGTTTGTAGATGAGTCTCTTCTTTGAGCATTGGTCTTAAGCTGATTTTTAGACTGAGCTTGCATCTAAACATGAGATAGCATCTTATGCTTGAGTCTGCGTCTCATCTTGAGTTTTAAATATTAGTCTTCTTGATGCAACTTAATTCACTATTTAAGCTCATCTTGACTTGACTTGATTGATTTGCATTTCTAGTAGAGACTCTTTCTGATTGTAGCTGGGACTTCACTCTGATGTGCACCTCTCTCAACTTAGGCTATCTTCTATTTAAAACTTCTGAAGACTTTCTGATAAAGGATATGTCTTGAGGCTTTATTCTGAAATGACCTTCAGCATATAGAACTTCTAAGCTTTGCCTATTCTTCAAAGACAATTCTGAAGTATGATGCTTCTTAACAATAGGATTCTGATCTTTCTGAATCTCAAGAAGGACTTGCATTAATTACTCAATCTCAGGCTGATCTTTATCTTCAACATAAGTCTGAGGCTTACTACCAGTCTCAATCTGTGGTTGCCTCTCAATCTCAGTCTGAGCTTGGTCATGGTTGATCTTTCTGAGTTCTTCATGAGAATCATGTCTTTCTTAAGATCTCACATAAAAACATCAGTAACTTCAAGAACAGAAAACATTAAGTTTGATCAATAGGTTTGTTGTCATTAAAACCAAATCTCAGAGGGTTTTTGTGTAACATCCCCTTAAACCGGGATGTTAACTTACTTAGCTTCTCCACCCCCCCTCAGGTGGATTATTCCCCAAAGGGAACCTCCGTGTGTTCGAACCCATGACCAAGGGGACTTATAGTCATAGATTCCTTAAACCCACTACCAATTGAGCTACCTTTTTGTGTAACATCCCCTTAAACTGGGATGTTAACTTACTTAGCTTCTCCACCCCCCCCTCAGGTGGATTATTCCCCAAAGGGAACCTCCGTGGGTTCGAACCCATGACCAAGGGGACTTATAGTCATAGATTCCTTAAACCCACTACTAAAATATCCTTTCAGAAAGGCTCCATCTAGTCCAATGAATGGCCTACAACTAGCCAAGAAACCATTCTTGCATCCCTCAAATAGACATAAAATCTCTGGAATTGTGGGGGACCTTCAGGCATGGGGATACCATCCATCTTGACATTTGAACCGGGATTTCTTCTCATCAACTTATGAGCATAATCCCACAATCTTGCATACTGTGCAACTTCATCACCCTCCACAAGCTTCCTAGCTTCCCTCATACTTCTGAAACTTTTTTGAATCATTTAGGTATACCCTAAATTCAGAATTCATGTGATCAAATGCTTCCATGTGAGTAAGGGTGGGTTGTGTCCTCAACTTCTCCTCAAGCTTTTTCATCACCAACTTTGTGTTGGCAACATTATTTTTTAATCCTCTTGCACAAGTATGCTCTTGGTTGAATGTTTTAACTTGGTAGCTTTTGGTGACAGAACTAAAGGCACAAAAAATATACCAAGGGCACCCTTCAACCTTGCACTTTCCTCTGACCCTAACTTTATCATTTTTTAACCCATTTAATCTCCCTTCCCACGTGAACAGTGTAGTCCCTCACAACTTTCTTGAATTTTTCCAAGGTAGCAAACTCCATTCCTATCTCCAAGTTTACATGTCCAAATCCAGATCCTTCATTAAACTATGGAAAAACATTCCTCATTACTCCAGGCTGCTCATCCTCATATGATACTGGTGTATTCAACTCCTCAGAGTGATAGCTATTTGTCTCCTTCTCACTAGTAAATTCCTGAAGTTGAGGACCAACCTGAGGTTCATTTGGCATTCCCTGGCTGTAAGTCTCCCTATGCCCAACAGTACCACCAACAATTACCTCATCTTCCTTAGAGATGTCCTCTCCCTCATTGTTTTGTATTTCAGCTCTATTTGTAGTTCCCCCACAGCCACTACCAGAATCACTTTTCCCTTTCTTCCTTCTACCAGAAACTGATACTTCTTCCCCCTTTTCATTACTTGATGCTCCCTTTTTCCTATTAGTGGGAGTTTTAAGTCCATTTTTCTTCATACCAGAATGATCCACCACACTATCATCCATTTCATCTCCCTCACTGACATGTGGAGAGGGTCTATAAGCCTTGTCCTCAACACTCTCATAGTCATTACTAAAATCTGTTACAGGTGAAGCCACAGGTGTGTGATCAGGTGAAGGCATGGCTGAAGGCACGAGTGTAGGGAGAGGTGAAGCCATGGGTGATGGGAAAGGTGAAACCATGGGTGTAGGCAAAGGTGAATCCATAGATGCAGGCACAGGTAAAGCCATGGGTGTTGGGACATGTGAAGTCATAGGTGAAGGCATGGGTGTGTGATCAGGAACATCAAATGGTTTTTGTGACTGTCCTCCACTCTCAAAGTTGTCATCCAAGATTATACAAGGGAGGTCAATAGGATGTATGAAAAAAAATTTCAATCTACCCATGGTTTTCCCTTCCTGCTTCAGACATCTCCACCACATGAGCATCCTTCTCCATTTCTCTCAACCCAAGGTCCAAACTCCCTCCCTGGTTTCAACCAATAAATCTTCTCAAACCTGCAATAGTAATGCTCCTTACAAATGTCTCCATAGTGAATAAACTCACTATGTCCAAGTCCAAAACCTTCCCACACACAGAATTCTCCCCTTACATATTTCAACTCTCCCTTTTCTCGCACTAAGGATCCTCTATGATGAAGAATTAGTGTTATTCTTTTTGATTCCATCTATAACAATAAAAAATCTTCTCAGGCGCAAATAGTTTTTCATGTGTGTGACATTGCATGCAAATTTAACAAGCATACATTAGAGATTATACAATCATACTAAAAAAACACCATGGGGCCATAATAAGGGTGCACATTTTTAAAGATTATACAATCAAGGGATCACACAAGGGTTCCAAAACATTCCACTACCATCAATACACAAATACCTAAAGACATTTCGTTTGAAAAATTCTAACCTTGACTCATCAACCAAACAAATATAGAAAACCCTTAAACTACACCCACACTAAAAGATTTTCCCTTACATTCACCATTGCAACAAAAAATGAAAATAAAAAACAGAGGAAACCTAGTCCTCGTACCTCCAATGGCGATTTCTTGGTTGCGTCTACTTCATTGTGGCTCCACACAACAAAGACTGAGTCTTCTCCTTCTCCAACTCAAACCCTAGGTTTCTTCAACTCTAATGCTCGATTTCAAAAGAATTTTTCCCATTCTCACTCACACAGGGCTACTGAAGTTTATTGTAGAATCACAAGAAGGGGGGTTGAATTGTGCTCCTTTTAAACTTTCTGCACTTTTATCTTCTAATAATATTATGCTCAAGTTAATGGCTTGGCTGTTTTATTAGAAGATAAGTATTCACAAATAAATTGTTAATGTTAATGCTTATAATGCTTTAAAATAGGATTCCTTTGTAGGAATCAATTTAGTGCCACTTACTTAGGTATTATTAGTTTCAAAACCTTTTATGCATATGCAGTAATTTAAAGGAGTATGGGAAAGAGAAAGGCACAAGGATTTTTATACTGGTTTACCTCTTCCAACCTGAGGCTACGTCAGTCCCTACCTCCAGTAGGATTTTCCACTAACCAAAACAGTTACAAACTTTGGGTATCCACTACCACTAGTATTTTTTTACCCCAGCCTCTTCAGGCTTCTTACAGAAACACCAAACACTTAGAAACAGATTCTGTCTCCTTGCAGCACCTCCTGCAGAAGCACAGAATCAGAAATCTGCAGAACTTGCTTCTGCAGACTTCAACCTCTCACAGGCTCACACCTAAGCCTTTACAACCTCTCAAATACTTCACCTAAAATACCACAAGAGATTTTACAACCAACCAATCTCTTTGGCCTTGCAGAAGCACAGAAACAACAAGGTAAAGTATAAAAAGCTCACTAGATAATAATCAGAGCAGCAGCAGAAATTCCTAGTGAGCAAAGCTCCCCCTCAACAACTTATATAATCAGTTTAGAAAGAATTAAGGAGAGAGAAAATGTTCCAGAAGCTAGAAGTGATAGAGCAATCAGCTGAGTTATGCTTCTGGAAGGAGAGGTGTGTCTCATTGTGAAGAGAGCACCTCCTTTATAGGTGAGGAGCTTTGTAGCCGTTGGAATGAGCCTCAGATGGTCCGGCTGTGTTGTATTGATAGGTCTCTTTTAGGTACAGCTGCAAAAGATGACAGGTACAGCTGCCCAGTTGACTGCCTTTTGTGCTTCTGCAGAACTTGCTTCTGCAGACAGCAAAACTAGCTCATTTCTTCACCTATGCTTCTGTGGATAAGCTGAGGAAGATTTCTGGATTATTTCAAGTGTATGTTGACTTCTGTAACTCAGCTAAATCATCAGAAGAATCATTTTCTTATTTTGCCTTAATCTGCTGCTTCTGCAGAGTTCATGTATATATGTTGCTTCTACAGAATTTGAAACTGCTCATTTCTTCTGCAAAGCTGCTTCTGATCAACTGCCGATTTCATCAATGTTTCTGTAACTTCATTTAAGTGCTGTGCAGTTGATGCTGAACCTTTGTTTCTGGACTTCCTCTTGTATTTTCCTCCAAAATAAATCTTCCTTCTAAAATGACTTTATTTTGAGGGTCTTGAGATGCTTCTTCATGCTTCTGGAAACTGTGAGAAGTTCTTGACAACTTCTGAAAGATTCAATTGAGTTGCTTTCAGTTTACTCATCTTATTTCAAGCTATCCTTCACAGATTTGTCATTCTTTCAAGTACTGCATCTGTTATGCTTTGAATGAAGCTTGTCCTTCTGTAACTTTAAACCTGTTGCTTCTGGACACATTCTCAAATGAAATCATTAGATCCTTTGACTCAGAATTATGCTAAGTTGCATTTGACTTGGTTGTCATAATTAAAACCACTCTTAGAGGATTCTTGGACCTTACAATCTCCCCCTTTTTGATGATGACAATCCAATCAATTTTAACTTAGATAATTCTGATTTTAATACCAAACTCCCCCTGCATTTTAGCTTTGTTTGGGAGATAATGAATGCTGCAGATTAAATGATTTCTCATTTCCATTATTAAGTTACAGCAGCAAGATCAAGAATTCATTTGATGTCATTTTTGTTTATTAATTTTTGGCAGTCTAGTAGCATCTCAAATCATTAGAATATGCACATACACAAGTTCATCAAGCAGTATGAATCCATAATATCAGAGTAATTGTGCAGCAGAAGGATTTATGCAAAAATGTCCATCATCATTAATCTAATCATTGATCACAAAAAGAGTTAATCAACATTATCATTAAGGACAAGTCATAAAAAAATAATCATAATCAGAATTCAGAATTTCAGTCACAGTCCACCTAAATGAGCAACCTGCTCTAACTACTTCTCCCCATTTGTCATCAATCAAAAGCTCAAAAGGTAATGTATAGGGAGAAGAGAATCATCATCAATCATTTTGAAGGAGAAGAGTGATCTGAAGATAAAGAGGTACTAGGCTTTGTAATTAGTTTTGTTGGTGGCTGAACTGAGTGAAGGGCATAGCTTGAGCTTGAGGAGCAATGACAGGAAGCACAAAGGTGTTAACCAGAACTGGGTGCTGAGTGATATCTCTATATCATCTCATTTACTGTGTTCTGGAAGAGTATTCACATTAGTGAAAAGCTTCTTCAGTCTGACTTCAGCTTCTGTATATTCCTTTCCATTGACTTGGAAGGAGAAGCTGGTTTTTCTGGTTCCTTGGAAGCTTCAACAGCAGGTTCTGGTACAGGCTCCTTAGATCTTGCTCTTTACTGAGTTGTTGCAAGAATGTATCATTGAAGACAAATTTGAAGATATTGTGGGTATACTGTCCCTGATAGGTGCAGCAGCAGGTAAAATTGAATCAATCATAGGAGAAGCAAGGAACCGATTTACCATATCAGTTCCAAATGTATCTGCTGAAGGAGCTGATGTGGTAGCATCCTTCTGCACCTTATCTGCTTCTTGTTCTACTGCTTCTGGTGCAGCATCAATGGGAGCTGAAGGTGTTGGAGATTGAACTGGAGCAGGTGAATCTATATTTGGAAATTTAGGAGTATCTGAACAGTTGGGACAATTGAGCCAAGGTGTCAGCTGCTAATCCCTCTGCAGAAGCACAAATAGTTTCTTGGGAGGTTTCTGGCACTGGTGCTTCTGCAGGAGGAGATCTTGACTGTGAGACAGCTTCTTCACCTGGTATGGAGTCAACAGGCATGGAGGAGGTAGAGATAGGCTTATCAGACTCAGGAAGCTCCATAGAAGGAGAGGAGGCTCTCAGATTCTTGCTGGATGGTTCTCCTGAAGCACCAGCAGGCTGACTTTTCCTCTTTCTGGAAAATGTCAGGAACTCCTTTTCCTTCTTCTTTTTGGTTCTTTGTGCCTTATTTTCCTCTTCTTCCTCACTGGGGCTTGAGTAATCATCTGTTGGCTCAGGCTTCCCAATCAAAATTCTTTGTACATTTAGTTTACCAAAAGTGCTTATTTATCACTAAATGGTTCTTCCTCCAAAGGAACATTGTTCATTCTAAAAATCCTTGTTAGAAGCATCCCATAGGGCAGACTAGCATATGTTCTTTGGGGATTTGCAGCATATATCATGCTTCTAAGAATCAAGTAAGAAAAGGGAGAAGGTTTTACCTATGAGTAGGTGATAAATGACCATGAGGTCAATGTCAGAAACCCTTTCAAGGGTGCATCACTTGGAAGTATGGAGAAGATGCAGAGCTTGTGAAAGAGTCTGCAGATGGGGTTAAGTTTGCTGGACAGAAGCTGATGGGATGAATGGTGAAGAACCTTTTTGATCACTTTTTCCTTGGTTACTCCAAGCTGAGAACCAATCATCATAAAGCTGATTATCTACAGAATCACACCCAAGTACAACATCTGTAGTCTCAGTTGACCACTATTGTTGATCCTTTGATGTCTACCACCAGTGAATTTCCATCACTTTGTAATGACTAGGTCTTCATTTGTATCCTGTGACCCTCTGAAGGGTCATATCCTCAGTGCTTCTGCTTGGACTCTTCTCCATTTGTCCAGCAGGTTCAGCTTCCTCATGAGAAGATGAGACAGTGTGAGAAGAAGAAGGAGAGTCAACTCCTATTGGCTGACTTGGGTCACCCCCAATGGTTTTGAAAGCAGAGTCAACTTTAATTCTTCCAGACCTTCTTCTGTACACAGCAGCTGCAGTATGAGTCTTTGACAGAGTTTCTGTTGAAGGAACAGAGGAGGTAGGAGGTTGAGTGAATTGTGGTTGGTCTGTGCAGGTACAGTGGATGCATTCTCATGATCTGTTTTCTCCTTAATAACGGGGGGTTCTGTGGTTAAGGGTTGTGCACGAGTGGCTCAACATAAGGCACTATTTCATTCCCTTGAACAATGAAGTCCTCTAAGTCAGTAGAGGATGTAGATTGTTTCTTCACTGCTACATGTTTGATTCTTATTTTGAATAGGAAATGTGAAGCTAATAGAAGAAAATAGAGAGGGTTTTTTGCAGGGAAAGAACTCAGAGTACGAGAGTTTGAGGCTTGGAGAAGGTAATGATGAGTTCATCCATCTGAGAAGCAAGGCTATATATAAGAGCTCAACTAGCCGTTGCATTGAAGGAGAAGGAGAGAGGGAAGCAAAGAGAAAGAGGCACGCACGCGCAGTTTTTTATGGAGTTGGTTATTGTCCAAATGTTCAATTATTCAATTTCCTAATTAGTGAATTAACTCCCTAACCCTCTTTTAGCTAGAAACAAAAGGAAGCTTTCTTCATTCCTTTTGTGGCCTTCAAAGCATGAAAACTTGTTGTCAAAAATGTAGTCTTGACTTTGCTGTCATTGGCTAGGGTATTTTGACAAATGTGAATGACATTTCCTGGTATTTGTGATGTGACTAATCTGTAAATGATAGTCAACATTCACTGTTTCCATGTTTCACCTGATAATCAGGTTCATAGAAACATTTGAGACGCTTCTTGTTCAAGAAGCATGTCTGCAGAAGGAGAATAAGCCTAGTATAAGCTTTTATGCAGAAGGTGTATTTTCACGCACCTTCTTAGAACTGATTCTGCATAATGATCAATATATCTAAGAAACATTTAGAGGATTATATCTGCAGAGGATGACAATCAAGTTTTATTGTCCAGAAGCATATCTGTAACTCTTACAGTTTTGTGCTTCTGTAGAGACATATGCTTTTCTGCAAGCTTCTGAGGAACTTTCAAGTTCTAATAACACACAAACATTATTCATACATCAAGAATTCAGACATTTCATATTAATTTTATCCCTGAGTAACACAAACCTCTCTTCAGCAAGAGGTTTTGTGAAAATATCAGCAATTTGCAAGTTGGTTTCAATAAATTTAAGTTCTATATCATGCTTCTGAACATGATCTCTAATGAAATGATGTTTAATATCAACGTGCTTAGAAGCTGGATTGGATTCTTGGACAAGTTAATTGCACTAGTATTATCATAGAAGATAGGAATATTGGTGTACCTTAGGCAGTAGTCTTCCATTTGATGCTTAATCCAAAGCATTTGAGAATAGCAGCTTGCTGCAGAGATATATTCTGCTTCTGTGGTGGACAAAGCTATTGTGGGCTGCTTCTTGCAAGACCAAGAGATTAAAGAATCTCCAAGGAACTGGAAGCTTCCACTTGTGCTTTTTCTGTCCAGCTTATCCCCAACATAATTAGCATCACAAAATCCTGTGAGCTTAAAATTTATGCTTCTTTTGTACCATAGTCCAAGACTTGTGGTTCAAGCAATATCTGAGAATTCTCTTCATAGCTTTCTTTTTCTCAAATTGATCAAGCTCTTCTTTCATGGCTTCAATCCATGATTCTTCGTCAAGTGCTTCTTGCACATTTTTTGTTCTTTTTGAGAAAGAAGAACTGTATCATAATTTAGCTGTCTTCTGGTTCTTACACCTCCTCAACATTTCCAATTACTTGGTCACGAGGGTGATAAGTCACAGATTTCCAGCTTCTGGGGAGATTCTTTTTCTGACAGACAGAACTTTCTCCAAAGCACCTGCAGTTTCTGCAGGTTCTGCAGTTTCTGCATGTTCTGCAGGTTTTCAGCTTCAGCCAGCTTCTGCAGAACTGTGATTTTTGCCAGAGACCTTCCCTGATTGTCCTTCATCATCTAATTCTTGCTTGTCATGTACTTGAGAAGGAGAGTTAGCATTATTGAAAATAACATGCATACTTTCTTCTATAAATTGATTTTTAAGATTGTAGATTTGTATGCTTTGGAAGTGATTGAATAACCAAGAAATATTCCTTTTTCAGATTTTGCATCAAATTTCTCAAGGTTATCCTTATTATTTAAAATGAAACATTCACTTCCAAATATGTGAAAGTATGCAATGTTGGGAAAGATATTGAAAGATTCAAAAGATTCATCTTTAGAAGCTAAAAATAAAACCCATGTGAATCTAGAGAAATCATCTACTATAACAAGGCCATATTTCTTTCCTCCCAACTAATTGTTTTAGTAGGACCAAAAAGATAAATGTGAAGCAATTCTAAATTTCTTTTTGTGGATATTACATTTTTGAGATGAAAACTTGATTTAGTATGTTTTCCTACAAGCTTCACAAATTTTGTCTTTTTTTAAAATTCAGTTTTGGTAAACCTCTAACCGATTCTAGTTTGGAAAGTTTAGAAATAGTTTTTATATTCAAATGGCCAACTTTTCTATGCCAAATCCATTTATCATTTTCAAAAGAAGCAAGACAGGTTTGATGTGGAAGTTCTTCTAAACAAATGCAATATAAGTTCTTGCTTCTGGAGCCTGAAAACAGTACCTTTTTAGTAGATGATTCCCTAATTTCACAGAATGTAGGTTCAAACATAACTTCATAGCCACTGTCACATAATTGACTAATGCTAAGAAGATTATGTTTTAACCCTTTCACTAATATACATTATTAATTTGGATAGAACCATGCATACCTATCTTTCCAATACCTTTGATTTGTGCTTTGTTGTTGTCTCCAAAGATGACTGTTCCACCTTCCATTATGTGTAGCTGGGTGAACTTGCTTTTGTCCCCAGTCATATGTTTGAGCATCCACTGTCCAAGAACCATTGCTCTTTCCTTTTGGTTCTTCTTGTTTGTACCTACAGCAGAAGACAACAAAGTTTTGGGTACCCAAATTTTCTTGGGTCCTTTTTGGTTAGATACCTTCCTTCTGGTACTCCCTTTCTTTTTGTAACAGTTTTGGTCATTGTGTCCAAACTTGTTACACCAAGAGCAATAAGGAGGTTTCCTTTTGGCTGGAATAAAAACTGTTTTGTGTGATTTTATATTTTTGTTTTGATTAAAGCCTATACCTCTTTTATCAGAGATTTCTCTACTGCTTCCTATTAATTTGTTTAAGTTGTGTGTGCTGTTAACAAATTTACATAAATCATTTTGAAGTTCATCAATTTTCTTCTGCAGAAGCATATTTTCTTTCTGCAGTCCTGCAGTCTTTTTGCTTCTGCAAAGTTATTTCTCACAGTTTTGACTTGTTCAGATAATTCAAAGTGAGATTGTTGGAGAAAATGGTTGGTTTTAGTTAACCTATTGTTATCTTCTCTTAGATTGTCATTTTCTTCTTTAGATTTAACTAGTTGTTCTTTAAGAAGACACATTTCTGTGCAAGTGTATGTGAATCAGATAATAAGTTTTCAAATGCATCTTCTAGTTCTTTATATGCAGAAGGAGTATAGGTAATTACCTCAATTTCTTCATCTTCTCTAGCCATGAAGCACAAATTTGCAGTTTCAGCTTCATCTTCTTCTTCAGAGCTGTCTGAATCATCCCATGTGGCCATCATGGCCTTCTTTTTTTGAAATGGTCTTGATTCTTTCAGCTGTGGACACTCTGCCTTGATGTGTCCTGGTTTATTGCATTCATAGCATATGATAGGACCTTTGCTGTTTTCACCTTTTGATCCTTCTTCTTGAAATTGAAGAATTTCTTTCCTTTGTCTTTTCTTCTGATTAGCCTTTGTATTCTTTTTGATATAAAAGCTAGCTCATCATCATTTTCAGAAAGGATGATTCTCCTTCTGAAGGTTTATCTTCTGCAGAAACACTTCTTTGGATGTGCTTGCTTTTAGAGCTATTGATTTGTCCTTCCTTGGCAGTTCATCCATGAGCTCTTGTTCATGGACTTTTAAAGAGCCAAGTAGTTCATCCAGCTTGAGTACAACTAGATCCTTTGCTTCCTGAATTGCTGTAACTTTTGGTCTCCATATTCTCGGGAGACTTCTAAGTATTTTTATACTTGTTCTTGATTTGAGTAGCTTTTACCAAGTGATTTTAAATCATTTATAATAATAGTAAACTACTGAACATTTCATCTATAGTTTCATGTTCAATCATATTAAACATTTCATATTGGTGAATCAAAATGTTGATTTTAGATTCTTTTACTTGGTCTGTACCTTCATGAGCAATTCTTAAAGTATCCCATATTTCTTTTGCTGTGTTGCAGCCAGCAACTTTATCATATTCACTTCTACTTAATGTACAAAGAAGAAAAAATTTAGCTTTAGAGTTTAGAAGATACCTTTGTTTGTCATCTTGTGTCCATTCTTCTCTAGGTTTGGGTTTTGGTGCTTCTTCAATTACTTCAGATTCTCCTTCTGTAGAAGGAGCAAGTACTCTGGTCCTTCTTATAGAAGGAATGTAGTTACCACTTTATATGATATCCCAAAGATCAATATCTTGGGATTCCAAGAATAGTTTCATCATGTCCTTCCAATAGTAATAGTCTTTACCATTGAAGGCAGGTGGCCTTGGTGGATGATCCTTCTGGAATGAACATTGCAGCTCCATGGTTTGCCATCCCTTGAATCTTTTCCTCTCTCACTGTTAAGTGAGTTCAACCCAAGAGGCAAGCTCTGATACCAATTGAAGTTTATTGTAGAATCACAAGAAGGGGGGTTGAATTGTGATCCTTTTAAACTTTCTGCACTTTTATCTTCTAATAATATTATGCTCAAGTTAATGCTTGGCTGTTTTATTAGAAGATAAGTATTCACAAATAAATTGTTAATGTTAATGCTTATAATGCTTTAAAATAGGATTCCTTTGTAGGAATCAATTTAGTGCCACTTACTTAGGTATTATTAGTTTAAAACCTTTTATGCATATGCAGTAATTTAAAGGAGTAAGGGAAAGAGAAAGGCACAAGGATTTTTATACTGGTTCACCTCTTCCAACCTGAGGCTACGTCCAGTCCCTACCTCCAGTAGGATTTTCCACTAACCAAAACAGTTACAAACTTTGGGTATCCACTACCACTAGTATTCTTTTACCCCAGCCTCTTCAGGCTTCTTACAGAAACACCAAACACTTAGAAACAGATTCTGTCTCCTTGCAGCACCTCATGCAGAAGCACAAAATCAGAAATCTGCAGAACTTGCTTCTGCAGACTTCAACCTCTCACAGGCTCACACCTAAGCCTTTACAACCTCTCAAATACTTCACCTAAAATACCACAAGAGATTTTACAACCAACCAATCTCTTTGGCCTTGCAGAAGCACAGAAACAACAAGGTAAAGTATAAAAAGCTCACTAGATAATAATCAGAGCAGCAGCAGAAATTCCTAGTGAGCAAAGCTCCCCCTCAACAACTTATATAATCAGTTTAGAAAGAATTTGAGGAGAGAGAAAATGTTCCAGAAGCTAGAAGTGATAGAGAATCAGCTGAGTTATGCTTCTGGAAGGAGAGTGTGTCTCATTGTGAAGAGAGCACCTCCTTTTATAGGTGAGGAGCTTTGTAGCCGTTGGAATGAGCCTCAGATGGTCCAGCTGTGTTGTATTGAAAGGTCTCTTTCAGGTACAGCTGCAAAAGATGACAGGTACAGCTGTCCAGTTGACTGCCTTTTGTGCTTCTGCAAACTTCTTCTGCAGCAAAAACTAGCTCATTTCTTCACCTATGCTTCTGTGATAAGCTGAGGAAGATTTCTGGATTATTTCAAGTGTATGTTGACTTCTGTAACTCCCTAAATCATCAGAAGAATCATTTTATTATTTTGCCTTAATCTGATGCTTCTGCAGAGTTCATGTATATATGCTGCTTCTGCAGAATTTGAAACTGCTCATTTCTTCTGCAAAGCTGCTTCTGATCAACTGCCGATTTCACCAATGCTTCTGTAACTTCATTTAAGTGCTGCATTGATGTGAACCTTTGTTTCTGGACTTCCTCTTGTATTTTCCTCCAAAATAAATCTTCCTTCTAAAATGACTTTATTTTGAGGTCTTGAGATGCTTCTTCATGCTTCTGGAAACTGTGAGAAGTTCTTGACAACTTCTGAAAGATTCAATTGAGTTGCTTTCAGTTTACTCATCTTTATTTCAAGCTATCCTTCACAGATTTGTCATTCTTTCAATGTACTGCATCTATTATGCTTTGAAATGAAGCTTGTCCTTTGTAACTTTAAACCTGTTACTTCTGGACACATTCTCAAATGAAATCATTAGATCCTTTTGACTCAGAATTATGCTAAGTTGCATTTGACTTGGTTGTCATAATTAAAACCACTCTTAGAGGATTCTTGGACCTTACAGCTACTTCGTCTGCAAGATGAAAGGAGATGGAGGGAAGTCATTTTTTTGTTTCAATGGGAAGGGGACAATTTTTATGGTTTTACAATCTTTTAGTCTGAGTGTGCAGGGACCTTATTGAAGAGTTTCAGTCTTTTAGTGTGGACTATGCACAAAACGTGCCACATCAGCCACTCTGTTAGCTTTAACAGACTAGGGTTACAAAGGACCATATTGGTTGACGTTAGAATCTGTCAGGGACCATTTTACAATTTTGTTTCTTTCAGAGACCAAACTGACCGATGCCCAATATTTCTGGGACCATTTTGATGCTTTACTCTTTATTGATCATATGATGATAAAGGCTACATCATGCATAATTAAATGAGGGATTATCAAAGGGTATCTTTTTGAATCTCAATACCTTAGAAAGTCTAAGACACCCCCATATCTTAATTTTGATGATAACAAACATAAGTAAACTAAGAAATGCTTCACTATTTTAACTGACAAGTTCTGTGTGTTTCAAGAAGCTATCTTGAATAGAAATTGTCCGGAAACAAGTTTGTCGTCTGAAGAGGTTATCCGTCTAACACTATTGCAATTAAGCCTTTTTGAAACATTTAAGGCTCTACGTTTTAAGAAATGTTGTCAATAACTTTAGATAAATCTCACTTGATAACACTTTTCAAATTAGATATTACCATTTTATATCAATTTTAATATTTCTAGAAACTCATCTCCCTGACTCACTCTCCTCCTCTCTTTCCCTCTATGAGAAGCAACGTTTCTCTCCATAATGCTACTGTTCGCTACAACTGTCATGACTAGTAACCATTCCACTCCCCACTCCTCTAATAACAACCTCTAATTTCCGTAGAACCATCCCATGGCCACTCCTCCTTTGTTATCATGCTGCTGCTGCCACCTCTCCATTCTCGTGTGCCGCCGCAACCTCCATAGGAGGAACCTTTTCCCTTTTCCGTGGTAAAGGTTCTCTTTCTCTTGACGTTCTTATTGATTATTATGGATTTGTTGTTACTGTTGGTCAAATTGGTGGAGGAAAATTACTAGCAACATTAGGTATTTCTCTACTTTGGTTACTGAAATCTCGTTCACCTCTCCCTATAACTATTGGCATCTTTCTAATTTTGCCATAACTGAAATCTAAGCGTTTAAATTCGGTTACAATTATTTTTACTTTTGTTCAAATTAGGGATTTTGGTTTTAGATTTCAATTCTGATTATGTTGCAATTATATTTGTTCTAATTATCATTCTTGAAAGTAAACATGAAAAAGAACATCCAATGATATACCATTAAGCTTGAACCACTTTATCCCGTGTCAATACATTTATTCATATTCAGCATATTTGGCATGAGATTTTTGTTCTGATGAAATTTTTCAATCTCTCTCATCTTCCTGCCATTATTTTGCTTATTCCTTGCTTCGATTGTCGTTTCAAATTGCATTGTTTGTTTTGTTTTGGTTCATGTAAAAGAAGCTAGCAAAAGGTAATCTGCAATTGTGCATTGTATGATTTTACTTTAATATTTTAAATGTATGATGTGATTAGTTATTTTTATGTTACTTACTCTTGGTGTTTTCTCACGAAGTGAAAAAACTCCTTACAACATATCTGCTTGGATTCAATGAGCATAGGCCAAGCTACTTTTGAAAGAGAAGTTGGATATATTGATGCTAGCATTAATGTGCTTGTGGATGATTCCATTTTGTGAGTATTTCTATGTTTGACTATAAGAATACATGCTACTTCATTTATATTATAAGCCTCTTCACTCTTAGCTCTGTTGGTATCAGTAAGGCATTTTCATTTGTGTTTACTTTAAAAAAGCACATGGTTGATAATCAAGAACTTATAGAGATGAAAAGAAAGCAAATATATGGAGTCTAAATGAAATGGTTATGCATTTAACATATATTTATTAGTCTATAGCTAAATGAATGCTTTTCTTTGTTGATTCCAATTCAAATTGTAATGCATCAAATCAAAACGTATATGCTCACATATTTTGTTTTCTTAGTCATCAGTTAATTATATAGAAAATTAATAGAGAGCTTTGTTTTACTACTTTATTAAAGCAGAACATGACCTGCTTCCAAAACATTAGTCCTCTGGTTAAATGGAGGTCAATTACCCTTGTTATTTATTTATTTATTTTGAGTTTGACTTTCCTCTGAGAACAGAAATTAATGCTTTCTTGTGTTTTGACTTTTGAAGGGTCTGGTTGTTCATCTATTGGAGTTGGAGCTTTTGCTGAGCATGGCACAAATAACGTTGGTTCACTAAACTCCTAGAGTACTCAAATAACGACTTCTTTAAAACAAGGGAGAGCTATGCAGGTAAGGAACAAAACAGTTGAGATAATTGAACTTTCCTGAAAGCTCCAATGAGTGAATCTCCTTCACTGCTTGCGATGATCTTCCAATCTTGAGGTTGAAGACAAGGGGCAGGGGTACCTGCAAGGGACTCCGATGCTTAACGTAAGTGAGTGTTTTAGGAGAAAGTATATCTCTTAACTGTAATAGTAAGCGTACCTTTTAGTTCTGAAAATCAGTATTTATAGAGTAATTTGGGCGGGAAAGTTAGTTACAAGTAACTGCCTCCATAAATTACGGGTCCACGCGCTATAAGCAGAATGATCACACGCGCCAGGATGAACCTCGAAAACGATGCGGTTTCTGACGCAAGCTTCGAGTCATTGAAGTTGGTGAGAGTAATGTCATTCCGACGTGATACCTCGTAATATTATCTCGGTGCGTCGTCCCGAAATGCTACTCGAATATATTATCTCGAATTGCATCTTTGAAATTAGGTTATCTCCGATTCTTGCTGTCGAGTATGGCGAACGTCAACGTGTCATGCCAGCGTCTTGGTTGCCAAGTTAAGTCGAATTGGAGTATGATTTTACTCTAGAACAGTTTCCCCCAAAGTCGATTAACTCTTAAAGAATTATTCGACTTTCAGTTTTTGACTTGATATTTGAATTTTCAATTTTCCGCGTAAACTCTTGGTGTTTCCGAGGTTGCGTCGCTTGATTTTCTATATTTTTTTAAATTAAAAAATTTTATGCCAGGTGTCATGATCTTAGGCATTTGGGCCCCATGGGCTTCCTTGGTTAATGAAATCTGGGCCGTTCGTTGAAGTATAAAACCGTCAACAGTTGAAAAACTTTTCATTCTCTCGTAAATTTTCTTCTCAAATTCTCCATAATTCCAGAGGTCTTCTCTTCATCTTCTACTGTTTCCAACTTGTTGTCTGTCGTTTCTTCCTTTCTCTGATTCAGGTCTCCTTTGTATGAACCTTAGGGTTGTGGAACTCTACGAGGAATTTAAAGATTTAGCAAGGAGAATTGTTCCAGGTAACTTCCATTATCCTCTTTTGTGTAGTTTAAAGTATGGTATTGACTAAGGCTAAGTCTAAGGCTATTAAGTTAGAGAGTAAACGCCATTGTATAACTGTATTTGATGACCCTGAGGATCCTAAATCCCCAATCTTGTACTTAAAAGGAATCGAGTCCAGAGAGCTTCTAGTCTTTTTAATTCCCGTGAGTCAGTCGTTGAGACTGCTCATATTCTAAAGAAATATGATTTCCCAGGGTGTTTTTCCGCAGAATCATCTATGATCAACCTTGTTGATCTCAGAGCTGATTCAACATCTCAATCAAATTTTAATCTAGGACTTTTGGACAGGTCCGAGATGGGAAAACAGAAGATATATACTTCCCCTGCCACGAACTACCCAGTGCCGCAAGCGTTGTCGAATTTGACATGGGTAGATACGGAGGCGATTGGGACTTCCAACATATATTGTTCTGTGAGATCTTTGGAGTTAGGATTCCGAGATGTTGAATGGGTGGAACCGGGAAATGAAGACAATTGGAGTTTGGTGCCCCCGGGAGAAGACGATCGGGTATGTACTCAAGGTGATTTGAAGGAAAACCTTTTTATCCCGATGTATAAAACTATTTTCGAGGACCTCGGATTTTGGTTGCCTTTTCATTGGTTCGAGTTAGAGGTCCTTCATCATCTCGAGGTGGCACCTTCCCAACTTCATCCCAACGCATGGGCCTTTGTGAGAAGTTTCATGATTTTGTGTCACGGATTGAAGCTTGATCTCAACTCGAATATCTTCTTTCACTTCTTCCGACCTTTGGTAGTGAAGGATGGCCCAAACTGGTACTCGTGGCTATCTCTCCGCGCTGGTGCTGGTGGAAAAATCTTTGAAATTTACCAAGAGTCTTACCGAAATTTCAAAGATAAATATGTATTCTGTAAGCCGATCAACGAAGCTCGGCAAAATTTCTCGGGGAGGACGGTCGAGGAATGATTTATCCATACTGGAGCGAGGCTCACTTTGAAAATCTTCTTCGGTATGCCGTCAACTATAAGGAGTTATCCGAGGAGGAAAGGATGTTGTCGACGAGATAAAAACATTCGTAAAAGATTTTGGAACTTTGCCGAGTAGCTCCGTTATCAAGGAGGGCGGCAAGCAAACCCGACAGTCATTGGGTAAATGTTTTATATGACTTGTATTTGTTTTGAAAATATACTTGGAAGCCCAAAAGAAAGAAGAAGCCGGGGAGAGAGTTGAGGTGATTGACCCTACGAAGGTAAAAAAGCCGAGGTTGGGGGCTTCGAGTAGCGTCAAAATCAATGAAGTCCCAATTTTCAAGTCTCCCGAGGAAAGGAAAATTGATGAAGAGCCGAGGAGAACTTCTTCTTGGTATTCTGAAGATGGGGGAAAAGGAGAAGGATCTTCCTATAGTAGCTTGCCAACTTCAAACATGAGCAAAGAGGAAGTCTGACATTATCTTGCGGAGCAAGCTCAGAGTTTATTTAATAATAAATCCGACAAAGAGATTGCTGAATTTATGAACCATGCATCGAGCTGGGCGACGAGATTTGCGATGATGTCGCAGTATTTTGCAAGTTCAGTTCGCGACTTAAATGCACTCTTGCCGCTGAAGGAGGAATTGGAGAAAGTAAGGGCTAAGCTCGAGGTTGATGAGCTCAAAATGCAGAAGGCTATTGCTGACGTCCAACTTCTGCGGACTGAGAAAGATAAGCTTCACGAGGACAATCTTGCTCTGATTGAGCAAGTTAAAACTTTAACTGCTGAGAAAGGAGATGCCATGAAGAGGGCGGAGTTGGTTTCTACCGAGCTTGTATCAGCTCGCGAAGAAGTTAAATCAGCCTCTAAAGCGGCTAAACTTTCTAAATCAGAAAATGCTGAGTTAAAAGAAAAGATAAAAGATCTAGAAATCAAATTGGCTGAAGAAACCGCCGAGAAGGAACAAAATGAGAAGCTGTGGATTGACGCTTCGGCTTTGTATTTTTATGAAGCCATTAAACAAATGAAGTTTCTGAATCCCGTGGTGAAATTGAATACCAAGGGTATGTCGACTGTTTGCATCGTGAAAGATGGAAAATGGTACAATGTCCTTCCGACCGGGGATGTGGAGGCGGTTCCTGGAGATGAAGTGCCAAGTACCCCCAAGCTTCGAGCAGATGAGGAAGCAGAGAAAGCGGCTGAAGATGAAGGTACTCCAACTATTGTAGTCGACACATGAAGAACCGGAATGCCGGAGTTCCCTTGTATTTCTCGCTTTTAATTACCTTTGTATTTACGACATAGCGTTTTAAATGGAATATAATATTTTACAATGCTTTTCTTTCATTGTTTTCTTCTGCTGTCGAAATATCAATCAAATAGATATTGAATTTAACATAATTTAAAGATGTTTAAGAAACATAGTTGAGTATTTCAAGGAGTATATCCCTGAACATAAAAATTAATCCGCTAAGTGTGGTTACTTAGCTTGAGATTGCGCGGGTGCGTGTCTTTGACGCGGATTTGTATTTTACAAAGTCGTGGGACCAAGTCCGAAATTGCTCGAGGAGCGTGTCTTCGACGCAAGAAGTCGAGGGACTAAGCCCGAAATTGCTCGAGGAGCGTGTCCTCGACGCGAAGAAAGACTACGAAGTCGAGGGACTAAGCCTGAAATTGCTCGAGGAGCGTGTCCTCGACGCGAAGAAAGACTACGAAGTCGAGGGACTAGGCCCGAAATTGCTCAAGGAGCGTGTCTTCGACGCAAGCTCGAGAAGCGTGTTCTCGACGTTAAATCCTGACGTCGTTGTTCTAGGGCCCAAATGAGATTGTTCGAAGAATATAAATCCTGAAAAATTTGAACCTTTATTTATTTGTAAACAATTACAATCAACTGAAATATTTCTGGAGTTTATCTGCATTCCAAGTTCGTGGTATTGCGATTCCGGTAGAGTTTCCAGTTGATATGCACCGGACCCAGTTTTAGAAACAACCCGATATGGTCCTTCCCAATTCTCTGCTAACTTTCCTTGAGCTGCATTCTTATTACCAACGTCGGCTCTCCTCAATACCAAATCTCCGACTTCGAATGTGCGAGGGATAACAATTTTTTATCGGCGTCTTGCCGATTGCAATTTAATTGCTGCTCTTCACGAATTGATGCTCTTTCACGAACCCCTTCGATTAAGTCCAATTCCTCACTCATTCTATCTTCGTTAAAACTTTGATCGTAAGCATGAACTCAGAAACTTTCTTCCCCGATCTCTACAGGAATCATGGCATCAACTCCGTATGCTAGTCTCAAAGGAGTTTCTCCTGTCGTTGAATGTGGAGTTGTATGATAGCCCAGAGTACATTGGGTAATTGCTCAGCCCAAAGCCCCTTAGTGGATTCGAGTCGCTTTTTCAAACCTTTAAGAATCACCTTGTTAGCAGCTTCTGCTTGTCCATTTGTTTGAGGGTGTTCCACTGATGAAAATCTATGGGTTATATGAAAGTCCGAAATCAATCCTCGAAAAGCCTTTACCAGTGTAATTGAGTGCCGTTGTCAGATACCACAGTATTTGGAATTCCGAATCTGCAGATGATCGTAGATAAATTTTGACAAATTCTTGGCCGTAATTTTTTGCTAACGGTTGTGCTTCGATCCATTTAGTGAAATAATCGACGGCTACAGCGAGATATCTAAGTTGTCTTGGGGCCATCGGGAATGGGCCTAGTATGTCGATTCCCCACCACGAAAATGGCCATGGAACCGAAATGGACCACAAAGCTTCAGCAAGTGCCCTGTGAATGTCGGCATGCCTTTGACAGGAGGTGCATTTTTTAACATACTGCATGCAGTCAGCTTCCATGGTCGGCCAATAATATCCGGCTCTCAGGATCTTTCGAGACAACGAGTAACCTGCCGGGATGGTGCCCACAAATACCCTCATGAACCTCAGCCATTACATATTCGACGAGGTTTCCCGAGATGCACTTCATCAATGGTTGTGCTAAACCCCTCCGATAAAGAATTCCGTCTACAAAACAATATCTAGCAGCCTGTCTCAGAACGCGTTTTGCATTCTCGGCATCGTCTGGTAAGGTTCCATCTTGCAAATACTTCTGTATAGCTATATACCAACATTCCTCTTCATCGATCATCATGATAACATTTGGGGTCGAAATTACCTCTTGAATTACGGATTTGTTATTTCCTGATGACCTCGTACTGGCAAGTTTCGAAAGTATGTCAGCTCTTGCGTTCCTTTCTCTAGGAATATGGTTGATCTCGATTTCAACAAAGTTGCTGCACAGGCCTTTAACGACTTCCAGGTACTTCTCCAATAAAGGATCCTTAACCTGATAATTGCCATTGATCTGCGAAACCACTAGTTGTGAATCACTATTGATACGTACTCGTCTTGCTCCGACTTCAGTTGCCATCCTCAATCCTGCTATCATTGCTTCATATTCGGCTTGGTTATTTGATGTCGGAAACGATAGACTTATGGAGTGTTCCAGAACTACTCCTTCCGAATTTTCTAAGAGTATTCCAGCTTCGCTTCCTTTCTGATTTGAAGATCCGTCAACATGTATATCCCACCAATAATCAGAGAGGTAATGTGTCGGGGGTAATTCTGCTATAAAGTCGGACAAGGCCTGGGCCTTGATTTCCTGTCGAGGTTCGTACGTCACGCCGAACTCGGACAATTCGGCCGCCCAGGAAACCATCCTTCCAGCTAGATCTGGTCTATGAAGAACTTGTCTGATCGGCTGGTTCGTTCTCACCACGATTGGGTGAGCTTGGAAATAGTGACGAAGTCGACGAGCCGCTATAATCAGCGTTAATGCAATCTTTCTACTTTGGATATCTCAAATTTTGTCCTTGTAAGGCTTTTCTGACAAAGAACACTCGGAGCTGAACTCCCTAAGCTCAGCTTCCCGAATTAATACTGCTGCGACTGCTTCTTCTGCAACTGACAGATACAAATATAATATTTCTCCGACAACTGGTTTTGACAGGATAGGATGTGATGACAATATCGCCTTCCACTTGCTGAAAATCTCCTTCGCATTCGTCGTCCCAAACAAATGACTTTCCTTTCTTCAAGAGACGGAAAAAAGGAAGAGCCCGAGAAGCTGATCTCGAGATGAATCTTGTTAAGGCGGCAATTCTTCCCGTCAACTGTTGATACTCTTTCACCGACGTTGGACTTTCATTTTAAGAACAACACCACACTTGTCTGGATTAGCTTCTACCCCACGCTCGGTAAGCATGAAACCGAGAAACTTTCCAGCTCGGACGCCAAACGTACATTTCTTGGATTGAGCCTCATATTGTAACGTCGGAGTTGGTTGAAAAATTCCTCGAGGTCTTGAACGTGACATTCATCTGTCAAACTTTTAGATATCATGCCATCACATAAACTTTCTACTACTCGTCCAATTTGATCGCGAAACACCATGTTCATTCATTCTCTGATAGGTGCTCCCAGCATTTTTCAGCCCGGAAAGGCATCATTCGATAGCAACAATTAGCTCCTTCTGTCATAAACGCCATTTTCTCTTGGTCAGGAGGATACATCGGAATTTGATTATATCCGGAATAGGGCGTCCATAAAAGATAAGAGTCGAAAGCAGAAGATTTGTCAACCAGTCGGTCGATGTTAGGCAGAGGGTAAGAATCTTTAGGACATGCTTATTTAAATTGGTGTAAACAACACACATTTTCCATTTTCCGTTGGATTTTTTGACTAAAACTACATTAGACAACCATGTCGTATACTTGACTTCTCGAATAAAACCGACGTCTAGTAGTTCTGTCACTTGTTGTTCTACTGCCTCCGCTCTATCAGCCGACATATTCCTTCGTCGCTGCTCGACAAGGTTTATCTTTTGGGTCTACGGAAATTCGGTGGCAAATAACATCGGGATCCAAGCCCGGCATATCAGCGGCAGTCCAAGCAAACAAATCGGCGTTCCGGCGAACGAGTGCACATAATTCTTCCTCAACCTCTTTTGACAAGCCACATCCAATCTGAACAGTTTGATCCGGCATGGAACCAATCTGAAGTGCTTTGAATTCTCCATTAGGAATAGGCCTGGTTCTTAAAATCCTCTCTAACGTCTAAGTCTGTCAACATCACTCATGCTGATGATGGGTGTTTCTTCAATTTTTCAGATGTCGTAGGCTTTTCCGGCTTTGAAATCTTTAGGGATTCTTTATAACAAGAACGCACCATGACCTGATCACCTCGAACACTGATCACTTTTCCGTCGTCACTCCAAATTTCATCATTAGATGATTCGTTGAAATGATGGCCCCAATAGCATTGAGGGTTGGCCTTCCAAGGATTGCATTGTAAGTCTTCGGCCAATCGACCACCAGGAATCGTACTTTTGCAGTCTTGGTTAAAGGTATTTTCCCGAATGTCATGAGGAGTTCTACATACCCCGTAAGCTGGATCTTATCTCCCATAAATCCAATCAGATCTGCACCTTTATAAGGTATAAGGTCTGTCTGAGGGATACGTAGAAGGTGAAATGTCTTCAAGAATAAAACATCCGCCGAGCTACCTTGATCTATAAACACTCTCCTGACTTCATGGTTCGCCATCATTACTTTTATGAGCATGGGGTTGTCGTGACCCGGAATGACTGGACCGTAATCGTCCTCTGAAAAGGTCAATGGGGGAAGTTTTCGCCGAGGGCCTCCACGCTGATGGTGAGAATAGGTGGAGGCTGACAAGACCTCTTTCAGGTGTCTCTTCTTTGAATTATTAGACTCTCCTCCTCCAGCAAATCCTCCCAGCAATAACATAAATTACAGGGTGTTTTGAAGATGAAGGTTCTTCTCGAGATGGAGTGTTGTGGTCGAGTTGTACTTTTGTGTTCTTGTTGAGAACTGCGAGGTGGGGATCTGTCGCGAGATGGCCTTCTTGAGCTCGACCTTTCAGGATGAGGTGACCTGGTGCGAGATCTACTCCGTTCATTATGGCTAGATTCATGTCGCCTTTCTTCACTTCTATCATCGCTTCTCCGACTATGGGAACCATCCCGCCTTGACTGAAAGTCGACATTCTTCTTGAATCTACTAATTTTCCCACGCTGAATGAGCTCTTCGATAGAATCCTTCAGGTTGAGGCACTGGTCTGTGTCATGGCCGTGTGACTTGTGAAACCTGCAGTACTTTGTCTTGTCTGTATTTGGTCCTGCCTTCTGAGGTCGCGGTCTCCTCATCCCAGCTTCATACATCTCGACATGAAGGATTTCATTCATAATTTTTCCCCGAGGCTGATTCAGTGGAGTGTACGAAGTATATCGTCCAAGAGGTTCTTATCACCTTTATTTTCTTTATTTTTGTTTTTCTGCCCTTGCTCTTTCTGCGTCTGATTAGAAGAGAGTGTATCCTTTAATTTCAGAGCCATCTCCTCATCCTCCAAACTAATGTATCTTTCTGCTCGGCTTAAGAATTTCTCCATGCTGCTTGGCTTCTTTTTGGATAAGTCGATCCAAAAAGGTGAGTGTGGAATGAGTCCATCCTTCGCTAGCATGAGCTGTACTCCGGGTTGAAGTCCTAGAACTAACAAAGCTTCCTTTGTAAACTTTCCGATATGGTCTCGCAAGACTTCCGACGGTCCTTGCCGAATTTGTTTCAATGATGCCTCTGTCTTCGGCTGAACTTGCTCGTAGTGAAACTGGTGATGAATTTGGTCCGCAAATCGGCCCAAGTATTGATGGATTTCGGTTGGAGGGTCTGGAACCATCTCAGAGCAGTCTTCTTTAGTGACAAAGGGAACACTCTGCACATGATCGGACTCGATGCACTCCTAACCGACATAGCTGACTCATAGACATCCAAATGTTCCAAAGGATCGCCGGTTCCATCATACAACTCCGGGACAGGCACTTTTCAAATCTCTTGTCAATTGGAAAGAGCATAATCCGCTCTGAGAAAGGAAGGATGACTTGTATAACTTCATCATCAGCCAAGTGCCTGGATTCATGGTTCGTAGGGATGGGTTCTCTGTGGAGGAGGGGAATTGGAGTGCACAGATTGAACCGATACTCTCGGAGAGCGTTGAGTTGGCACAAGAGATGGAACTCTTTCTCGTCGAGATGCATGTTCAACCCTGAGTGAGGGCTGACATTGAGTCGCTTTTTGCTTTTCTGCAGCCAGGTCATTGGTACGCGGTGGTGCGCGTTCTCCATGTTACGATCATTTTCCAAGTGATCCAGGCGGCGAGCATATTGCTCCAACATTTCTTCTTGTTGACGAATGAATTCCCATAGTTCTCCACGGGATGACTGGTTTGGTGGTGGTGATGGTGCTCTTTGATTTCCTTGAGGTGGTGGAATGTTCCTCGTTCGGAAGGTGCCTGCACGAGGAATTGGTACTCCGACCAAGGATGAGACCATTCCGGCTACAGATGAGGTCATGGCAGGGGTGGTGGTTGAAGTCATGTGTGGAACGGTTCCTTCACCAGCGGCTTGAGACTGTCCACTCCTTGTAGTCACCATTGTTTGAGGATTGAAATGAAAGGTAATATCAAGAGACCGGAAAACTTGATGAAATTGAGAACTAAACGTTCCCACAGACGGCGCCAATGAACTTTCCTGAAAGCTCCAATGAGTAAATCTCCTTCACTGCTTGCGATGATCTCCCGATGTTGAGGTTGAAGACAAGGGGCAGGGGTACCTGCAAGGGACTCTGATGCTTAACGTAAGTGAGTGTTTTAGGAGAAAGTATATCTCTTAACTGTAATAGTAAGCGTACCTTTTTAGTTCTGAAAATCAGTATTTATAGAGTAATTTGGGCGGGAAAGTCAGTTGCAAATGTAACTGCCTCCGTAAATTACGGGTCCACGCGCTATAAGCAGAATGATCACACGCGCCAGGATGAACCTCGAAAACGATGCGGTTTCTGACGCAAGCTTCAGAGTCATTGAAGTTGGTGAGAGTAATGTCATTCTGACGTGATACCTTGGAATATTATCTCGGTGCGTCGTCCCGAAATGCTACTCGAATACATTATCTCGAATTGCATCTTTGAAATTAGATTATCTCCTCTATTCTTGTTGTCGAGTATGGAGAACGTCGACGTGTCATGCTGGCATTATGGTTACCAAGTTAAGTCGAATTGGAGTATGATTTTACTCCAGAACAATAATAATCAGTAATAAATTCATTTTGAAACTGTAGTAAAGGTAATGTAAACTGATTTAATATATGCAAGTCACTATGTTCCACAACATGCACAACTTATTGTTATAACAAAAACAAAGTTCAATCTCAAGGGCATAGCAGTGAGTATATACATTAGAATTAACATTTTGGTTAATATAAAAATTAAAGTGAAATTAGTTTGTATAATGATATTTGCAAATAGGGATTCCTCTTATTAATAGTTGAATCATTTTTACTCCATTTCATTTGACAAGCTCGATGATGATTTCGTAAATTTCATTTTTTTTGTAATGCTCAACATATGATCGAAATTTTTTATCAAATAGCCTTGAGGAATTGACAACTTGACATGTTATATATCTATTGCTATTTTTTTGTTTTATTTCTAAAATTTAACTTTAGGTTCTAAGATAAGATTTGTGAGCTTTGGGAGGGATACACTAGAGTTCGTAAGCTTTGAATCAAGAAATTGATGAAGTAAAGTTGGTAGTTCTAACTTCCAAGGTGTACTTGTCCAAGCTGATTTGGTTGCACCTTTTAATTAAAACATGTCATTATTGCTGATGCGGGCTTGCAGACTTTGTGGAGCTTTCCATTGACTATTATTGATGCTCTTAACGTTGTTACAATGTTAAAGATGTTGGCTTCTAAATTAGTATATGTTGTATATCTTTTATCTTTTTTAATTGTTTCTTTTTTTTCTATCTTTCTTTCGAAAAAGTCAAAACAAAGATGAAAAATAAGAACAGGGGAGAAAATGTAAAATTTGATATGAAGAGAAATTTTAAAAAAAAAATCTTTTTTTTCTCTTTTTTTCATTTTATATTGGTACATATTGTTATATGTTGGCTCTAATCTAGATGCATAGCCATTTTTCCTAATAATGTTGAGGTTCATATTTTTTTAAATGTTACAATTGTAAGCAAGTGACATTTTTCAATGTTGCTAAAAATATATTAAAAATGTTGTTACAACTAATTAGTAACATTTTTACAGTATTGTTAAAAATGTAAGGTCCAAGAATCCTCCTAAGTAGTTTTAATGATGATAACTCACCAAAATTCGTTTTTCATAATTCTGATTTAAAAAGGAACTAATCATTTCACTTGAGTGTTTGTTAAGAAGATACAAGAAAGAATCTGCAAGAAGATGGAACCAAAATCCAGAAGAATGAAATCAACATTCTAACACTACAAACTGTAAAAGATGTCTTTAACATATTAGAAATGACATTTTGTTAAAGGAAAGCAAGAAAGCTGTTGAGAATAATCAAACAGGAAAATCGTTTGTAATGTATCAAGCTCTACAGAAGATTATAAACATATTAGAAGGAAGATTCACTTCCTTGAAACAAGAAGAAGAAGCACTTAATTTGAGATTAAGGACTTCCTTAGCTTTCCAAAGATACAATCAACAAAGTTAAACTCGGGAAATCTTCATAAGTCTATGAAAGTTTTCTGCAGAAGGAAGAAGAGAGTTATGCAGAAGAAAACTGCTGTCAGATATCCTGCAGAAGGAACAAGATTCATCAAGATTATGATTTACTCATTTCCAAGGATACAACTGAGGGAAATATACTTGAAATAATGTATATCAATTATTCTAATAAGGTCTCTAGTATGCTTACAAAAGAAACAGCTGCAGAATCCACAAGTTTCTTACTCTGTAGAAGAAAGGTGTCCAGAAGGTATGACCAGTCAAACATTAACAGTAGTACCTGTAAGGAGACAACTACATCTTGAAAGGGACATGTCAAGGGACACAGCTGGAGGTCTCCAACGGCTACTTCCTCCATTCTCCTATAAAGAGAGGAGTTCCCCTCAAGATCAAGACACCTCTCTCCAGAACAAGCCTAAATACTCAGAATTACAGTCCACATCTTTTGGAATATTTTCTCTCTCCTCAGATCTTTGAGTTTCTGGTTCTAAAAGTTATTGAGAGAGAGTTGGCTCATCACTTAACTTCTTCTGTGCTTTAAATACATCTATTTTGAGCCTTGTACTTAATTTATCCTTCTCTTATCTGTTGTATATTCTCAAGCAGGTTTGTAGTGGTTAATACCTCTTGAGTTAGTGCGGTAAAAAGGTAATCTGAGAGGTGAAATGAGACTCTGTTTGCTAGGTTAAGTAAAGAACCTGCAGAATGTGTTCTGCAGTGTTTTAGTGGCTGAATCTTCTGCAGAAGAAGCTGTAGTAAGCATTAAGCCTCAAGTTGGTATTAAGGAAACTGATAAGGAGCCTGAAGAGGCTACAGAAGAATACTAGTGGTAAGGTGTACCTAAGAAATCTGTAACTTGATATTTGACTGAGAAAATCCTAGTTGGTGTAGGGACTGGACGTAGCCTCAGGTTGGAAGAGGTGAACCGGTATAAAATTTGTGTGTGCAATCTTCTCTTCCCTACTCTCCTTAATTTATGATTAATTACATGTGCATAAAACTATTTTAAAAATTTATTAATACCTAAGTAAGTGATACTCACAAAAGTTCCAGAACAGGAACTGTATCTTCTGCATATTACATATATAACAATTTTCATCTTCTTAAGTGTGATCTTTTAATACTAAGCCAAGTCTTACTTGAGCAGATTAAGTATTAAAAGAAACTTGCTGGAAATTTTAAAGTAATCACAATTCAACCTCCCTTCTTGTGATTAGAATTTCTACTTCATTTGGTACCAGAGCTTGTCTCTAGGGTTTATCTCACTTAACAGTGAGAGAGGAAAAGATCAAGGGAAAATGGCCAATCATGGAGTTGCAATGTTCATTCCAGAAGGATCATCCACAAATAGACCACCTGCATTTAATGGAAACGACTACTATTATTGGAAGGATAAAATGAAATTATTTCTAGAATCCCAAGACATTGATCTTTGGGATATCATAGAAAATGGGAACTTCATTCCAATGACTAGAAGAACAAGAATTTTAGCTCCTCCTAGAGAAGGAGAATCTGAAGTTCAAGAAGAACCTCCAAAACCCAAGCATAGAGAAGAATGGACTCCAGAAGATAAGCAGAGATATCTTCTGAACTTAAAAGCAAATTTCTTTCTTCTCTTTGCCTTAAGCAGAGGCGAATATGACAAAGTGGCTGGCTGTTCTACTGCAAAAGAAATATGGGACACACTCAAAATTGCCCATGAAGGAACTGATCAAGTAAAAGAATAAAAAATCAACATTTTGATTCATTAATATGAAATGTTCAATATGATTGAACATGAAACCATTGATGAAATGTTTAGCAGGTTTACTATCATTATCAATGACCTAAAATCTCTTGTAAAAAGCTACTCTAATCAAGAGCAAGTTAGAAAAATTCTTAGAAGTCTTCCAAGAATTTGGAGACCAAAAGTATCAGCAATTCAAGAAGCAAAAGATCTTGTTGTTCTAAAGTTAGATGAACTTCTTGGTTCCTTAAAAGTTCATGAACAAGAACTCATGGATGAGTTACCAAGGAAAGACAAAACAATTGCTCTCAAAGCCAGCACATCTAATAAAAGCAATTAATTGTCAATAGAAGAAAAGGTTCCTGATGGAGAAGAATCATCTTCTGAAAATGATGATGAGCTTGCCTTTATATCCAAAAGGATCCAGAGATTAATCAGGAGAAAGGGCAGAGGAAAAAGATTCTTAAACTTCAAGAAGGATGGGCAAAAAGAGTGAAGGATTCAAAGGTCAAATAATCTGTTATGAGTGCAACAATCCAGGTCACATCAAAGCAGAATGCCCTCAATTAATATGGGATCCAAAAGCTTTCCAGAAGAAGAAAGCCATGATGGCAACCTGGGATGATTCAGAAAGCTCCTCAGAAGAAGATGCAGAAGATGAGACAACAAACCTATGTCTCATGGCTGGAAAAGAGAATGAAGATGATGAGGTAATTACTTATAACCCTACTGCATATAGAGAATTAGAAGATGCATTTGAAAATCTACTATCTGACTCACACACTTGCTAAAAAATGTGCACTGCTTAAAGAACAATTAGTTAAAACTAAAGAAGAGAATGAAAGATTAAAAGAGGACAATGAAAGATTGGTTAAAACAAATCAATGTCTTCAACAATCCCATTTTAAACTGTCAGAACAAATCAAGACAATTCAAACTGATTCTGCAGAAGAAAGAAAGTCTGATGCTCCGCAGAAAGAAAATAATCTTTTGCAGAAGAAGATTGATGAGCTGCAATAAGACTTAAGTAAATTCGTAAGAAGCACAAGTAATTTAGAAAAACTCATAGGTAATGGAAAGGAAATTTCTGATAAGACAGGTTTAGGTTATGATCAATCTCAAACCTCAAATGTTCATAAAATTGTTTTTGTACCTGCCAAAAGGCAGCCTCCAAATTGTTTTTGGTGTAACAGGTTTGGACATACTGCCCATCACTGTTACAGAAGAAAGAGGAGCTCTAGAAGGAAGGTATCTAACCATTCAGGACCCAACAAAATTTGGGTACTTAAATCTTTACTGTCCCATGATGTAGGAACACACAAAAATCATCAAGAAGAAAGGGAAATGGTTCTTGGACAGTGGTTGCTCAAGACATATAACTGAAGACAAAAACAAATTCATTCAATTACACAAGATAGAAGGAGAAACAGTAACTTTTGGAGACAACAGCAAGGCACACATCAAAGGTATTGGAAAGGTAGGTATAAAGAATTCTACCCAAATTAGTAATGTCTACTATGTGAAAGGGTTAAAACATAATCTTCTTAGCATAGGCCAACTTTGTGACAGTGGCTATGAAGTTATGTTTCAACCAACATTCTGTGAAATCAGAGAATCATCTACTAAGAAGGCTTTATTTTCAGGAATAAGAAATAAGAACCTCTATAGTGTCTGTTTAGAAGAATTATCTGATCATACATGCTTTGCTTCTTTTGAAAATGACAAATGGACTTGGCATAGAAAAGTAGGACACTTAAATATGAAAAGTATTTCAAAACTCTCTAAACTAGAATTAGTTAGAGGATTACCAAAAATCAGGTTTGAAAAGGATAAAGTATGTGATGCATGTGTTAAAGGAAAACAAACTCACTCAAGCTTTTATCCCAAAAATGTAATTACCACCAAAAGAATTTTGGAACTACTACATATTGACTTATTTGGTCCTACTAAGACACCTAGTTTGGGAGGAAAAAAGTATGGTCTTGACATGGTAGATGATTACTCTAGATTCACATGGGTTTTATTTCTCACTACCAAAGATGAGTCATTTGATGCCTTCAAAATCTTCTCCAAGAAGATACAAAATGAAAGTGGTCAATTGATTGATTCTGTAAGAAGTGACCATGGAGGAGAGTTTGAAAAATTCTCTTTTAAAAGATTTTTTGATGAAAATGGATTTTCACACAACTTTTCATGTCCTAGAACTCCACAACAAAATGGAGTTGTTGAAAGAAAAAATAGAACTCTCCAAGAAATGACTAGAACTATGTTAAGTGATAGAGGAATTCAAAAATACTTTTGGGTTGAAGCTGTATCCACATCATGCTATATACTTAACAGAGTTTCCATTAGAAGCATACTCAACAAAACTCCATATGAGATATGGAAAGGAAGAAAACCCAACATTGCATACTTTCATATTTTTGGATGTGATTGTTATATTTTAAACAATAAATAAAATCTTGAAAAATTTGATGCAAAATCTGAAAAAGGGATTTTTCTTGGTTACTCTACTACTTCAAAAGCTTACAGAGTTTACAATGTCAAAAATCTAACTATAGAAGAAAGCATGCATGCTGTTTTCAATGATACTAACCTTTCTTCTCAAGGAAAGTACAACAATGAATCAGATGATGAATCTGATAAACTGCAGAAGATACCTTCTGACAGTAAGAACCCATCAGAAGATATAACAGAACAGGAAAAGCCTGCAAGAAATCTTGCAGAAGATATCTGCACACATAAGGAAGATCTTCCAAAAAGCTAGAAAATGATCAATGCTCATCCTCATGAACAAATCATTGGAAGTACTACAGAAGGAGTAAAAACCATATCTCAATTGAGAAGAAATGAAAACAGCTCAACTCTTCTATCTCAAATTGAACAAAAAACTATAAATAAAGCTTTAGAAGATGACTCATGGATAAAATCCATGAAAGAAGAACTGGATTAGTTTGAGAAAAACAAAGTCTGGACACTGGTCCCTCCTCCAGAAAATCATTCCATAATTGGAAAAAAATGGGTTTTCAGAAATAAGATGGATGAAGAAGGTAATGTGATTAGGAATAAGGCAAGGTTAGTGGCCCAAGGCTATAACCAGCAAGAAGGTATTAACTTTGATGAAACCTTTGCTCCAGTAGCTAGATTAGAAGCTATTAGAATACTTCTTGCATTTGCTGCATTCAAAGATTTTAAATTATATCAAATGGATGTGAAAAGTGAATTTCTAAATGGTTTTATAAATGAGGAAGTATATGTACACCAACCTCCAGGTTTTGAAAATTATAAGCATCCTGACCATGTTTTCAAATTATCAAAAGCTTTATATGGATTAAAGCAAGCTCCTAGAGCTTGGTATGAAAGGTTAAGTAATTTTCTGCTTAAAAATAATTTTACAAGATGAAAAATTGACACTACACTGTTTAGAAGAACTTTTAAGAAGGATTTACTAATCGTGCAAATTTATGTTGATGACATCATCTTTGGATCCACCAATGATAAAATGTGCCAACAATTTTCAAAACTAATGAAAGGGGAATTTGAAATGAGTCTTATGGGAGAACTCAAATTCTTCCTTGGATTGCAAATTAAACAAGAAGATGCTAGAATTTTATTTACCAAGAAAAATATACTAAAGATCTTCTCAGAAGATACAAATTGGAAGGATCAAAGTCCATGGGAACCCCCAAGCATCCTTCTACAGTTTTGGATTTGGATAAAAATGGCAAATCTGTCTCTGAAAAGGAATATAGGGGTATGATAGGGTCATTTCTTTATTTAACTGCAAGTAGACCAAATATTTTATTCTCTGTAGGACTTTATGCTAGATTTCAATCTTCTCCAAAAGAATCTCATGTTGTAGTTGTAAAAAGGATTTTTAGATATCTTGTTGGAACAACTGATCTTGGTCTTTGGTACAAGAAAGGTTCAGGTTCTGATCTTATAGGATATTGTGATGCTGATTATGCTGGAGATAGATTGGATAGAAAAAGCACAAGTAATGGATGCCGGTTTCTTTGAGAATCATTAATATCTTGGTCATGTAAGAAACAGTCAACCACAACTTCATCTACTGCAGAAGCTGAATATGTTTCTGCTGCAAGTTGTTGCTCACAAATGCTATGGATAAAGCATCAAATGGAGGACTACTACTTAAGGTACTCTGAAATTCCTATCTTCTGTGACAATACTATTGCCATTATTCTATCCAAGAATCCAATACAACATTCCGGATCCAAACGCAATGATATAAAACATCATTTCTTAAGGGATCATGTACAGAAGAATGAAATTGAGCTAAAATTCATTGAAACTAAATTTCAAGTTGTTGACATTCTTATTAAGTCATTTGTAGAAGATAGATTTATATTTATTAGAGATATGATGAATATGCGTAAATTGAGTCATTAACTATGTTATAGAAGGTTCCTCTAGAATTGCATCTGCAGCTCTATATCTTCTGCAACAGAAGAAGAATGCTCTTCTGAAACTGCACCTGCAGATTTATATCTTCTGAAATAGAAGAGTATATCTTCTGGAAAATATTAATCCAGAAGCTGTTACGAATATGCACTAGAGACTTATATGTTTATGAACATCCATTACTTGTATCATGTTATTTTATAAAGGCAACTTATTCTTTTAGAATATAATTATTGTCCTTCGAATAGTAATCTTAAACTTCATAAGAAATCAAGTAGATGACTTGATCGTGAGATCTTGTGAAGAACTATTCTTAAAATAGTCCCTAGTCAAGTATCATCTTAGGACAAAGATGCATTTAAACTAGTATGTGAGTTCATTGATGATCATGTCTCAGAGATCATGGATATGAGATATCATGTGCTCACATAGGTACACATTAAGAGTAATGGTGTACTAGACAGACCCACCTTAAGAACGTTGCATGGATTGTTACATAAGTGTCATGAACGTTTCTTAAATTGATAAATGTTATATGAAGTCCTTCGACCTGAAATCACTACGATTCCTACATAAGGAATTATATGTTTTAATTATCATCAAGCGTTACCTGTAACAGGGTAATCATAAAGTTTGTTTTTGGACATATAATAAATTATGTGGTGAAATGTGAGTACCCTAGATGGGATTTGTCCCTCCTATGTAACAGGAGTTATATCTGTAGGCCTCTTGATAAAGTGAGACTACAAAATGCATGGCCATGCTCAGGAGGATAAACATGAGATGTTTATTTTCTGTACAGTCTACTTGGGGATCAAGAAAATATAAATTGAACTATACAAGGTTGACACAATCCATGCCCTTGTGTTCAATTAGATATTTGGACAAAGGGACATATCATATAAATTATTATCATAAAATAGGATTTATCAAAGTTATTGATAATCTCAATATTTGGATAGTGATGTGTTGCTAGATACCGCTCACTATTTATGATATTAAATATAAAAGGGTTTTATTTTAATATTATAACCAAATATTAAAAGCCTATTGGGTCACATGCATACAACAATCCACTAGGAAAGGATAATAATTCTAATTTAATTTAATTAGAATTATAACATAATGGGTCAGACCCATAAGTGTGAGGGTTAAGTGAGTGAGGGGGTAAAACCCTAGCCACCACTCTATAAATAGAGCATAAGATGCACTACCCCAGAGACACATGAGCAATCGCTTCTTACTTTCTAAGGCCACTAGCAGAGCTGAGGAGGGTATCCTAGTTGGCTGTTGGCGTGGATACCAATAGAGACGTGACTACACTTGCCTCGTTTATAATCCTAATAAGGTACGACCTTTCATTTCAATACCTTTTATGCCTTGATTCGTTTTTCGCAAAACGATTATAACAAGGGAGGGAATCCATTTATTTCCGTTGCACCCTGACCACATGCTTGATTCCCTTCAGAAGCATCTTTCTGCTTTGTTCTGTCAGCATATGTGACTTATTTCGAGATACTAGGTAAAGTCACTATCATTCCTACTTAAATCCTTGTTCCACTCTATAAAAATTAAAATTAAGGTCAACCTTGAAAGGGACATTGCACAGTCAGCATTGGCAATCAGGATAAAAGAAAGGAAAAGGTGCCTTTTGTCCCATATATGTATAAATGAAAGTTGTTGCACAAAATGGGCAATAACTTTTCTGACCGTTTGAAGAAACCAACTGCTTCTAAAAACCTGTGCACTTCTCTCTCTTTCTCAAACTCCCTCTTCTCAAACGGCTAGTAGGTATCTATATCTATGATGCTTCTCAACTCAATAGGAAATTCTTCTCACCTATTCTCATTCCTCTCAAGCTACTGGAAACCTTCCTCGAGCTAAAAAACGTCTCTCCCCTTCATACTCTGTTTCTGCATCTTTTCTTTGAAAAATCATAATGAGGATCAAATTCGTTGCCACCAAGAAGAACACCTCTTCTCCTGGATCATTAGAATGCTCTTATAGCAGTCATGAAATTACCGAAGCAACAGGGAGAGAAATCATTCCATTCACTGAAGCTCTTGAGGTTCAACCCTGTTAACAGAACCCCCTCTTATGCCTGCACCTACCCCTTCTGCAATGCCACCTTCTTCCTCAACTCCCTCTACCTCTAACATCCAAGCTTCCACCTTTCTAGTAGTTCAAGTTAGAAGGTCTGATAGATTGAAAACCAGCTTTCACACCACTAGAAATGACCCCAACAATCCCATCGGCCTTGACTCACCCTCTTCCAAATCACAAAGACACCCTCCTTCCTCTAAGCCAAGTAAAAGCTCTCAAGCATCTAGTAGCGGAGAAAGGGAGTCTAGTAACTCTCAAGATGAGAGTAAGGATGAAAGTGATCCTTCTGAGGACTCAGAAGATGCCAACAAAGATTTATTTCCTGAAAAAGAAATGCTTAAAAAGTTTTATGAGAAATGTGAGTGGAAGAATATTATTCCAGGAAGAGTATTTTTGCTAAGAGAAATTAGAAGAGGAGGATGGGATGTTGGACATTTTGTCCAGAAGCAAGGTTGGGGGAGTTATCTTCTCATCAGGGAACTTGTCTACACAAGACTTGTCAAAGATTCTATGTTTCTGCAAGCAATTACAGAAGTGATGGTAACTCTTTAGTTGTTGAAATCAAGGGCTCAACTATGATTCTAACTCCTAAGACCATAGAAGAAGCTATAGGAATTCCTCATTGTGAAAACCAGCTCTATGATGACAATTGGTATGCCTTTGCAGACATTACCAAGTAAGAAGTAACAAGAAAGGTTCTCAGCCAACCCGACTCCCCTCTGCTATCTAGCAAGCTCATTCCTATATGCAGATTATTCCACAAAATCTGTTGCTACTCACTTCTTCCTAGACCTGGAACCTTAGAAAGAGTGAATGATCAAGATCTTCTGGTGCTATATCATCTTCTTAGTGGTAAACCCTTATCTCTCTCCTACCTTATTCTAAGAAGTATGGTCTCATCTGTCGATCCTCAGAGAGCGTATGCCAGCCTTCCTTATGGCATGATCCTGACAAGAATTTTTAGATTTCACTAAGTATCCCTTGATGGAGAAGAAAGTATAGACACTTGCACCTACTTTGACAGAAGTAATGTGAGGAAAATGCACATTGAGAAGCATAAACCCTCCCAGTTCTTCTCAAGTGACAATGATGATGATGTACCCTATGAAGCCCCAAGTGAATCAAGAACCAAGCTGAAGAAGAAGGAAGTTCTCTAAACCTTCTCCAGAAAAAGGAAGGGGATCCATAAGGAGTTTTCTGCTGAAGAAGGTGAGCCTGGAAAACTACAGAAAACTGAAACTTCTGAAAAGGATCAAGAAGAATCCCCCCTAGTCCTTTTTCTTATGAAGAAGTTGAGCAAGAATCTCCTGTAGGTGGTGAAGAAGAAGCAAATCCAAGCTGCATGCTACTTCTGAAGAAGAGAAGAATACTTCTCCTGCAAATGAACCTACTAAAGAAGCTAGGATTATTTTAGAAAATGTCTCCATGATAGAAGCTGAAAAGGTCCCTGTAGAAGAAGCTAATGAAGCTTCTTTAGAAAGAACTGATGTTGGTTCTGCAGAGGGCATGGCTGCAAACACCTTGGCCATGCTTGCAAAAAGTTACTCAGATTCTCCTTCTTGTGACATATCCTTACCCCAAGCTCAATCTTCTCCAAGTCATGAACCTATGGAAGAAGATATTGCAGAAGAAGCTCACCACTCTCAGTCTCCTATAAGGACAGAAGATCTTCATCAGACAGATGAAAAGAAAGAACCTAAGGGTGAGGCTCAATCTGTTCCTTTTATAGGAACTCTTGGTACAAAAATGGTCAATCAATTCCTTGCCTCCCCCATCATTCACTCCACTCTTCCTTCTTCTGCACCTATCAGAGACAACATTCCCAACATCTCTACAACTCTTTCTTCTATGGAGACCTTCCTCCAGCAACTTAGCATTAAAAAAGGACAAATCCCTTCTCCTCCTCCTTCTGAGAAGGTTAATGAAGCTGCCAAGGAACCTACTGATTCAATTGAACCCTCCTCCTCCAACTCCATTGAACGACAAGTGAGGAAAATCAAACCTGACATAAAGAAACTATTTTCAAATGTCAATGTCTTGCAGAACTCTGTGAATGACATGATTGAGAGATTTACTCAACTTCAATTCTGGTTCAATACCTTTGTATTTCTAACCATTGCACCACAGGCTCCTCCCATGCCATTTGTGTCATTCCAGCCTCCTCAGAACATCCTTCAGCCTACTACTTCATCATCTTTTGATCACTATTCTCCTTCCAAATAGAAGATTATGATTCTACTTCTCCTTGCTCATATAGTTATATTATTTTTTATTGATGACAAAGGGGGAGAAGTAGTAAATTTAGCATAGGCAGGGGAATTAAATATAAATTCTAATATTTTGATAGTCTGGTGTAATTTCTGGTTGCTGTAATGATCTTACTTTGACATTTTGATTAATGAAATTGATTGCATCATTCTTATTCTAGATGTAATTATTAAACATTTTGTTGATAACAGTTTGAAGCATCTATGATTTAAAAATTAATTATTGGAACCCCAGTATAAATTCAGGGGGATCTCTTTTGATATGAACAAAAATCAGAATCATACAATCTAAATTTTGAGAAGTTGTCATCATCAAAAAGGGGGAGATTGTAAGGTTCAATAATCCTCCTAAGTGGTTTTAATGATGATAATTCACCAAAATTCACTTGTCATAATTCTGATTTAAAAAGGAACTACTCATTTCACTTGAGTGTTTGTTAAGAAGATACAGGAAAGAATCTGCAAGAAGATGGAACCAAAATCCAGAAGAAGGAAATCAACATTCTCACACTACAAACTGTAAAAGATGTCTTTAACATATTAGAAATGACATTTTGTTAAAGGAAAGCAAGAAAGCTGTTGAGAATAATCAAACAAGAAAATCTTTTGTAATGTATCAAGCTCTACAGAAGATTATAAACATATTAGAAGGAAGATTCACTTCCTTGAAACAAGAAGAAGAAGCACTTAATTTGAGATTTAGGACTTCCTTAGCTTTCCAAACATACAATCAACAAAGTTAAACTCAGGAAATCTTCATAAGTTTATGAAAGTTGTCTGTAGAAGGAAGAAGACAGTTATGCAGAAGAAAATTGATGTCAGATATCCTGCAGAAGGAACAAGATTCATCAAGATTATGTTTTACTCAATTCCAAGGATACAACTGAGGGAAATATACTTGAAATAATGTATATCAATTATTCTAAGGTACCTAGTATGCTTAAAGAAGAAACAACTATAGAATCCACAAGTTTCTTACTTTGCAGAAGAAAGGTGTCAAGAAGGTATGACCAGTCAAACATTAATAGTTGTACCTGCAAGGAGACAACTACATCTTGAAAGGGACATGTCAAGGGATACAGCTGGAGGTCTCCAACGGATACTTCCTCCATTCTCCTATAAAGAGAGGAGTTCCCCTCAAGATCAAGACACCTCTCTCCAGAAGAAGCCTAAATACTCAGAATTACAGTCCACATCTTCTGGAATATTTTCTCTCTCCTCAGATCTTTGAGTTTCTGGTTCTAAAAGTTATTGAGAGAAAGTTGGCTCATCACTTAGCTTCTGTTGTGCTTTAAATAAATTTATTTTGAGCCTTGTACTTAATTTATCCTTCTCTTATCTGTTGTATATGTTGAGTCTCTATATAAATTATGTATTCAATTTAACTCAAGACTCATTACCCTTGGTTTTAATGATTATCAAATTTGTTGATCACATTATCATATTAAGAAACAAATCCTGCTCAAGGTATTTGTTCTATGTGTTGCAGGAAAATACTATAACTACTGGTGCCAAACGATCTGAAGATATCCTACACAGAACTGGCTAAAATAAACTTGAAGCAATCATATGAAAGAAGCATACTTTGAACCTGCTTATCTAAGAGCAACACGTGAAGTTATGAAACCTTCAGAAAGCTCTCAACCTGCTAGAAGTATGTGCATAGTAAAGTCAAACCTGCTGAACACATACTCTCCGAACTATCATGATGACAGAGCAACTCAAGCTCACCATAATGATGAACTCTCTGAAATGCTTGAAGCTGCTGAAGATCCTCTCAACCTTCTGATGACGTGTTCAAATCACTAAGCTGAGAAGACTTACTAAGGTCATGCAAGAAGACTATCCGTTAAAGACAAAAGACTTTATGTGCAAAGGATTAAAAGGTCTCTAAACGTCTTCTGCCTCTATCTACAAAAGGAAGCCTTTACAGAGTTCTTTCCGCATCTTATGAAACTTCGTACACGCAAAGGGAACCTCTGTACCTGTTGTATGTCAGAGCAGTGCTACCTCTGCACACCTACTCAAGACAAAGACTTTCACAAGTCTATATCTCAATGTCTAATTTATCAACAACTATTTTTCCAATGCTATATATTGCTCAATGAAAGGCCTTGAAGAATTGAGGGCGAGCAATGTAGAAAAATCTCACAAAAAGGTGAACCGCTCTAGAAAAGAGAGTCAAGAAAGCTTGAAGATTTAAAATAGCTCTCCAGAAAAGAAGAAGAAAAAGGTCTTAAGCAAAAGAGTGAATGGGTCATGTAAAAGAGAAAATCCTTTCAAGCCAACACATTCTGTTATAACATTTCCTTGTACTTAGAATCTACTCTTTGTATCCTGAGTAGTACTCAGTCATCACTTTGTACAAGAAGAACCTAAACTTAAGTTTCTCAGAAACTTAACCTATACTTTATGTTGTAAACACTTTTATGTGTCTGAGAGCCTGGAGAGGCTTGGTGGAACAAAGAATATTAGGTAGAGCCTGGAGAGGCTTGTCTGTAAAAGAATACTCATTGAGCCTGGAGAGGCTTGTTTGTAAAAGAATACTCGTTGGGCTTGGAGAGGCCAGGTGTGCAAAGAATACTGCATGAGTTGCCTGGAGAGGCAGGCGAAAACAAAGAATACTCGGTGTTAAGCCTGGAAAGGCTGGGGTAACAGAATACTTGTAATCTCGCGGGATTAGGGAAAATCCAGTGGAGTTTTGCCCTGGGACTGCATGTAGCTCACTGGGTTAGTGGGTGAACCAGTATAAATGTTTGTGTTAAGTTCTCTCTTCCCTTACCTCTTTACTTTCCGCTGATATCTGTTTCAAACTAACAAAGGAGGGTTAAAGAAAAATCGTTTTACTAATCTATACAGAAAATAATCTTTTCTTTAAAGGGAAATTATTTCAAAAAGATTTTCAGTCAACCTTTCGAGTTGCATTAGCAAGTTGCTGAACCTCCCAGTTTCGGAAGGTTGATCAAATATTTTCAAATCAGTTTTGCTTGTTTCAAAAAGGTTTTCCAAAAATTTGTCTAGATTATTAAAACAATATTCAACCCCCTTCTAGTGTTTCTTGTGTCCCTAATAGTATATTTCTCAAGGAGGTTTGTAGTGGTTAATACCTCTTGAGTTAGTGCAGTAAGAAGGTAATCTGAGAGGTGAACTGAGACTCTATTTGATAGGTTAATTAAAGAACCCGCAGAAGGTGTTCTGCAGTGTTTTAGTGGTTGAATCTTCTGCAGAAGAAGTTGCAATAAGCATTTAGCTTCAAGTTGGTATTAAGGAAACTGATAAGGAGCCTGAAGAGGCTACAGAAGAATAATAGTGGCAAGGTGTACCCAAGAAATCTGTAATTAGATATTTGAGTGAGAAAATCCTAGTTGGTGTAGGGACTGGACGTAGCCTCAGGTTGAAAGAGGTGAACCAGTATAAAATCTGTGTGTGCAATCTTCTCTTCCCTACTCTCCTTAATTTATGATTAATTACATGTGCATAAAACTATTTTAAAAAATAATTAATACCTAAGTAAGTGATACTCACAAAAGTGTAGAAACACTACAAGGGGGGTTGAATAGTGTTTCTTAATATTTTTGAAAGCTTTTTCAAAACAACAAGTATAAAACTATTTCAGACAGGTTTTTGAGGACTGTCTGAAGTTTTTAAGACAGCTTCTGGAAATATATTTTAAAAGGTTTCTTAGCTTTTAAAATATTTCGAATTGTTTTTCAACTCCCTTAAATTAGTATAAACGAAATGACAAGAGTTAAGGGATAGAAAACTTAGCCAAGGAATTTATCCTAGTTCACTCACTACCACTGTGAGCTACATCCAGTCCCAATGCCAACTAGCACTTGGATTTTCTCTTAATCTTTCACAAAGATTACAAGTATTCTTTTACAGTCAAGCCTCTTCAGGCTCTACAACCAAGTATTCTTTACAGCCAAGCCTCTCCAGGCTCTTACAGACAAGTATTCTTTAGACACCAAGCCTCTCCAGGCTCTTACAAACAAGTATTCTTTAGACAACAAGCCTCTCCAGGCTCAAGAACGATTTTACAGAGAAAAGATAAGTTTAAACTTTTAAACTAAACCAGTTTTAAGCTCAAACAAATACAATGCACTAAGATAACTGAGGTATTCTCAGGATATACAAATGTGTGTACAAAGAATATTATCAGAGAGTTTTTACAGAGTAAAAACTAGCAGCGATTTGTTTCTCTTTGATTTTCTTGAATATGAAATCCTTCTCTGTTCTTCTCTATATATCTCTACAGTGATGGTCTTCATGAGGGGTATTTATACCCAGACTTTAGTCCGTTGAAAAACTACCGTTTAGAGATAGCATTAAATGCTATTTAATCCGTTGTGAGACATGCTTCTGAGAGTCCTGACCTTTCTGACATAGAACAAGGTTGCATCTGCCAAAAAGCTGCTTCAAATGTTGTTGCAGAGGCTGCATTGCAGGAATTTCCTCAGTGGTGTATGAATTTCAAAAACACCAGGAAAGACCTCTGTGTTCCTTGCCATAAATATGCTTGAAAAGGTACGTGCAGCAGAGACTCAGAAAACGTCTTCACAAAGCTTCAGCAAAGGTGCCACGTCATTAATGAGACTTCAGACAGCTTCAACACTTCAGACGGGTTGGGCACTTCAGACGACTTCAACACTTCAGACGGGTTGAACCTTCAGATGGCTTGATACCTCAGACAGTTTGAAACACTTCACAAAGTCTTTTTGTAAGTTCATAGTGGCTTGCTGAAATCATAGATAAATCATTAAAACATATATGTATCTATGATGAATTATTTTATCCCAAATTTGTTAGTCATTAAAACTTGGGAATTATATTGTCTTGAAACATCATAATTTACTTATGATATTTTTGAGACTCAACATTCTCCCCCTTTTTAATGATGACAAATTTGCTTAAAAATATACAAATTTGAAAGGAGTTTTTAAATTAAAAATAATGATAACTCTACTGATTTACTCTTTTCAGTTTTATCAGTTTCTTATATGCTCCCCCTGAGTCCTATAATCACTTCAGATTCAGATTTTGTTAGTTTTTATAATCCCCTTTTTGTCATCAATCAAAAGGGTTTCCAAAGCACAACAACAACAGTAATCACAACAAAAACATGAAGGATAACAACAAACTCAGAAAATAAAGCACAGAAATTCATGAGTAAAAACTAATAGATTATAGCAAATAGTTCAGACAAACAGAAATTTAAACACTGGAAAGAAATGAACTAAGAAACATGGCTACACATCATAGACTATTCATCTTTCTTCAGCAAAGCTTCCTTCAAGAAAGAAATCATCTCATCTTTGGCTTTGTCAATCTGAGAAAGAAGAGCAGTCTTCATATCCTCTTGGCCATATTTAATCTGCTGTTTCTCTTGAAGGATTTGGTCTTGCTTAGCAACAAGGTCTGCATTCTTCTTCTCCAGCTTCTTTATCTTCATCCTTAGCCTTCTATTTTCTTCCTCAGGATCAGGATCTGATTCATATAAGATGATTTGAATGTACCTACATACAAATCGCAGCACTCCAAAACCTGGAAACAACCCATACTCATGAGGATGATAGACAGGATGAAAGAAGGTGCCAATGGGGTTTAATAACTCCCATTCTTCATGAAATGGTGTAGTCAGAGGGGGAAAGGGTTGTCTGATAAACATATACTGCACATTGAGGTGCTTCCCATGACAAACTAGTGAATCTTCATAAGGTCCAGATGACCCAGAAGAGGATCCAACATCCTCTCTTATCTTCCAATACGAAGCCCAAACTCTGTCTCTAAGACTGTGATGCATGCCTCCTCCTTGCTTCTTTATATTGGCAGGTAGCTCTCTCCACTCCCTTGGAGTCAAAGGCTTGAAGGGGGCTGAGTAAACTCTAGGTTCTTTAAACTTATCTTCAGAACCCTCCTTCAAAGGATACCTAGGCACAATCCTATCAGGTTGCACCAGAATTTTGGTGGTTGGCCTGATTGAGAAAATCCTAGGAGGCTTGTAGCCTCTCATACCTATACCCTTGAGACAGTCTCTTTCAAACAGCTCTCCTTCTGTATACAGCTGCCTAGCAAAGCTCCAGTCTTCATTGGATAATTTCAGACAGTCTTCATCAGAGAAAGGATTGAGTGGAGCCCACTTATGAGAAGGTCACCCTTTCTGATCTTCTCTAACTGTCCTGAGTACTGCTGATCAAAGCTTCCCTTGTACTTATATCTTTCAGCTTCAGCAGTGTGCTTGATCAAACCTTGATGCAGAGAGATGGGAGGTGCATCTCTGAAGTACAACAGCTCTTCATAGAGGTTTGGGAACTTAGGAACCCTTTCCCTTTCAAAGAAAGGTCCCTCATACCTCTTATGGGGCACTTCAGCTTCTTCCTCATACTGATGATCAGTGTAGGGGAATGCATAAGGATTAAAAGTGGGTTCTGTGAAGAAATCCCTACTTTTGTGTCCAAGCCTAATGTGTTCAAGCAGCATACTCCCTTTCCATACCTTGGAACTTGATCCTTGCTGAATCTTCACAACAGGTTCTTCAGATTGAGCTGACTCTGAAGTTGATGAAGATGATGATGAGGATGGGGGTGATGGAGGAGATGATGGTGATGGTGGTGCAGGTTCTTCTTCTTCAGTAACCATAGGTTGATCATCAACCTCTATTTCTTTTTCTTGTTCTTCAGCAGGCCTCTTTTTCAGGTGAAGAGGGTGGTGAAGGGGTCACATTGTCAAACCTGACTCTAAGCCTCTTTACTGGAGTCTTAGCTTTTTCAGGTACAGACACCTGCTGGTTTTCTCTTTCAGCTTGCTTGGCTTCTCTACGCTTTTTGAAATAGAGATTGGTTGTGACAAACTTCTGGTACTTGTCAGCCATCTCCACAGCTTCTTGTTGACTAGTCACACTTCTTGTAACCCTAGTAGTAGGTTCAGGAGCCACCTCAAGAAGTCTACTTCTCTTCTTCTTCCTCTGAACAACACTGGATCTTCTTCTTTTCTTAAAACCTTGAGCCAAGGTTTCTTGCCTTTCATCATCAGCTAAGGCAAGCTGTGCAGCCACAGCAAGTGCATGATCAGACTTCTCTTGTTCTTCTTTTTGTTCCAGCTCCTCTCGCTCTAGAGCAGTAGCTATGGCAGCCACTTGGATTAGTTCTGGATCAGAGGGGCAAGTAGCCAAAGGTGATGCTGCTACAACATCAACAACAACAATCCTATCCTCATGAGCCTTTCCTTCTTTGTCTGAAGTAGGCTTAAGAGGTCTTGCAATTTCAGACCCTTGACCCACAATTTCAGATGACTTTGCCAAAGCCTTCTGAACAGGTTCAGTTGTCTTAGAGTGCAAGTTAGGGTTTGTTGTAGACACTTTTGCTGCACTTCTTACTGGTAACTTCCGCAACTTTGGTTGAGGGGAGGGCTTAGAGCCTTTGAAGTCCTCCTTTATGATGTCTCCATGCAGCTCTCTTTCTAGTACCTCAATGGTGCTTTTCTTCCTTGATGCCTTCTCCAGTAACATACTCTCCTTCAGAGTAGGAGATGGAGGTCTTGGTACTAGAGCATTCTTTAGATTCATGCTCTTAAGATTTGCTTCACCAAAGAAATTAGGGCCTTTGTGATCATACAGCCTCACAATAGGCACTTTGAAGTGTAAGAGTACCTTGGTTATGAGCAGATTGTGGGGAAGATTTACACCTGAATCTCTGATCTTCTTCTGCATGTGAAACATAAGGATGCTTGGAAGATTCATTTTCTCCTTCTGCAGCAGATGGATCAAGCAGAATCTTTCCAGTTCAGACACATGATTTCTGCTCCCACTTTTAGGGATTTTGGAGCACCCTAAGATGGAGTGGAGTACTCTCACCTTATCTAACATGAATTTGGAATCATGACTTTCAGGCACTTCAGTCCCATACAACATCTTGGTGAATTTCTTCTGACCACCATTCTTCTGCTCCCATCCAGGAGAGAAAGATGCTCCTTCTGCCTTTACACCAGTGACAGTAGACAAAATACCTTCATCCACGAACACAGGAACACCCAGAACATCAGCCCTGATGCTTTCATATATCCCTTTGGAGTTATGGATTCCTCATGCTGATGCCCAGAAGTCAATCACACTCTGCTCATGCCACGAACAGTAAACCTTGTCAAAGAATGGCGTCCAGCCCACAGCATCAAACTCCTCAAACAAGTCCATCCCAAGGTTACGAAGATCCTCAAGGTCCACACCTTTGGATCTAACCACATTTCCACCAGAACTTGAAGACTTCTTTGGTGCCATTGAAGTTGCAGAGAAAGCTTGAGATGAAAACGGTTGCGAGAGAGATGAAGAAGTTTAAACAAAAGCTGAGAGAAAGTGTAAGGCTTCTCCAACACACTAACTCCTGCATTTATAGACCCATGATGTAATGATGGCATGTACTGGCTGCACAGACGTTGGGTAACGTGCGAAGTGAAAGAGACAAAATAAATGTAATTTAACCATCTCAGATAGCCACGTCATCAAGTTATTTCAGACAAGTGAGAAATTTCAGATACACATAAAATTTCAGATACCCTAAAATTTCAGATGCTCTTTTCAGACAGCATACAAAATCAATTAGAAAATGCATGTATGTTCAAGTTATTGCATATGAACTTAAATCTATCTTCAGCCAGGGGTTTTGTGAATATATCTGCCCATTGATGCTTTGTTTCAATGAACTTTATATCAAAAACACCTTTCTGAACATAGTCTCTAATGAAATGATGCTTGATTTTTATATGTTTAGCCCTAGAATGTTGAATAGGATTCTTAGACAAATTAATGGCACTTGTATTATCACACAACACAGGTATAACAGATATAGGAATGTTAAAATCCTCAAGCTGATACTTCACCCATAGCAGTTGTGAACAACAACTGGCTGCTGAGATGTATTCTGCTTCTGTTGTTGATAATGCAATGGTGCTTTGCCTTTTGCTTGACCAGCTGATCATGTTGCTTCCAAAGAAGTGACATCCTCCACTGGTACTCTTTCTTTCTATTTTATCTTCAGCAAAGTCAGCATCACAGTATCCTATTAACCTGCAATCCTTGTCTTTCTTATAGCATAGACCAAGATTAGTAGTACCTTTAAGATATCTAAAAATTCTCTTGATAGCTTTGTAATGAGTAGTTCTTGGATCTGATTGAAATCTAGCACAAAGATATACACTGAACATAATGTCAGTCTGCTTGCTGTTAGATACAATAAAGAGCCAATCATTCCTCTATACAAAGTTTGATTAACTGGTTCTTCATTTTCATCCTTACTTAAAGATGAAGAGGGATGCATAGGAGTTGACATGGGTTTGCAATCACTTAAATTGAACTTCTTAAGCATTTATTTTGTATATTTCTCTTGATGGATCCATATACAATCAGAATCTTGCTTAATCTGAAGTCTTAAGAAAAATTTTAGTTCACCCATTAAACTCATTTCAAACTCTGATTGCATTAACTCAGAAAACTCTTTGCATAGTGAAGAATCAGTTGAACCAAATATAATGTCATCAACATATATCTGGACAAGCATCAGATTTTTGTTAGACTGTTTTCTAAAAAGGGTTGTATCTACTTTTCCTCTTTCAAAACCATTTTTGATAAGAAAACTGCTCAATCTGTCATACCAAGCTCTTGGGGCTTGTTTCAGACCATAAAGAGCTTTTTTCAGTTTGAAAACATGATCAGGAAAAGCAACATCCTCAAAACCAGGGGGTTGTCTAACAAAAACTTCTTATTCAATGAATCCATTGAGAAAAGCACTTTTGACATCCATTTGATATAGTTTGATGTCATTATTTATAGCATAGGAAAGAAGAATTCTAATTGCTTCTAACCTGGCAACAGGGGCAAAGGTTTCAGTAAAGTCAATGCCTTCTTGTTGATTGTACCCTTGAGCCACCAATCTTGCCTTGTTTCTGACCACTGTTCCTTCTTCAGACAACTTGTTTCTGAACACCCATTTGGTTCCAATAATTGTTTTCCCATGGGGTTTAGGAACAATGGTCCAGACATCACTCCTAGCAAATTGATTCAGCTCATCTTGCATGGCTAGGATCCACCCTTCATCATGCAGAGCTTCATCAATGTTCTTTGGCTCGATTTCAGACAAGAGAGAAAGAGAATTCAGATTCTTGAATTTTGATCTTGTCTTAACTCCTTCTGAAGTACTACCAATGATTTGCTCTTTAGGATGATGTGACTTGTATCTCCAGTCAGGTTTGAGAGGTGATACTAAGTCAGTCTGAGACTCAACATTTGTCTGAAGAGGTTCTGATAGATCTTCAGACACCTGTTCATCCTTGGTGTTGTTGTGTGTGTTTAGCTCCATTCCTGCAAAATCATCTTCTAGATCTGATAGTTCCCTATCAGTCTCTTTCATGTCATTGAATTTAACATGGATTGATTCTTCTACGATTAAAGTTCTAGAGTTATAAACTCTATAGGCTTTTGATGTTTCAGAATAACCTATGAAAAATCCTTTATCAAACTTTGCATCAAATTTTCCAAGATCATCCTTTGTGTTAAGTATAAAGCACTCACAGCAAAAGGGATGGAAATATGATATGTTGGGTTTTCTTCCTTTCCACAACTCATAGGGAGTCCTTTTCAAAATTGGTCTTACCAATATTCTGTTTTGAAGGTAGCAGGCTGTGTTAATAGCCTCTGCCCAGAAGGTCCTTGGTAGACTGCATGAGTTGAGCATGGTTCTTCCCATCTCATGCAAACTTCTGTTCTTTCTCTCAACAACCCCATTTTGTTGAGGTGTTCTAGCCACAGAGAAATTGTGTGAGATCCCATTCTCATCACACAACAGCTGAAAGTTTTCATTCTCAAACTCTCCACCATGATCACTTCTAATGACAGATATACAAAATCCTTTTTCATTTTGTACCTTCTTGCAGAATATTGTGAAATTCTTAAAGGTCTCATCCTTGCTTCTAAGGAATATCACCCATGTATATCTAGAATAGTCATCAACAATGACCAAACCATATTTCTTACCACTAATGTTTTCTGTTCTAATAGGACCAAACAAGTCAATGTGTAAAAGTTCTAATGGTCTGCTAGTAGAAACAACATCCTTACTCTTAAATGAGTGTCTTGTTTGTTTCCCTTTTAGACAGCTTTCACATAAAATATCAGATTTGTATGAAAGCTTGGGCAAACCTTTAACAAGGTTGTGTTTTGCTAACCTTGAGATTAATCTCAAGCTGGCATGCCCTAGTCTTTGATGCCAAATCTGTTTTTCATCTTCAACAGAGATAAAACATTTTACATTTTGACTTGCTAACTCCTATAGATCAATTTTGTACACATTACTGTGCCTCTTAGCAGTAAAAAGGATTTGATCATGAGAGTCTTTGACTATACATCCTTCCTTAGTGAAGGAAACCACATATCCACTGTCACACAATTGACTTATGCTCAATAGATTGTGTTGAAGTCCTTCTACTAGGAGAACATTCTTAATAAGGGATAGAGGAGTCATACCTACAGTCCCTATACCAGTGATCTTCCCTTGCTGATTTCCACCAAAGGTGACTACTCCTCCTGCTCTGGGTCTAAGGTTTTGGAACAAAGACCTTTCTCCTGTCATGTTTCGTGAGCAGCCACTGTCCAGGTACCATTTGTGGGGTTTCCTTTGTCCTGTTAAACAGATCTGCAACAGGAATAAGTTCTTAGGTACCCATATTCTTTTGGGTCCTTTCTTGTTAGACTTGGGTTTAGGTCTCCCTTTGTGTTTGCACTGAGCCACATTGTGTCCAGCTTTGCCACAGTGAGAACACCCAATAACTTTCTTTTTGCCTTTTGCAACATTGAAAATATGAGGTTCAGAGACATCGTGATCACAAAAGCCTAAACCACTTTTGTCAAGGGAATGCCTTTGATTGCCAAGTAATCTGTTAAGATTATCAGTTCCTTTGACAAATTTAGCCAAGTCTTTTGTCAGTTCCTCAACTTGTTTCTGAAGTTTTTTATTTTCTTCAGACACAGATTGCGAACTGCTGACTTCAGACACAAGAATCTTTTCCTTGAGCATAATATTTTCTATCTCAATAGCTTCATATTTACTACACATTTCTGTGTGAGCTTTGGATAGATTCTTATACTCTTGGAAGAGCTCCTTGGAACTTTCCATCAGGTCATCATACATCTCTTGAAGAGTTAAGGGAAATACCTCTTCTTCATAGCTGTCTGACGAGGGCAGGCTGGCCATGAGACATAGGTTGGCCTCTTCTGAAGTGTCCTCCTCTTCTTCTGAAGTGGACTCATCAAGATCCTCCCATGTAGCCATCAGACCTTTCTTTTTCTTGAAGAACTTCTTCTTTTTGAAGGTATTCTTCTTCAGCTTTGGGCATTCTGCCTTCATGTGACCTGGTTGTTTACATTCAAAACAAATAACCTTATCATTTTGAGAGTCTTTACCTGACTTACCTCCTTTAGAGGTTGAAGGTTGGTTCCTTCTGAACTTCCCTCTATTTTGCAGCATTCTTTTGATCTTTCTACTTAACAGAGCAAGATCATCATCTTCTGAGCTATCTCCAGAATCTTCATCTGCTTCTGAAGTTTCTTCAGCCTGCATAGCCTTCATCTTGCCATGCCTAGGCTGACTGGCCTTGGAGTTTAGTGCTAGAGACTTCTTCTTGTTTTCATCTTCACCAAGCTCAAGCTCATGAACCTTAAGAGATCCCAACAGTTCTTCCATTCTAAGAGAGTTCAAATCTCTTGCCTCTTGAATGGCAGTAACTTTGGGTCTCCAGATTCATAAGTTCTACCTAAAGACCTGAGTCCATTGGTTATGGTCTGAAACCTTTAAAACATTTGATCAATGGTTTCAGTTTCTTCCATCTTAAACATCTCATATTGATGTATAAGCATACTGATCTTGGATTGCTTGACAGTCTCAGTCCCTTCATGGGCTGCTGCAAGTGTATCCCAGATTTCCTTGGCAGATGTACAACCATGAACCTTCTCATATTCTGATTTATTCAAAGAACATATAAGATAGAGCTTGGCTTTGGCATTCATCTGGACTCTAGCCTTCTGCTCCAGGGTCCATTCAGCCTTAGGTATAGGCAAGCCATTGTGCATAGGCACATAGTCTCCATCAGTGACTACATCCCAAACATCAATGTTGTTGCTCTCAATGAACAACTTCATACGATCCCTCCAATAGTGGTAATCCACACCATTGAATGCTGGGGGTCTTGTGATAGAGGCTCCTTCAGTGATATATTGCCTGTTGTTGGAAGCTTCCATCTGGATCTTTAACCTCAACACTTGTTAGGTGCTCAACCCTGAGTTGAGCTCTGATACCAACTGTAGAAACACAGGGAAACACTAGAAGGGGGGTTGAATAGTGTTTCTTAATATTTTTGAAAGCTTTTTCAAAACAACAAGTATAAAACTATTTCAGACAGGTTTTTGAGGACTGTCTGAAGTTTTTAAGACAACTTCTGGAAATATATTTTAAAAGGTTTCTTAGCTTTTAAAATATTTAGAATTGCTTTTCAACTCCCTTAAATTAGTATAAACAAAATGACAAGAGTTAAGGGATAGAAAACTTAGCCAAGGAATTTATCCTGGTTCACTCACTACCACTGTGAGCTACGTCCAGTCCCAATGCCAACTAGCACTTGGATTTTCTCTTAATCTTTCACAAAGATTACAAGTATTCTTTTACAGTCAAGCCTCTTCAGGCTCTACAACCAAGTATTCTTTACAGCCAAGCCTCTCCAGGCTCTTACAGACAAGTATTCTTTAGACACCAAGCCTCTCCAGGATCTTACAAACAAGTATTCTTTAGACAACAAGCCTCTCCAGGCTCAAGAACGATTTTACAGAGAAAAGATAAGTTTAAACTTTTAAACTAAACCAGTTTTAAGCTCAAACAAATACAATGTACTAAGATAACTGAGGTATTCTCAGGATATACAAATGTGTGTACAAAGAATATTATCCGAGAGTTTTTACAGAGTAAAAACTAGCAGTGATTTGTTTCTCTTTGATTTTCTTGAATATGAAATCCTTCTCTGTTCTTCTCTATATATCTCTACAGTGATGGTCTTCATGAGGGGTATTTATACCCAGACTTCAGTCCGTTGAAAAACCATCGTTTAGAGATAACATTAAATGCTATTTAATCCGTTGTGAGACATGCTTCTGAGAGTCCTGACCTTTCTGACACAGAACAAGGTTGCATCTGCCAAAAAGCTGCTTCAAATGCTGTTGCAGAGGCTGCGTTGCAGGAATTTCCTCAGTGGTGTATGAATTTCAAAAACACCAGGAAAGACCTCTGTGTTCCTTGCCATAAATATGCTTGAAAAGGTACGTACAGCAGAGACTCAGAAAACGTCTTCACAAAACTTCAGCAAAGGTGCCACGTCATTAATGAGACTTCAGACAGCTTCAACACTTCAGACGGGTTGGACACTTCAGACGGCTTCAACACTTTATAAGGGTGTGAGAATCCTAAAGAAGTTATTCACAAGCTTCTTGTAAATAAAAAAGTTAAGAAGCTCTTCACAAGGCCCACATGTAATCATTAATGATTACATTATATTTTTATATTTAGCTCATTTTTTCTATTATATTTTATCACAACTTTTGATAAGCAATAACAAAATATTATGAGTAATTTACTAAATGCACATTTTCCTTTTATGGATTGGATAATTTCTCTAAAAGCTAAAATATTTATTATAAAATAAAAATATCTTTATCTTATTGATTTTTCTTTTTAAATTTAATAATAATGTTTATTTTTTTAATCTTTTAATTTTAATTTTTTTCTCTTTCTCTTTGTGTGTCAAGATATAAATTTCTTCTTATGTAATTATCTAATCTAATTAATTAAGTTAAATACATTGTTGTGCATCACATGTAAAATATGTATATTACACATTTGTAAATTATTTATATATAATTAATCAATATATATAATTTTCTTTTTATCAAATAATTTAATGTGCACATATATAATCACAACCCCTATATAATTGGCTAAAATACTAATCATATTTAAAGTTCAAGCCCATAAAAAATCATTTGGAGACGTTGAGATTGGATGGATGAAAGTGGGACTATTTATTTGTTGGGAACCTATGACGTATTGTATATCAAGTCTAGGTTAAAATGAGTCAAGCCAATTTATTAAATAAATAAAGTTAAGATTTTTTTAAAAATTCTATTTGATTAAAAGGTTATATTTTAGACCATTTTCAAAAAGGCTTTTAAGCTATGAAACTTGCCTACTTAAGTAAACATCAACAATATAATATAATGATATTGGTATCGTTGCTATTATTAATAGACTTTTATTTAAATATTTGAGTGTGTTATTTTATATAAAAGACTTGAGTTTATAAAATCATGTTAAGATAGACTTATAACCTATTTAAATATCATATTACAAAATAAACTTTTCAATAGATTTTCAAATTATGTCAAACTTTATAAAAGACCGGCTAAATACTTAGTGTGTGTTTGGGGTGACTTATTTTTAGCTTTTAAGGAGAAGCTTTATCAAATAGAATGATATTGGTATCGTTGCTATTATTAATAGACTTTTATTTAAATATTTGAGTGTGTTATTTTATATAAAAGACTTGAGTTTATAAAATCATGTTAAGATAGACTTATAACCTATTTAAATATCATATTACAAAATAAACTTTTCAATAGATTTTCAAATTATGTCAAACTTTATAAAAGACCGGCTAAATACTTAGTGTGTGTTTGGGGTGACTTATTTTTAGCTTTTAAGGAGAAGCTTTATCAAATACATTTAATCAAAAGCCCTTAACATAAGAAAGCTGCTTATTTTATCAAAAGAAAAGGAGCTTTTTTTTAAAGTAAGTTTTTATAGCTTTTTTTAGAAGACACAGAGCTTTTATAGTTACTGACCGTCCTTCGAACCTTGCAAACGTCTCTTTTGTTTTTTATTGAATTTTTTGTCAATAACAGAACCTCCACCAGTCCGCTTCCTATCTTGTATCCCTCTCTCTCTCTCAGTGTGCGGAATCAGAAACCTCTCGCTCTCCCAGTGAGCCATCCTTTCCTGTAATTCTTTTTCACTTGAATTTCATTTTTTGAAAACACCTATCCAGTAACCACTCCTTCGTTTTCCTATTGCCAAATTCAAAAATCTTTCAGATATTATCTATTCTACAGCGTCGAGCATAAAACGCTCATCTCTTCTGGTCCAATAAAACGCTCTTCTCCAAAGCTTGCGATTTTGTTAACCTCTTTGACATAAAGAATGTTGTATAATAATTCTTTCCATATTTTAATAACATTTGGTTTTTTTTAAATATTTTCACTTTGACAGTACCTAAAACATAGAAAGCATGGTATGTGTCATCATGTTCATGGGCATAGCTTTGAATCCAAGAACATGGTTGATGCGACAGTGACCTTGGCCTGGAACAGGGTAACAAGTTCTAATTGGCAATAGACTTTTGATAATCTGAAATAATGAGATGTAAAGGTTTATCTTTGTTATAATCTACCGCCACATTGTGAAAACTTTTTTTATTTTAATTTATGTTATTGTTGATTTTCTTAAAATAAATTGTTTTTTATCTTTTAAATTTTAATTAGGTAGAAATATTTAAAAATTTATAATTGGATATTCTTTATGTTAATTTTAAAGAACCTAAATAATTTTAATAAAATATTTTACCAAACAACTTTTAATTTAAATGCAGCTTTTAAGTTTAAAAAATTTTGAAACTGTCAAACAACTTTTACTTTATTTTTTAAAGCTTTTAATTTTTACTTTACCTTAAAAGTAACTTATAAGCCAAAAAAAAGTTGGGTCAAACGAATCCTTAGATTTATTACGCGAATTAAACTCAGCTTTTAGAAAGATGAATCTTCTCTAACCTTGGATGCAGGATAGTCCAAAAAATATTAGTTGTGCACGTGAATGAATATAAAAGAAACTTAACAAAACTAAAAAAAATCTAGGTTATGTTTGTGTTATGAGTCCCACATAGGGATGACAATTGGTAGGGTTTGGGTAGGGTACTATAGTACCCGTCTCCATACTCGCATTTTGAAAAAATACCCATACTCGGATCTATACCTGCGTGGGTAGTAATTCTTATACTTGTACCCTTACCCGCTGGGTACTTAACTCATACCCAGACCCATTACCCGCACTTTTGTCAAATATAAAATTAATAATTTATTAGAAAATAAAAATTAATTAAAAAACAAATGAAAATAATTCATAAATAATCTAAATTTAACCTATAAAACAACTATGGTATGTGAAAGTGGATGAAAAATTAAAACAATGGGCGGAAAAATGGAAATTAGTTCAAGTTTTGCTATTTTAGTGTTTAAAATAAAATTATAGCATTTTCAAAATTATAACATTTAAATTAATTAAATTAATAATATATTAATATTTTTTAGTGACTATAATATATATTAACATTAATTATTTTTTTGAAAAAATATTAATTAATAATATAAAATATATATTAAATTAATTAATGATATGTATATAAATTACATTAATTATATATATTATATAAGTGCGGATATGGGTAGGGTAGGATACCATAGTACCCGTACCCGCACCCGTACCGATTAAAAAGTGCGGGTAATTACCTATACCCGAACCCAAACACATTTACCCTACCCATTACGGGTATTTTTTATGGGTACCCACTAGGTCTGGGTACAATAGAACAAATCACTCATTGTAATACTTAAACCATGGGGCTCTCCCACCTAATGAATTAGATTTTTTGGTTGGGGTTTAAGTCATAGTAATTGGTGCTTTTATTAAAAGTTGGGCTATGAAAATAATTGGATTAAGGTAAAAATCTAATACTCATAGGTGTGTAAAGCTGCCAAGAACTACCATCAGGTCCGTGCCAATAAAATGAAAGTGTCCATGAACGTCAACTATTAAAGGGACGTCAATGTTTTAATCGCTTCTCAATGACAAACCCGACATACTCTCTATTAATTAAGTGGGGCTCATCTCACATAAGTGCCGAAAGTATTCCCCATAAAATATATGGGTAAGCCTGTCAAGTCACTCCATAATATATTCACATGCAAGGCCCATTGCAACGTTTCTCCTTTGACGCATCATGCATGGACCTAACTATTTTTTGTCTTGTTCTATAAGAAACGTGCACGATAATTATGGGTTTAGCCAATTGTTTATGCTCCGTATATAGAGAAACGCAACCTAGTGATATGGAGGCACTTCACTTCACTTTTCTCCAAACAGGCCCTAGACTATCCTTCACTTTCCCTTAATTGTTTGGCGGCCGGTGATCCCGTTTTAACTTTTAATTCACTTACCTGTCAAGTGTAGAGAAACACACACATATAGACCGGGTTTCACCTTCTCAAGTGAGAGGTATATTTTAAAGGGAAATAATAAAAAAAAAGTGTTTTAAGAGCATGAGTTAAGAAATTAAAATATGAAAAATTTTATTAGACTATGTAGCATTTAATATTATACATGCAATATCAATATTGATTTCTAATGAAAACCTACTACATATAATTTCTTAACTATGGCCTTAGGACACTCGTTAATAGGACCATATCTTAAATAACAAAATCTAAGAATGATGATTTATTAAAATTTTATTTATTTTTTTTTTATATTTTTTAATTTTAAAATTATAAAAAAATACTAAATACTATATAAACACACCGATAGAGAAAAACAAAATATAAAAAGTATATATACAAAAAGAATGTTCAAACATAATACAATAAATTTATAAAAAACATAATAAAAAAAAATCATGGGTGGCGGTGACGACGCTGGTGTGGTGGGCGAAGATCCCATCCTCATCCAACGGTTGGTCATCTAGGTGGCCATCATAGTGCGGGTGTGGGTGCGGCTGAGCCTGAGCCTGCCTGAAGCTGGTAGAACCACCTGCACTTTGGGCCTCCAGCAACATCTGCATCTGTTATCGGAGTCATGCGAAGTCCTCCTTCAATCGTGCAGCCTTCTCTTCAGCTCGGGTGGCCTTCAAGTTGGCTGCAAGGATCTCTTGCCTCAACGCCTCCTCAGACAATGACGCGACCCGTCGCTCCCACTGATATGAACCTGAGACTCCTGAGTGAGGCTAGTCACACCAGGAAGAATGTTGGTTGACAAGTCTCCGATGCCATAACAGCGGCCTCAGGTCTTGCCACCCGCAACATCTTTCAAGATCTGTAGCTTGGTTGACCCATCAAAGCTGGAGTTGTCCCCCACCTGTGACTCCACTTCCCTCAGACGGTCCTCGTAAGTTGTCTGTTGACTACAGGTAAACGTATAATTAGTTAGTTATATATTCAATTGCAAATATATGAAATTATATTTAAAAAAACTGTTAATCAAAATGTTGGACTTACATATGTGGACCGCACCCAGTCATCTACCCAGCCACCACCCTTTTTTATGTGGGTTGCGACAAAAAACTCATCGGGCTTTACCTCCCGCCCAAGCTGTCGAGCCTACACAGAATAATTACACAAATTAATTATTTTAATAACAAATACAAAAATAATACAGAAGGGTGCTTGCTTATGTTTTACATTTTCAGATTTTTTTTTTTTTGTGTAGAGATGGCCAGACCATCGCTGCAGTGCGAAACATAACGATAATTAGGCCGTCACAGAATATTAATTGCACAGCTACATACTGAGTTGCACATTTAATGCTGTAGAGACGGCTAGTCCGTCGCTATGTTTTCACGTTTAATTCAACGCATTCCTGTAGTGAAAGCATGTACCACTTGAACCAACACACGTTGGTAAATAAAATATTAAATTTAAATAACATGTCTCGCGAATATAATATAAAACTTTTTTTATTGACAAATTGATCAATAAAATTAATTAAATTCGTCACAATAATATCACACTTCAATATTTATTAAGTTGCTATCGGTGGTAAGATTACTTATCTCTAAGGACATGTTAGGAAATTTTAAAATATCTGCTGCATGTGCGGATTCATCCTTAGGATTGTTTGAGGGGAAAAAAGACAAATATCAATAAACATTTAATTAATATAAAAATATATATCTTTGAACGTTCAATTAAAAAAAAAAGAACATGAATAAGTATTGTATACATGTAGTCAAATAAGTTCAAATTACAAAAATATAATAATATAATATGGAATTAAAAGGATGAATATTCTAATAAAGTTGATCATTGATAATGCAAATTAGAAAGAACAATACTTTATCCAAAAGAAAAAATAATCAGATTTTGAATCATTCGTTTATTCTTTCCGATAGCATCATTCTTAACTGTCGCATTTTTTTTTTCGTTGAAAAAGAATGTAACGAGGTTTTAATCTATTTGGTTTGTCGCATTATTATTTGAATTGTTATTTAAAAAATTGTCGCATTTTAAACTACCCCAACCTTCCACTACTAAGCCGACTCTGCATTCGCATTGTTATTTGAATGGCCATTGCTGTTGATATTATTATTTTTTATACATATTATTATTATTATTATTATTATTATTATTATTATTATTATTATTATTATTATTATATACATGCATCGATCTCCTTGTATTTATTTACCGGAAAACCGGTGAACCGGTCATGTATCCGGTCCAACAGAACCATAAAACCGGCCTTACACAGAACCGGTCAGAAAACCAGAAAATCGGTAAAAAACCAGTAAAATCGGTAAAAAAAACCAGCTGAACCGGTTCTTTTAAAAAAGTTCAATTTTTTTATTTTTTTTATTTAATTTAAAATACTTTTAAGATAAATATAAAATTAAATATGTTTGAGAATTACACATAGATATTTATTATTTTACTAATTATTTTTATTTTTTTATTTTATAAATCTTATAATAAGGTTATTTAAACAAATTTATAGCTTCATATATCTTAATTTCTTATAATTTTGTGTTATTTTATTAATTAAAATATTATATAATATTTAAAATATATATTTAATTAATACCAGTTCAACCACGGTTCAACCATTGAACCGTGAACCAGTGCCTTCACCGATTCAATTATCGGTTCGGTTTTTTAAAACATTGCGTCTAACATATTGCCATTGAATTGATTAAGGAAATGATACGTTAGACACCCTATTTTTGGGCGTAGAGAAAAGAATGCTAAAAGAAGAAAGAAAATTAAAGGAACAATTAATTGGTTTGATAGAAAAAAGAAAAAAATATAAAAAAAATAGTATAAAAGAGATAGGTGTGAAAAATTAAAAAAATGATTATATTAACCGCTATATGTGTTTTGCACGAAAAGCAAATTAAACAGAAGAAAGAACAACCATACTTATCTATCAAGGCCAAATTAAAAATAAAAGAATTTTATAATGAGCAAAGTGCCATATTTGCTAACAGTGGCCTATATTATATTTTAATGGACAAACTGTATATGATTAGCAGAGCTATTGAATTCTTCGTCAATATGCTGCAATATTGACAACAACAGATACCGGCCATAGTTGGTAGGTTACAATTACCAGAATTCAGTAGCTAATTTCAGGATAGTTATATATTTAATAATTATTATTGGATTGGATTGTTGAGATCCTCCTGTGTGTATAGCAGCAGATTTTCGCCACTTGGACAATAAAAAATATATGATTAAAGGTCCTCATGTAAGTGGGAATTATGTCATGGTCTTGTATATTATCATAAAAACATTGGCCCTGATTTTCTTTGAGCATTGTTAGAGATAATTTTGTATTGGATTAGATATATAGACATGACGCCTGTCCCTCAATTAATATGCATGTGAATGAAAAAAAGGAAGTTTATAGCTGAAAGAGACCACGACCACATATATTGGGAGGAATGAATGATGAAATGTTTTTCATACAACAATTCTCTCTATCTCTTTCTATCATATCATCCATCACTTCTTACTCTTCTCTCTCTTCTATTTCTACATCTCTCTTTGTTTTGTTGCACATTATATTTGTACAAGATGGTTATACAAAGACTATATTTTTGTAAAGATAATGTTGTGATATAATCACAAAGGGAGCACATAATTAATTTACCCACATGTATACACGTAGCATTTATGTAATTTTTATCAGTCAATTATGACTATTTTTTTTATTTTTATTCTGCTATATTTATATGTGTGAAATAATAGAGTAAACTAACAAATCCGTCCCTAATATTTTTGTGGTCATGAATTTTAGACCCTGAGAAATAGAAAAATGCAATATAATCCTTGACTTCTTGCTTTCTCCACCACTATAGTCCAACTATATGTTTCCCGTTAATTTTTTTATGACGTGTCATATTTTTTTATGAGTTGGGGAATTAAAAAAAACAAGACATAACAGGGGCAAAAGCAAAACCCCACTCTAAACAGAGAAAAACCCTAACAAATCACTCAGCCAGAGACCCTAAACTATCGAAGAGCAGCGACATTAGGGCAAAGTGAGGAAGATGATCAAAATCTTTGTATCCAAATTCAGGCTCCAAGCCAGCTTTCGCGAAGCTATCAGCGAGGCTATTAGCTTCTTGAAGAACATGCACCCAGGTAGCAACTTAAAAAATTTTTGTTGTCTCCTTAATCTGCTCAACCAAGGCCGAAAAGAGGTGAGTATCCGATCATCCCTCATTTACCATTCTGATAGCTAGGAGAGAATCAGATTCAAAGATAATATTCCTAAACCCTTTGTGCTTTGCTAACCTAGCTCCTCTCAGCAGACCCCACAATTCCGCTTCCAAGGTGTTGGCGCAGCTCAAATTAGCACCGAAAGAAAAGACAAAGGAGCCGCAAGCATCCCTAACAACACCTCCACAAGCAGCGCTACCATTTGAAGCTGAGAAAGCCCCATCAGTTTTAAGCTTCTGCCAATGCTTAAGAGGGGGATACCCACGGAGTAGGTACTGATTTCTGTCTTGATTGTTAATACTAGCTCTCTAATTTGAATGAAAAGATGTTATGGTTGCCTGATATTGATGTAATATTTGATTTTGTATTTCCTAAATAGAAATCCTAACATTATTAAGAAATAATGTTGTTTCTATGCCTCCATATAGCTTCTAGTGTAAACCCAAAAATTAGGGCTTGCTTCAAATTTTCCAGCAACCATTTGTGAAGGTTTTGAATTTGAAAAGACTGATGATGGTTAGCTTTTAGTAAAATTTTCCCCCATAACTATGTTACCTCGGGACAATCTCGAAAGAGATGTAGAGTTGATTATGATTCTGACTTGCACAAAACACACAAATCCTCACTAGATAGATTTTTGTTTTTTATTTGTACATTCGTCAGAATACCATATGATGCTATTTTACATAATAAAAGTCTAATGCTATGCGAACCTTGCCAGCTCCATATTCTATCAAAATGAGGGTTCCTCTGCCCCTTAGGAACATCAGTAAGGTACTCATAGGCAGATTTTATTGTGAGCCACCCATATGAATTTCCTTCCCATGCCAAAATGTCTCTACTGCTACTAGGAATAGGAGGTTCCTGATGCATTATTTTATTGCACACATCTAGCTTTAGGAAGCAGATGCTGGAAAATATGAACATCACAAATCCCTAGAAACCTTAGTATACTAAATTAAAGGCAAATTTAATTCAGATTGTTCTACTGTATAAATAGTGTAGGTAATAAGACTATCCATTCCTAGTATCCAGTTATCCATCCAAAATCTGATTCCTTCTCCATTCCTAACTCTCCAAGAACAATTTGATAACAGATTATCCCAATTAGAACATACTCCTTTCCATAAATTGGAATCTCCTGTTTTACGCTTAACTATAAGAACGATAGACTCTCCACAACCATATTTAGCCTTTAGAACTTGAACCCATAATTCAGAGGGGTGGTTGGTAATTGCCCAACCAATCTTCATCATGTAAGCATTGTTAACATCTCTAACTCTTTGGATCCCTAATCCTCCAATCAGCTTTGGGCTACAAATTTTGTCCCAATTAACTAGATGAATCTTCCTCTTTGTCTCTATATCCCCCAAAAGAAATTCCTACAACTTCTGTCCAGCTCTTCACAAGTGGATAATGGAAAATAATTAGTTTGCATTAGATAAGTAGGCATAGCATTTAGAACAGATTGAGATAGGGTGAGTCTTCCAGCAAAAGATAGAGTCTTTGCCTTCCAAGAATTCAGTCTTTGCTTGGTTTTATGAAGCACAGACTGAAAATAATTCCTGGTAATCTTGAAATGAGGTATAGGAACTCCCTGATATTTTCCTAGGTCATTTGTTCTCTGAAAGCCAGAGTTTATGAAATTTCTTCCTTCATCTGCATGCAAACATTGGGTGAGAAAAAAATCCTTGTATCAATTTTATTGTTTAAGATTGATAGCAGTATCAATTTTAGGTAACAAAGTTTCATTAATAGAGGCAACATTAGAGGGAGAAACCCAAACCTATTTTATGAACTTACAAATAGTAGGGCCAACAGTATTCCAATGATTTTGGTAGAAAATTCCATGAAGCCCATCTAATCCAGGAGCTTTAAATCCTTTTATAGAAAAAACAGCCCGCCTGATTTCCTCATCAATTAATGGTTGAGAAAGTCTGTTTAGTTGCTCATCAGTTAATTCAGGGAAACAATACTTCAAAGGAAAAACAACATGATTACCCTCATCTTGAAAAAGATTTCTATAAAAATTCATACATAAATATTCAATAGCTTCAGGCTCAGATATCCATACACATTTCTCATTTTGTAGACTTTCAATTTTATTTTTCTTTCTTCTAGCAACTGTAACTCCATGGAAGTACTTTGTATTCTTATCCCCATACTGAATCTTTTTACATATAGACTTTTGGAACTAGAGTAGTTCTTCTTGAGTAGCAACTTCTTCATATTCCTTCCATAACTTTTTATAAAGATGATGTAAACTAGGAAAAAAGAGATATCCAATATTTTGTTAATCTCTTCCATCCTTCTAAGGAGCCTTCTTTTTTTCTGAAAAATGTTGCCAAAGACATCTTTGTTCCATTTCCTGACCTTTCTTGTAAAATCATGAATAGTAACAGGCCACTCTTCACCTATTTTCCAATTCGTTTTCACAAAATCTGGAAAATTAGGATGAGACAGGTAGGAAGCAAGGAATCTGAATGGTCTATGATGCTTGTTAGTAGTAGGTTATTGTGAAAATTGAACCATTAAGAGGCAATGATCAGATTTAAAGAAAGGTAAGTGTAAAATAGTAGCATTTGGAAATCTAACCCTCCAATCCATATTCATAAGGACTCTATCAAGTCTTTCTGACGAATTTTCTCTTTTCTAAGTTAAAGGAGAGCCCACAAAACCCCCCATCTATAAGACTGCAATCAACTATCATCTCATTAAAACAATGCATACCTCTAACATTAGGATTCAGACTACCCCCTTTTCTTTCATTTAGATTAGTTATACAATTAAAATCACCCAAAATAGTCCAAGGCCCAAAGATATTATTAGCAAGATCTCTAATATCATCCCATAAAGTATTTCTATTAATTGGTTGAGGACTTGCATATACAGATGTAATGAACCAAGGATCAATCACGCCATACTTAATAGACATATGAATGAATTGGGAAATAAATGATAATATGTTAACTGACCACCAGGAACTATCCCATAAAATAATTATCCCCCTGCCTGACCTACTAAATCCATGATATGAAAAGAGTCAAATCCAACTTTTTCACCTGTTGTATAGCCTTAGCTCCACTTGCATGAACTTCCAAATGAAAGACAAGATTAACCATGTATAAACCACAAATGTCTTTAATAAGACTGGCAAAACCTTTTGAAAAAATACCTCTACAATTCCATCTTAGATAATTCATTTATTAATTGTAGAATTGTGGTTGTATTCTTGAATTCCCTGCATAGAGTTGCTGCCTTCTGAAAGAAAATCATAACCTTGCTGACCATTAATATCCATATCTTGACAAATTTATCCTTATCAGGTGGTTTAGGATCAATCAAATTAACTTGATTCACACTTTTGTCTGCACTCCCTATTTGAGAAATTTCCAATATGTTCTTAAAATCACTCTCTATTAGAGCTACCAAATAATTTTCCTTAAAATCCAGAGAGTTATCTTTACCAGAAACCATTTTTCCTAAAATATGCATAAGGAGTGGATGATCTAATTATTTCTACCTTTGTTCCTGATCAGTTTCATTTTTGTCTGGCTAGAAGAAGCATTATCTGTTGAAATTAGAGTATCCTCAACAATTGTAGTTTTTTGAAAAACTGTTGCACGAGACTTTGTTTTCCATTTTGTATATCACCTCATTTAGAGGCACCTACTATCTCTTTCTTTGTTGTCTTCCTTTTTATTTGCTCTCTTTCTGGGAGTTCTTTCCAGCATTGGGATCCCTAATTCAAGTAGCTTTTGGAACAGAGCCCTCAGGCTGTGAGATTGGGTCTGGAATATTATTGCCTTGTAGTATATTGTTTTCCTGACACCATGACACACTATGCCATCTGTAACGTCCTAATTTCTAAATCCTAGAATTTAGCCCGTTGGGAGCCAAATACCTTAATTCCTTAAATTATTTCACGCCATTTAGATACTGCAAATACAAACGTCATATAACACTTAAGTCCCAATGACTACTTAAACAGTATATGGAAAAAACAACTAAGAATAAACATACATAATATAATGCCATTGCGACTACAATTTGTCCAATACATAGTAATCAATTGGGGATACCCCCATACATGTGTCCTAACAAAAAGAAGGCTCAAAGATAAACATGTACAATCATATCCTCTCAAAAGAATACATATGCAATACATCAGTCTAATCATCATGGCACACACATCAAGAGAATGAAATCCTAAGCCATCCTCAAAATACATCAAAATGATGCTCCCAAGCTCCATATTCAAGGACCAGTGTAGGGTGGAACCTGCGCATGTAAAATATAGTCCACAAAACGTGTGGTGAGACATGAGTCTCAGTGAATATAGCTATGCAGCATGAAGTGTGGGGAGAAGCAAGCAAATGAATGCAACATAATCAATAGAATAATTAAATCATGATAACTCAGCTCAATGTAAACATGGATATGCATGACCTGTATTACTCGACAAATGGGGTCTTATCACTAGACTGGGGCTGGACCTGAGCTCAGACTACAAGGAACGTCTTCCTTGGGTGTAATACCGCCAATTAACTGGGGGCCGAAACCCGTGCTTTAACTAGGGACCGAAGTCCAATCTTACTTAATTGAAGTGAAATGGGGTCGGAGCCAAAATTGGGGCTAGAGCCATTTTACTAGGGTCGTAGCCAAATTTATTTTGTGATGATTAACTGGGACCAAGGGTCGTGGTGCAATGCTCAATCAAACACAAGTTCCATGAATAAGGCAATAGAAGTCATTATTCTCAAGTATGAGTAAAGCCCTAACTTGGGGAAAATCCCCTCATGCATTTCTAGTTTCTTACCATCAACATGATGCAAATAGATAAACAATCCACAACAAATAAACATTCACAAGTAAAAAGGAAAGGGAAGAATAGAGTAGGGCTCATGGAAGGAGAATCACATTACAAAAGTGAGGGTGTGTGAGTTATACTAACCTCAAGAGCTAAGATGGAGAAGGGGAAGGAGGTTGAAGAAGGTTGGGTAGGGAGATCCTTGGCTTGGAAAGCTGCCCTCTTGCTCTAAGGCTTGCTTCTCACTCTAAAATTCCACTCTCTCTCTAAAACATTTAAGGTGGAATAAAATGTGGTGGTTAGGGTTTCAGTGATCTTACTTTAAAACTGAATTCGCGTCTGCTCACTCAAGTGAGTATTAGCTTGATTGAGCGAGTAAAAACCATATACTCTGAGTTGGAGCTCGCTTAAGTAAGCACTTACTCGCTTGAGCGAGGGATGCCCAGTAAAATACCCTTGCTTTCTGACTTTGCGCTCGCTCAAGCGAGCTCGCTTCAGCGAGTGCAAAGTCAGAGTGCACCCCTGCACCTAAAATCCTTCCTCACTCGATCTAGTAGTAGCTCGCTTGAGTGATATCAGTAAACCAGAAAAACCATATCAATAAAACAGAAAAACCAGTTCTTTGCTGATATGCTCGCTCAAATGAGTGAAAAGTCAAAGAGTTCCCTGCATCTTAATTCCCTTGCTCGCTCAAGCGAGTGCTGGCTCGCTTGAGCGAGCATACCAAAATGCAGTTTTCTGGTTTGCTGCATAAACCAATCCTTTCCCACTTCAATTTTACCAAATCAATTCCTTTCTCCCTAAAACCTATTCCATTACTATTTTAAGTCATATAATGATTAAAACTTGGGATGTTACAATTCTACCCCCTTTAAAACAATTTTGTCCCCAAAATTGGCTAAAGAAAAGTATGCAAAACACATTTTACCTTAAGCAAATAACTCCAAAAACTGAGAGTGGATATCGTCCTCCTTTTCCCAAGTTGCCTCCGGTCGATATCGTCCTCCTTTTCACCAAGGGGATTATCATATTCCTCAGCGTTTTGACACTCCGGTCGATAATCTATGCAGGTCTAGTGGTGACTGTGAGGTCCTCCATTAATTGTACCGATTCAGAGCTTATGATGTATGAAGGGACATGGACGTACTTTCTAAGCTTAGAAACATGGAAGGCATCATGGACGCGGGACAAGTGAGGTGGCAAGGCTATCTTGTAAGCCAGAGGTTCAACCCTCTATAGGATCTGAAATGGGCCAATGAACCTGGGGTTGAGCTTTTTGGTTTTAATGGCCCGCCCAATGCCTGTGACAGGATTTACTTTAAAAAATACATGGTCCCCTTCCTCAAATTCTAGGTCCTTTCTCCTCGTATCAACATAGCTCTTCTGCCGGCTTTGGGCATTGACAAATGTTTCCCTAATGACTCTGATCTTATCGGTGGTCTCCTGTACCAACTCCGGACCTAACAGGGTTCTCTCACCGACCTCATACCAACAAAGTGGGGATCTACACTTCCTACCATACAACGCCTCATAGGGTGCCATACCTATATTTCTATGAAAAATGTTGTTATATGCAAACTCTCTGAGGGGTAGGTAACTATCCCAACTACCCTGCTCCTCTGACGCACAAGCCCTACGCATATTCTCTAGGGTCTGGATGGTCCTCTCAGACTGACCATCAGTTTGAGGATGGTATGCGGTACTAAACCTAAGTTTAGTCCCGAAGGCCTGGTGAAGTGCACTCCAGAACCTAGAGGTAAATCTAGGATCTCTATCTGAAATGATGCTAGAGGGGATGCCATGGAGCTTGACAATCTCCTTGACATACAGGTCTGCTGATTTGCTGAGGGAATAGGTGTTCCTAATTGGTAGGAAATGATCCGACTTAGTCAGCCAGTCCATAAAGACCCGAATGGCGTCAAACTCTGCTTGGACTCTAGGTAGCCCCACCACGAAGTCCATGGCTATACTCTCCCACTTCCACTACGGGATCTCTAATTGCAAAAGGTTTCCTGATGGTTTCTGGTGTTCTATCTTGACCTGTTGACACAATAGACATCTAGAAATGAACCCTTCTATCTCACCCTTCATACCATCCCACCAAGCATCCTCCTCAAGTCTTGATAAATCTTGGCCTCCTCTAGAATCTGATGCCTCAGGCTACCCCCCTTAGGGACACAGACTCTCCCTTGGAAATCCGATCACCCGACACAGAAAAGCCTGGCTACCCTATCCTAGCCTGGAGGTCTGGCTCCAAACCTTCTGGCTCCCTAATTAGAGCTCTCAGCTCACTGGTGACCTCTAACCTATAGAGCCTCAAGCTACTCTCTCTGACCTCAACATTAAGGCTTAGGTTCCTAAATTCCTCTAACAACCCCATCTCATGCACCATCATATATGACACACGTAAGGATTTCCTACTGAGGGCGTCAGCCACTACGTTGGCCTTGCTCGTGTGGTATCTCAAATCAAAATCATAGTCCTTAAGACACTCCATCCACCTCCACTGCCTCATGTTGAGTTCCTTCTGATCAAAGGGGTACTTAAGACTCTTGTGATCACTAAAAACCTCAAACCTCACACCATAAAGGTAATGCCTCCAGATTTTGAGAGCAAATACCACAACCGCTAACTCTAAGTCATGGGTAGGGTAGTTTTCCTAATGGGGCCTCAACTGCCTAGAGGCGTAGGCCACTACTCTCCTCTCCTGCATCAGCACACACCCTAGCCCCTTTCTAGAGGCATCACTATAGACCTCTGAAGTCTTAGAAAAATATGGTAACACATGTACCGGCGCGGTAGTCAACCTCTCCTTGATCTCCAAGAAGCTCCACTCACACATCTCATACCTTACAAAGGCCTGGCCCTTACGGGTCAATCTAGTGAGGGGCAAGACTAGCTGGGAGAATCCCTTAATGAATCTCTGGTAGTATCCGGCCAATCCTAGGAAACTCCTAATCTCCTTTATGGTCTTAGGCCTTTCCCATTTAAGGACGACTTCTATCTTGCTAAGATAAACTAACACGACCTCTTTAAAGATTACATGCCCTAAGAAATGGACCCTGTCCATCCAAAACTCTCACTTCTCTGGGTTGACAAACAACATTTTTTCTCTCAGAATCACTAAAACAACTCTATGATGCTGCTCATGCTCTTCTAAGATCTGGGAGTAGATTAGGATGTCTTTGATTAACACGACAATGAATTGATCAAGATAGAGCCGAAAAATATGGTTCATGTAGTCAATGAACACGGCTGGAGCATTGGTTAAGCCAAATGGCATCACCAAGTACTCATAGTGCCTATATCTAGTCCTAAAGGCAATCTTAGGTATATCCTCACTCCTAAACTTGATCTGGTGATAGCCAGATCTCAAATTTATCTTAGAGAAGACCGAAGCCCCTCTAAGTTGGTCTAGGAGGTCATCTATCCTGGGTAAGGGATACTTGTTCTTAATGGTGACCTTGTTGAGCTGCCTATAGTCTACACACAACCTCATACTCCCATTTTTCTTTTTCATTAAGAGCATTGGAGCTCCCCAGGGCGATACACTAGGTCTAATGAACTTCTTTGCTATTAGGTCTTCTATTTGGGTCTTAAGTTCACTAAGCTCTAGTGGGGACATTCTATAGGGTGCCTTGGAAATGCGCCCTGTGCCCGGTACCAATTCAATGGTGAACTCAATCTCTCGGTCCGAAGGTAAGGTGGTTACCTTACTAGGGAAAACATCTTGAAACTCCCTAACTGTGGCTATACTATGCGACACCCCTAGTTACCACTAAGAATGCCACATGTGTTACACGTGACCAACGGAAGTATTAATTAAAATCTGTAAAAATGCGGGATTATTTTTTTTTGAAAAGGATTTAGTAGCGGTTAACCTACTACATCTCTAGTTCTATTTTAAGTGTTTTAAAATATTCTTTCCTTACTTGTGAAGCTTGTTTTCGAAAAACGTCAAGAATATTTACCACGTCGCGTACACATACATACATACATACATACATACATACATTTACGTAACATCATAGGTAAAATAAACAGTGCATGAAATTATATACATAACCAGTGTACTTCTCGAGCATTACAACAACAATATGAAAATAAGAGTTCTAGAAGTGAATGGAATAATCAATATGACCTCAACAAAATACAAAAAGAGAGGTCACAACTCAGAGTTGTCACTAACTAGAATCAATCAACAACTACCCTACTCGTCGTCGCTAGACTGGGAGGGATCTTCCTCTGGCTCCTCCTCCGGCTCCTCTTCCTCTGACGTGTCTTCGATGATGATCATCTCCAACTCGTCCGAGAGGGAACGGTTCCACGCATCAGAACGCAGAGACTGTGAACCGGGTGCCTCAGAAGCAGGCGAGTACCTAGGGGAGTTGGGTCCCACTAGGTCTTCTATCCGTGAAGACCGAGAAGCCACCGAAGATATAGGGCGACGGCGAAAACGACGGAAGGTAGTGTAGCGCACCAACTCTGGTGGCGTCTGGAACTCGAGAGTCACCGGTACAACGAAGTCTACTTCAGGTACTAGCGGGAGGCCAAGATGAGTGATGATAACGCGAACCTCTCCGGTGAAGACACACCTTCTAGGGATGTCTGTCATCCTCCAGGAACCCTTGGGCATCCAGCATAGCTCCACCCTCATTGACGTCATGTCGAAGATCTCCGATGCCAGCTATCGACGTAGCGAAAGAGACACAATAACCAAATAACATAAAGGAAGGGTGAGAACACATCACATGAACTCACAAAATGTAGGATATAGAGTACTAGAGCACACACACAGGAAAATCCACACAGTTCAACCAAACAAGTAATCACACATGACATTATCATGATGCATACAGACTATTGCATACTTTGCAACTATAATGCTATGACTGATGCATGAGGGCGCGGGAAAATCACCATCCACAGTCCACAGAGCTACTGCCCGACCATATATGTACAATGTATCAGGAGTTAGAGTCTGTACTAGCACTGGTACAAAGAGCATTGCTCATTTATTTTCTTTTGGCCAAATTCTTTTATACGTCTTCCAGACAATCTCAACTGACCCCGAAACCTTGAGAGCGACAGGAGAGTCAAGCTTGATCCCCTTCGAACTCGACAGTAGGGAGCGAGCCTACGTCCCCCGAGTTCTTTCTGGAACTCAACTATCCTCAGGGCTGGCGTCCCATCTCAGGACCTGCTGGAGTTCTTTGCAAAACCCAGTGCACCCGTCCCAACCAGTTTCACACTGTACCAAAGTGTCATTGTCATATTAGGTCGTAAGGTTTTCAACCTTGAACACCACCAATGCTTTATGATGCATGTCACACAATAAATACTTCTCAACATACACATCCTTACAGGCAAAGCCCATTGAATCATTCCACGTCACCACTCTCCGTGGTACGGCCCGATTCAATGTCTTTCCTTCACAAACACAAGGAGATCCAAACCCCATCTCGGGTTAAAACCGCACTCTCTCACTAAGTTTCTCAAATATGCAAGAAGAGTGTGTTGGTTATAAACTTTTAAGTTAATTTGTACTAATGTTTTTCTTAAAATCAATGATCACTTTCACTTAAGTCCTATAGCTTACTAAGACTTATGATTGTGTCTTATGAATAGTGTTACCTATCTTAATTCATCTTGTACGTCTAATTAGGATTTGGTTTATCCCTTAATCTTAATTAATCTTCTTTCATTAGACTATAATTAAACCTAATTCTCCTTAATTAAGTCTTAATCATTACTTAAGATCCTAATTAATTCTTAATTATTCCTTAATCTCTTCCTTAATCTTGGATTAGGCTTTTAATTATACTTCATTAAGGTTAATCACAATTAATTAGTTCTCAATTACCATTAAGCCTTAATTACTTGATTAATACCTCATTTGTAACCAATGATTAAGATTAAGATTAATCTTCATTAGGGTTAATTAACTTAAATCTCAATTAATTTCCTTCACTTTATTAACTTAAGTGGGTTGGGTTAACTAACTTGGGCATGTTGGATTAATAAGCCTACTAATTAAATTTTAAGCTTTGGTCTTGATAAGTTGGATTAGAGTTGAAGCCTAACTCTAACCTAAGCCCAAGTCCATATGACATTATTTTTGGTTGACTGTGATGAGTCTTTTGACTTTTTTAATGGCACTGGGCCTAAACTAAAGGCCCAATGGTTAGGCAACCCATAGAGGTCCAATTTTTTATATTACCATCAAATATTATGATTTTTAAGGTGACTTTTAAAGGGGTTTATTTTTGTACCCGAATTTGATTTATGTAATTACCCAAAAATTTGTTTCCTTTTAATTTATTTATCACTTTAAATGGTTACCCTTTTAACTTATTGGGCCACTAGGGCCCATAAACACCTTAACACTTTTCTCATCACCAAATCAGATCAAACCAATTCTTTCATGAGTTTCTCATGAATGTGCACAAGAGCATCAAGAACAATGATGAACACTTTGAATGTCATCAAGAACATAAAAAATCCAACCATTTCCAAAATTTGCCAAACTCAAGTATAATCATCTACAAGCACTTTAATCAAACAATTTCACACTAACTCGTCCAAACTTACCAAACAACATCATCAAGTTCATATTTTTACATAAGTCCAAAAACATCATTTTTCATGATTCAATTACACCAATCAATTTTATAATTCCAAACAATCACATGCATATACTTAGATTCATCATACAAACATGTTACAATCATCAAATAATTTTTTAAACACATGCAACCCCCTCAATATGGTTTGGTCGAATCTATTCAAGGAAAAAGGGAAAATTTTCCAACCAAAACTCATGGCTTGCATGCATCCAAGATCATCATCTAATAAGCACATTTTAATCATCGAATAAATTTTTAGCACATGCATACAAATTAACCACACAATAGCCGAACCATTTCTCAAGGAAATAGGTTCCAACAAGGGTAATCCTTTACTCTAGTCACCAATTCTACTAGAGTTCAAGGTTCTCCCCCCCCCCCTTTACCTAAGGAAAACACTCTTGACAAAGTGCAACAAACTCCAAATAAATTCCTTCTTTGAGCTCCTCTTGATCACCCAAACAAAATTCTTCAAAGGTTGGAGGCTAGGTTTTGAAGTTCAAGGTTCAAAAATGGAACCTTTCACTTAGAAAGTGATGGAGAAAAATGGAGAATTGGAGAGAATAAGAGGGAGGGGCTCACGGTTCTTTTGGGAGAAATGGAGAAGATGAAGTTAATTTTGCATGTTGGTGATAGAAGAAAATGGACAAGTGTCTCATAATTCCATGACACTTAAGGTTTTTCTTCACCTTTTTTTAACTTTTGTCTTTAAGAAAGTGTGTTGAAGAAGCTTCCCACATGCATCCACACACACTCACACACGGCCTTGGGAGAAGGGAAAGGAAGGATGCTGCAGATTTTTCTGGCCTAGATTAAGGGTATTCGGGCCCATTTCCAGAAAGAGTAGGGGTAAAATGGTAATTTTGCACCAAAATTTACCAAAAATTCCCAAAAATTCTAGAAAAATAGGAAATTCATTCCTAACCTTATTAAAACCAATTTTGATGATTAAAAATATTTAATCACTCAAAATTCAATAAATCACACAATAAAATAATATAGGAAAAAATGCGGGTGTTACACACTACTTAGATCAATATCGAAACCTAGAGTTGAGGGAAGTAACGAAATAAAACAACTATTCCCATCATTCAGGCATTTGGACACTTGGGTGATACTGGACAAAAGTACGGGTGGCCTCTTCCTCGGAAGAGGAGGAAGAACTGGAAAAAACAACGTCCTTGTTGAAACAATCAAGCATGATATGGTTTTGAGATAACCAGTTCATGCCAAGGATTACATCTATGCCCCTCAATGGCAAACAAATTAGGTCAACCTCAAAGGCCCTCCCCTGTATAACAATGGGGCAGTTAGAACACACAAGGGAAGTGGGGATTACCTCCTTGGCTAGGGTGATGACATTTAAGTTATAGGGTAAAGGGATAACATGCAATTTCAGTCTCTCCACACAATCATATGCAATGAATGAATGCGTGGCTCCCAAATTATAAAGCACAATTACGAAGATGCCTCCTAATTTACACATACCTCTAATCAAATTATCGGTCGATGTTGTTGTCTCGACACTAAGGGTGAAAACCCTTCTGGTGGCTTGGGATCTGGGAGCCTCCCTCCTCTTGGGGCACTCGTTCTTCATATGGCCTGGCTCTTTGCAGAAGAAGCAAAGACTCTGGCCCAGCAAGAACTGACCCTGGTGCTCCTTCCCACACTTAGGACACGGGGGTACTCCCCTTGCCCTAATGCAGGTCAAGTGGCCAGGGTGGCACTACCATGACACTTGGGTCTTGAGGGCTTGCCCTGACTGGGCTCCTCTAGCTTCCGTTTCCCCTTCTGGTCCACTGGACAGGGGGTCTGATCAGCAATGCTCTGCTCCACCAAGAGGCACTTGCTAAAGAGGGATGGGAAGTCTCTCAACTCCAAAGTGATCACGCTCATCTTCAGATCAGGCTTCAAGCCCACCTCGAAATGGTTGCACTTCCATCCCTTATTGGGGATGGCTTGGAGGAAGGTGGAATACTTGGTGAGGCGCTCAAACTTGGCCGCATACTGGCCCATCGACAAGCTCCCTAGCTTCAGCTGCAAGAACTCTACTTCCTTCTGCATACAGACAGTGGCAAGGAAGTACTTCTCCAGGAACACCGCCTGGAATCTCTCCCAGGTAAGAGCGGTACGCAGGGAAGCTAAGCGGGTTTTTACACCCTTCCACCAGTCCTCGGCATCTTTTTGAAGCATAAACGCTGTGAACCACACCCTGAGGTCGTCAACACAACTCATGACCTCAAAAATCTTCTCCAGAGCATTGAGCCAGGAATCAGCTACCTCTGAATCATAAGCATCAGAGAAGGATGGAGGATGATGCTTCCAGAACTCTTCTAGGTCTTGGACAAAGGGGTCCGTCGCCACCACTGGATTAGGCGGGGGCGTCTGCCTCGGACACATCCAGAGCTTCTGGAGAATAGCCGAGTCGGCAGCAATTTGTTCCTCAATAGCCGACGTAAGCATCTGGAGAGCGGCAACTATAGGGTCAAGAGGCGGTGTGGGCGTAGAAGAACCTCGGGGGTGACCTCGTCGTCCGCTAGCCATAATCCTAAACACATCATTAATGAAACATTGAGGTGATCTGTCTCCATATTTCACAATAATGGATGTAAGATTACAATTACTACAGAAAATCCTAACTATCCACACTCGAATTGGATTGAACTGCTCAAATACCAAAATGTAACGTCCTAATATCTAAATCCGAGAATTTAGCTCGTTGGGAGCCAAATACCCAAATTCCTGAAATTATTTCACGTTATTTAGATACTGCAAATACAAATGTCATATAACGCTTAAGTCCCAACGACTACTTAAACAGCATATGGAAACAACAACTGAGAATAAACATACATAACAATGCCATGACGGCTACAATTTGTCCAATACATAGTAATAAGTTGGGATACCCCCATACATGTGTCCTAACAAAAGAGAAGGCTTAAAGATACACATGTACAGTCATATCCTCTCAAAAGAATACATATGTAATACATCAATCTAATCATCATGGCATACACATCAAGAGAATGAAATCTTAAGCTATCCCCAAAATACATCAAAATGATGCCCCCAAGCTCCATATTCAAGGACCAGTGTGGGGTGGAACTTGCACATCTGAAATATAGTCCACAAAATGTGTGGCTAGATAGGAGTCTCATTGAATTTAGCTATGCAGCGTGCATTGTGGGGAGAAGCAGGAAAATGAATGCAACAAAATCAATAGAATAACTAAATCATGATAACTCAGCTCAATGTAAACGTGGATATGCATAAGTTGCATTACCCGACAGACGGGGTTTTATCACTAGAAGAGGGCTAGACCTAAGCTCAGACTACAAGGAACGTCTTCCTTGGGTGTAATATCGCCAATTAATTGGGGGTCGAAACCTGTGTTTTAATTGGGGACCGAAGTCCAAATTAACTGGGGACCGAAGTCCAATCTTGCTTAATTAAAGTGAATTGGGGTTGGAGCCAAAATTGGGGTCGGAGCCTATTTAATGGGGTCGTAGCCAAATTCATTTTCTGATGATTAATTGGGACCATGGGTGGTGGTGCAATGCTCAATCAAACACAAGTTCCATGAATAAGGCAATAGAAGTCATTATTCTCAAGTATGAGTAAAGACCTAACTTGGGGAAAATCCCCTCATGCATTTCTAGTTCCTTACCATCAACATGATATAAATAGATAAACAATCCACAACAAATAAACATTCACAAGTAAAAAGGAAAGGGAAGAAGAGAGTAGGGCTCATTGAAGGAGAATCACATTACTAAAGCGAGAGTGTGTGGGCTATACTCACCTTAAAAGCTAAGATGGAGAAGGGGAAGGAGGTTGAAGAAGGTTGGTGATGACGCCTGTCAGTAGTACCTGGACTGACAGCTGGAAGCTAGGATCAAGCATGGAGCTGCTAAAATTGCTTAGACCTGAACCAAGCATGAGTCACCCTCAACATGGTCAACCCATTGACCTTTGACCTTGGCCTCAAGTCAACATGGAGGACTCCATCTAATTAGGATTAATATTAGGATTAAGATGTAATTAGGATGTAATTAGGACATACTTGTAATTTCCCCTTTTCTTCCTCATTTGGGCGCTAACTTTGTGGGTTTATTGACTTAAGTTTTAGCTTAGCTAATTAGCCAAGGGGTTAGAGGTTCAACACCCACTTAGGAGAGTTTTCACTCATCTTTTATTTTTCCATTTTCCTTCCCCCCCCCCTTGGTCGCCCCTTACTCCTATAAATAGGAGGCTTCCCTCACTTGTATCACAACTTTGATGAATGAGTAAAGGCATTATGCCCATTTTTCTCCTCAAGTGTGAGTTGAGAGTAGGCTTGGTGGTTCTTGCTTAAACTAACCTGAGACTTATCTTGTTCTCTTGAATCAGTGACGTCTATCAATTGGACTTATCTGCTGTGGGTGGATTCCTGCTTCAATGGCGTCCCAACCATCTCTTTCTCTTCCACTTTCTCTTTTATTTTCCCTTATTTTCTTGCATTTTCTAACACTTTCTTGCTGTTGTTCCAGCCGCATTTTAGCTTGATTTTCATGATTTTAACCGATTGTTTTGCTCAATTCTAGATCCACAACTTCACTGCTATCAGTTGGGTGGGGAGATCCTTGGCTTGGAAAGCTTCCCTCTTGCTCCTAGGCTTGCTTCTCACTCTAGAATTTGTAGAAACAAACAGGGAAACACTAAAAGTCGGGTTGAATAGTGTTTCAATAAAACTTTAACGTTTTTGGAAACCTTTTCATAAGCAAGGAGTTTTTATAAAAGCTTTCAGATGAAGGACTAAAATCTGAAGATTAACGTTGACTCTGAAGCACCTTCAAACTGATAAAACTTGTTTTCTGAAAATTGAGTTTACGTTAAGAGATTTTATATCTACACTTGAGATCTTGGCAAGCGCACCAATATCGCAATAGTATAATAGTTTTAAGAGTAGGGGTTGTTGTACCCACGAGGAACGGTTCAAAATAAACTCTTAGGGATCAAGCTTACTAAGTAGATATGATTTCAAAATATTAAATTTGTTTAATGAAAAGGCAAATAAAAGTGCAGTAAAAATAAAACAGAGAATGATTTGGATGAAAGAATGCAATTGAGAAATTAGGATTGAACTTCGTCTATCGCACCCCTCTTGTATTTTGGGAACCCAATGACATATAGAAATTTGCAATTAATGATATTGAAGCAAAAATAATTTTCATTCACATTGATTTCTCAAATATGAAATTCTTAGAACAATCTCTTAAACACCAATCCCTCGGATATTTGACAAATTGCCTAGCATTAAGAAAAGTTGTTTAAAGTATCAATATATTGAACCCTGTTCCTAGTGATTCAATCTATTGAGTATTTTTATCCAAATCATATTTAAATAAGTGCTTCCCAGCCAAATCAAGAAATCAAAATCAAAACTCCATTGAATAAATAGAATTTAGCATTAAGTATTGAATAAAAATACCAATATTGGTAAAACAAGAATTCCTATATATTAGAGATCCAAAATACAATTGGGGTTTGAATCGACTACATTCAATCCCACAGAGAAGTTTATCTACTCATGGTAGAAATTAAAAACCATAAAAATTAAGAAGAAAGATTGCAGCCAAGCCTTCCAGCTCTGTTGTCTTCTCTCTATCTTGCTCCAGAATGGTCTCTGTTTTTTCCAAAAACTCTCTCCCTTGTCTCCAAAAACTTTGTGTCTGAAAAATTGTCTGACGGATCATTAAAACACTAGGTTTACGAGTCCTGCACTCAGCTTGCGCTCAGGCACAAGTGAAGCGCAGAAAATAGAAACATTTGAGCAAACCTCCGCTCAGCCTGCGCTCGAGCGCAACTGGAGCGTAGGAAGCAGTAACTTCCTTTTATTATCAATCCTGCGCTCAGCGTGCGCTCCGGGCGTGGCTGGAGCGTCGAAAACAACGTCCTTTGAAACTTGCTCTACACTGCTCTTGTCTCTGTTCACTGCTCACTTGATGCTTCAACTTGTACTTTACTCCTCATCTGTAAAAATCAGCAATTTCTTCATTAAAATAGCATCAAGTTCAAATTAGAAGGTATTATTTACAAGAACCACAAACTAAGCAAAGAAGGGTACTTTTGGAGTATAAATTTATACAATTCTTGATAATAAGTGCTTTATTTATATAGGAATTTACTAAATCTTAGCACTTATCAACTCCCCCCAACTTAGATTCTTGCTTGCCCTCAGGCAAGATAACTAAGTATAGACAGTTATTCATAATCCCTAACTATGAAATTGGTTGACTGGAATTCATTCTCAGTGTCCCTTGCTAGACAACTTCCACTTTCCAAACTTCAGATTTAAAATTCAGAATCAAATGGTGACTCCGACATCAAATAAAACATGATAGAAATGCATTCAATCTTTCAAGAGAAGCAATTGTGACAACAAATGATTAAAATCAAGGAAAATTCTCTAAATCCTCACAGGTAAGTGTTTCCCTCAACTTTTCCACTGAAATTGAACAATCAAAGTTGCCAGTCGTTTTCAATTGACATACAAACACAAAATTAGCATGGATCTTAAGGTCTTTCATAGATTGTAATGAGGCCTGGTTTCCAAGAATCATGGTTTTTCAGGATATAACTAGAAGCACAACTTTCGGGGAAAGAGAGCATAACTACATTATAAACAAATTGCTCAACTCACTTTCAATTCACCATCTCATTCTTGGTTTCTAATACCTCAATACAAACTTTTGCTTCCTTTTCTTGGTAATTCACTCCCTTATATATATGCAATTTTTTTTTCATACTAGGGAGTGAATTACATTACTCAATGTTTCCCTTTTCACAAACATTCAACCAACCAATACCCAATCTTATTGAATAAAATGCACCTATTCTCTCTATCCCTAAGTGTGTAAATGTAAAGGATCATGATTGATAGTAAGGTTAGGGTGCAAAATTCAAGAGAAAAAATTCAAGCTCAAATGAGTTATCAAAAATAGGTATAATCATATACAGGTTGGCTATGTGACACTGAGTAATTTCAATTTTAACAAGTTTCCTTAATCATCTCCATGCTTGCCCGTGTAGTAATAAAACGAAAACTCAAGCAATATCAATTGATAATTAGTAGTGAAAAACTCTCAAAGTGTTTATGGACTCACAAACTCACTGGCTTTATGGTTGTTTTCCTTGAGTAAATCACCTATTGCACAATTAACTACCTTAATTAATTATCGTGCACCAAAACCCTAATCCTACTTGATTATGAATTCAACCACTTTTTTTCCTTTTTCTCCTCCTAGTTTAGTCTGCTTGGTTGTACTAGACTTGAGACATTGATTTGAGCTCCTTTCACTCAATTCCTTATTTCCTAATTCCTAAGTCCTAAGTTAAAAATAATAATCCTAATTGAAATTATTTTTTTTTTTGACAAACTCTAACGATAATTAAAATAAATAAAAAGTCCTAACTTAACTGAAATAAAGAATATAATCCTAACAACCATACTGCATATCACTAACGTGTTAAACAAAGTACAGAATTATCAATGATATCTAGGAATTCATAATTATAAATATTGAAGCCCAAATAAAATTAATTCATAAAGATCCCTCAACTATGAAATTCTTAGAATCAATTCCCTAAACACCAATTCCTTGGCTGCTTAACAAATTGTCCTAGCTTTAAGATTAGTTGTTAATAGCTATCCATAAATTGAACCCTATTTCTAGGCATTCAACCTGTCGAGTGTTTTTACCCAAATCAGAATTCAAGAGCCCTATTCTTATGCACTCAGGAACTCAAACCTGATTCACAAAACCGCTTTCAAGCGCGCCCCATAAAATCATATCATAACTCTGGTACAGAGAAGGAAGTTAAGCATTAATAACAAAATAAAAACACCAATATTATAAAAATAGAGATTCCTAAATACAAAGAAAATTTCAAAATACCGTTGGGGATTGAATCGACTACATTCAATCCTAAAGAGAGAATTTGCTACTCATGGTAGCCATTACCTCGAGAGACTGTCACACTTTTCTCCTAACTTCGTATCTACTAAAAAAATTTGTAACTTTCTGAATGACTCTGCTTTATAAATTGTTTTGATGGGCTTTTGAGACTCTGCTTGAGGCCCATTAAAAATTAGGTTACGTTTCCTGCACTCTACCTGCACCCAGCGCAGGTGAAGTGCAGGAAACGGAAACTGGAACGTCATTTCTGCACTTCACTTGCGCTCAACGCAGGTGGAGCACAGGAATTAATAATTGTTTTTCCTGAATTTCCTCTTTTGAAGCTTGCTTTGTGTTGTTCCTATCCTTGTTTGCTACTATCTTGATGCTTTATTTGAAACTTTGCTTTTTATCTGCCAAAATCAGTAGATTCTTTATCAAAATAGCATCAAATTCAAATTTGACTTAAATAAATACAAGAATTGCATTTTAATCCAAAAAGGGATAAATTTGGGTATAAATTCAACATTTTGCCATCAATAAGTATTGTAATTATATAGGAATTTTATGTCATTTTAACACTTATCAAATACCCTCCAACTTAACTTCTTGCTTGTCCTCAAGCAACAGAATCTCATACAAATAGATGACTTCAATCCCCAATTATGCACCTGACTGATAAGGAAACAAATTCAATATCTCTTGCCAGACAACCGTCACTTTACAAATTTCAGATTAATAATCAAAACCAAATGGTGACTTCAATCCTTAATCAGAACAAGATAAAAATGCATTCAATCCTCAACAGGTGATAAATCAAGGAATTTCTCTCATTCTCACGGGTAAGTGTTTCCTCAAATTTTTCACCGCAATTGAACAACTAAAATTGTTAGTCGTTTCCAGTTAGTATTCATGCACATGGTCAACATGGATCAAAAGTTATTTCTTAGGTTGAAATGAGGCTGGGCTATCAAGAATTCATGGTTTTTCTGGATAATTCAAAACACACAACCTCAAGAAAAGAGAGCATATCTACAATTTAACCATTATTCAAAGTTACTCTCAATCCACCATATCATTCTTGACTTTGAGCATTTATACACAATCGGCCTCTTTTTGGTGATTCACTCTCTTTTATTTAACTTTAAATATAAACATACACATTTTTTCTTTTTTTTATATAAGGAAGTGAATTCCAGTACTCAGTATGCCTGCTTGTTGCAATTTCAACCGGCCAACTCATACCCATTCTTATTGAATAAATTGCACCTATGCTCTCTATCCCTAAGTCTGTAGGGACAAGATATAATCATTTGTTAGGCTAGGGTGCAAAAGAAAAAATAACATTCAGGCACAAATGGGCTATCAAAAATATGAAAAATTATTCACTTGGCTATTTGGCAGTGATCAATTTATATATTTACAAGATGCCTTAATCATTTCCATGCTTTTCATGTGCAGAATAAAATCCAAAAACTCAAGCAATAGTGATGTGTGTTTAAATTGCATTTGCATTCATGCTTTAGTTTAGGTCATTTGCATACATTATTGCATTGTTTAGTTTATTTTATCATGCATTATTTTTGTTTTAGATTATATGTTTGGTTTTCTTGTTTTTCTTTGTAAATGAATGTTTTAGGTGCATTAATCATGTGTTGGAAAAAAGATGAAGGGCAAGTATCAAGTTGGAATCAAATGGAATGAGAAAAGGAAAGAAAGAAGGTTTCACAACTCACTTGTGGATCATCCCATGCCTGTGGAAATACATCAGAGTGGAGTTTTAAAGTCAGAGAAGTCCACAGGCAGGTTGTGGATCGATCCATTGCCTGTGGAAACGCTACAGAGTGTTAATTTGAAGTCATAACAAACCACAGGCAGGTTGTGGATTTTCTCCATGCCTGTGGTTCGACCTAATGCGTGACTTTTGAGTTCCAAAATGGGCTTGGCCCAGATTAAAGGAAATTCATTATAAATGGAAAGAGGGGGTTTTACCATGGATTCAGAGAAGATAGGGAGACTTGACAGAAGACAAAAGGACAGTTGAGAAGAAATCCAAGACCGGGAGGTGGAGGCTACCTTCATGCAACCAATTGCTTCCGTAACTCGTGGTTCTATCTTTTACATTATGCATAGCTAATTTTCTTAGTTAGAGGATTGATGTAGTTTTCTGAATTATATGTTCTGAACCTATTTTGTTGGTGCTTAGTAATTATAATTTTCCTTATGTTCTATCTTTGTTTCTATTGTCCATTGGTGAATGGTTATTCTATGAGCAATTTCACAATTGGGAAATTGGGGATTGTTTGCGATTAGAGGTAGAACAAATTAAGCTTTATCACAATTGGGAAATTGGGTTTGCTTAATTAGTTTTTATATGAGATGATAATGTGTTCTTCATAGTTCTATTGGATTTCATAATTTTCCTAAGGAATTGGGGATTAGGGTTCAATGAACAGATTTACTTGCCTAAGGAATTAGGCGTAAACAACTCTTAAATAACTCAATTGGACAATTAGAATACTTGCATCAGCTGAAATAGAGGAAGAACCTATAAGGAAGAATACGAAATCAATTCTCTAACGTTTGTTTTAGTAATTGAATTTCATTTATAATTTTACTTATCTTTAAATTTAGTTTATTTTATAATTTAGCGTTCTAATTCTATTTTATAATTTCTCAAACTTAACGTAAATTAGTAAACTGGTATTCAACAATTTCAATCCCTGAGGACGATATTTTTATTACTACAGTAACGACTGGTACACTTGCCAAACGTACAACAAATAGCAGTTGACAAGCAACAGTGAAAACTCTCAAAGTGTTTAGTCTCACAAACTCACCGGCTTATGGCTATTTTTATTGATAAAATCACTATTGAAATTAATTAACTACCTTGATACATTCTCCTGCACAATATCTTAATCCTAACTATTTATGGATTCAATCACTAAATTCCTTTTTCTCTCCTAATGTTGTTAGTTTGGCTGCTAGCTTTGAGATATTTAATTGAATTCCTTACGTCCTAATTCCTAAATCCTAAGTTGCATAAGAAAAGAAAAAAATAAAAGATAAAAGAGTAAAAGAAAGAAAAACACCGTGTAAAACAAGGACTGGTTGCAGCTGCAGAATCATGAGCTGGTTCAGCTCCAGCTTCACTCCCTCTTGGAAAATAGGACTGTCCTCAGGCCATTGAAGGTATTGCTAGAACTTCAGTTATCATTAAGTGACATTTTCCCAGTTCAACGCAGGATTTGTCTCAATACACTGCTTCAGTACGGTGGTCAAGTTCTCAAAGCAGTCATCAAATGAGGCTCCAACAACTAAGATGTTATTTATGAAGACCTCTTATGCATTTCTCTAACAAGTCTGAAAAGATGGCAAGAATGCATCTTGGAAAGGTTGCTGATGCATTACATAATCCAAACGATATCTTCCAGCATCAAGAAGTTTCTGCACCTCCTTCTTTACCACTTCATTCATGGTTGGATTCAATCGCCTTTGGGGTTGTGCCACTGGTTTATAGTCCTCCTCCATGTGAATCTCATGTAAAAATACTTGTTGCATTGCTTCAAAGACATGAAAACTAACTTCACCATCATGTACCTTTACTTTCAAGTTCCCATCATCTACATCAACGATGACCTTGGCAGTCTTCATGAAGGGTCTTCCCAGTATGAGAGGAACTTCAGCATCTTCCTCTATATCCATCATCACAAAATCAACTGGGAATATAAATTTATCTACCTTCACCAACACATCTTCTGCTACCCCATAGAGATAATTCAATGATCTATCAGCTAGCTGTAGAGTCATCCTTGTAGGTTTCAATTCTTGATCTCCCATTCTCTTCAACATGGATAATGGTATAAAATTAATGTCGGCACCTAAGTCAAGTAGTGCCTTGTCCACTAGTATTCCCCCAATCGTGACTGGCATAGTGAAGTGATGAACACATTTTTATTCACACTTTGCATAATTAATCTTAGCTTTTGAATCTTCTTCTTCTTCCATGGAAGGCTGAATTCAAGGCTGATTCTCAAGTGCTCTAAGCATTGGATCTCGAGGTTTCATCTATGCAATTTCGTTTTACAATTTTCTCCACATGTTCTCTTCTCCTAATCTCTAGAATTCTAGGATTTTGAATCTTGAATTGGAATGCATGCTTCATGGTTCTTCTCCTCTTGATCCTAAATTTGAATCTTAGTTTTCTTAATTCTAAGATGATTCTACTATTTGCTTAATTCAGTAGGTTAAGGATTAGATTCTCACACAAGTTTGCTTAATCCTAGTATGAGATAATTGATGAATTGATTGATGCTTAATTGGTTAATTCGAATTTGTGTAGGAATTGATAATTTTCTGTAAATCAATGAAAGATCCTATGTGAATGACCTTGAGAGTTCATCCATTTTCATACATATTTTCTGAATTTGGAATTTTAGTTTTATGTTCTAGAGTTTTAAGAAACAACCAAACAAAACCCCCTTGCTTTTGAATCAACAATTCTTGTGAGTAAATTCGAATTTGCTATTGAAATCCTTGAGAGATGACTTTGGTTAATTTTCCATTAACTACATATTCTGAGTATTAATATTTGATTGAGTACGGCCTCGATCATAAAGCTTACAGAGTCTTTAGATTTTTGGGGGCAATGACTTGTGAATTATGGCACTGCATCCTGCCTCTAGCTCCACTTTCTTATCAGTAAATCAGTAAATCTCATCAGTAAACTCCTGAGAGGCTGAATGCAGATATGTTGGGAGCTATAGAAAAAGTCAAACAAAAACACAGTTAGCGTCCTGCTGTGCTTCACTTGTGCTCAGCGCAGGTGAAGTGCCTAAAACAGAAAGTTTTGGTGCATTTCTGCGCTTTACCTGTGCTAAGCGCAGGTGAAGCGTAGAAAACAGAATTAAATTGCTGCAACACTTGGTCAAATTTTTTGTTATCTCCCTATGATCAAGATATCTATTTTTCTTTCCTTCACACTCATTTATCCAATTCCTAATAATTCTAAACAAACACAAAAACCTAACTAACATAATATATATACAGACCACAAAAAATAAAAATCAAAATTGTAAAAATCACTAAAACACTGGATTGCCTCCCAGGAAGCGCTCGTTTAACGTCATATAGCTTGACGCCTATTTCTTTCATGGTGGCTGAAACTGGAATCTTTTGGTGAGCTTTTGTGTTGCACCCTTCCTTTCTTTGGCCAATGAACCTCCCCATACTCTTGCCTTGGAACAATTTCTGGTGTGATTTTACTTTAACCATTTGGGCTTCTTTCTGAAATTAGACCATTTTGTTGACGTCTTTGGCTTGACTTTTCTTTTCTTTGGCGTCTTGGTTTTATATACATGGGTTTTATTCTCCTGAAACTTGGATGATTCACAGTTGATTGCTCTCATTTTCTTTGCTTCACAAGGGTCTTTGATATGAAACACACCTGACCACTTTTTCTTCATTCTGACTTTAGGCCCTGAATTGGATTCTCTTGGCCTAATTCTTCTTCTCTTTGCTCTGCTTAGTTCAGTGTAGTCACATGTTTTTCTCTTGGGGATCTTGGGAGGTTTAACACTTGCATACTGCCTTTCTTGATCTTCCTTTGGAGGGCTTTCTGGATATGGCAAGGTCGTCAGTCTTGGTGCCACTTTCCCTCCGTTCTCAGACCTTTTCTCACTATCTTCCTTTTCACTCTTTTTCTCAGTTACACTCACATTTAGTGTCTTCTTCCTCCCTTTCACAAACACTTTCTTTTGTTCCATTAGCATCTCCATCAGCAACTGAGGCTAGTTTTTGTTTCCTTCTTCTGAAGTCGGATCTCACAAGTGATTTTAGTAGCTACTTTCTTCTTCTTTTCAACTTCCTATTAAGAACTCTTATCTTTTTCTTCCGCATCTTGTGAATGCTTTGATAATCAGCTTCCTCTCTCTTGACCCCTTGCAGTGGTGGTTTATTGTTGGCAAATGAGACTTCTTCAGTAGAGTCTATCTGCAGGTAGGGGTGGCAAAATAATCCAATTATCCATGATCCAACCTATCCATCCATACATAAATCCAATCCAATCCATCCTGATTACAATAAAAAATAAATGGATTGGATTATTTAATTTCATGGATGGACAATGATCCATCCTTTTTATGTTTTAAGTCCATATTGGATTTTCACTGCACAACTGCCTTGTCAATTCTACAAATCCAATGGATTTTTATCAATGTGAGCCTGTAATTAGTTTTTTATTTTTATCGGTAAAGCCATTGGCGAGACATACAGTAGGCCGCATAATGGCATGAGTAGGTTGCATCAAAACTTGCATTCATCACCCACATGAACCCATCTTTCTCATTTGTTTAGTTTGAGATTTTCAGTGATGTCAACTCAAATTAAGAAAATAAAAGAAATGTAGTTTTTGGTAGTAACTTAATTTTCAATTATTTTTTTAAAATAAAATATATTATTATTAATTTCATTGAAAATTTATCTTCACATATTTTTAAGTCAATAATAAATATTTGTTATAATTTAATTTTTAAAATTCTTTTAAATTTTTAAAAATTTTAATATTTAATTTTTCATAAATGTTATAAAAATAATCTCCCAAAATATAGTATATGAAATAATTATAAATATTGAAAAATTTATACTTTTTATAAATTAAGGACTAAAATGATTGATATATGAATAACTTAGAGAATAAGATGTGGCATTTTTAGATAGTCCGTGATAGAATTTTTAAGAAATGAATTCGTATCAGTTTACTCAATTTATTATAAAAAAGTTTAAATTAAAACCGTTCAATAACTACCTTCGATTTTTTGTCAAATAACTTGACCAGTACCTAACTTTTATCGGAAAAGTCATTAGCAAGGCAATATGTTAAAACTTTGCTTAATTACCTCAAAATATTGATAAAAAAGTTGAAGAGAAAGTTACTTAATTTATTTTTAACAGCTATTCAAATCACATGTTCAAAAGTCCTCACACATTATATGCATCTATGTATGATCCATATGAAATAGAGGAGATGGGGAGAGATAGGAGAGAAAAATAGGGGAGAGAAAGACAGGGAGAGAGAATCTTAATGAATGAAAATTATAGAGAGATAATTTTTTTAGTTAGAGAAAGAAAATATTTATAAAAATAATAAAAAATATTTTTTAGAAAAAATTAGGGATGGATTGGATATTCATTCATAAAATAGTTGTTAATGGATGGATTGGATGGTTTTTATTTAACGGATCGTGGATAGATTGAATTTTTATAATACATTTTTAACGGGTCATAAATGGATTAATGGATTATTTTAATCCATCCATTATAATCCTAATCCAAATCCATCCAATCCATCCATTTGCCACCCCTATCTGCAGGCGATCTAGTGGTTCTTTCTATTTTGGAATTGTCCTGAGCACATTGAATGTCACCTCATTGTCCTGCGTACTGACCGTGAATTTTCCTCTGTCAACATCAACTATGACCTTTGCTATTTCATCTTCTTTTTTCTCTTCTTCTACTCCTATTGCATCTTCTGGTTCTTCTGGTTCTTCTTCAGCTTCTTTTTCTTTTGTTTCTTCAGTTTCCTCTTCTTCAGCTCCTTAAGGTAACTAGGAAACTACATTAGGTGTTGATTTGTATTGTTGTATTTTCTTATTTTGTATAGGTCTATGTTTCCTTATTTTGTACAGATTGTATTTCCTATGTTTCCTTTATTGGTGGGTGTACACCATGTATATAATTATTCAGCCGCTGAGGTATTTTCCTCAAGCAATTCAGCAATCTTATTCTCCACTTTTACATGGTATCAGAGCTCACTTCCTGTGGGCCTGATAAAAGTCTGAATCCTTGTCCGCTGTCCGTTGTCTGCTGTCCACAATCCCTCTCTCACAGTCCTGACGTCCAGCCACCATCTGGCCACTAGTCACTGTCCGGCCACCGTCCAGCAACCGTCCGACCACCGCCAAGCATCGTCCGGCCACCGTACAGTCACCGTCCGGCAACCGTAACATCACCAATAGACACAAAAGGTGTCGATCTATTGATCCCCGAAAACATCGTTGTCGTCCGCTTCCGCACGCCGCCTTTCAGACCTCCATTTGCTTCACCGCCAGTCCCGTCAGGTTCGTCCAGGCCTCCTTTGTCTGTTTTGGGGGTCAAATACCCTAAAAGTCAGAACTCATTCTGTCGGTCACAGTCCGCCAGTCTTTCTCAGAACTCAGTTTGTCGGTCTTCCTCTTTGCAGTTGCTATAATGGCATCATCCACATCCTTTCCTGAAGTTGTGACAGGAAAGCAACCTATCATTTTGTCCAAAGCTGAAATCCAGGAGTATATGCAGTGGAAGGCAGCCAAACAAAATCAGTCAGCCACAACTACAATTGCTCATACCGGTAATCCTACAGTTTGTATATCTCATACCAATCATAATCCGACATCTTGGGTTATTGATTCTGGTGCTTCCGACCATGTGTTTGGTAATCGGTCACTATTTTCTTCTCCTTTACTTGAGATTTCTCGCTCTATTACTCTTGCTAACGGTTCTAAAGTACCAGTCCAAGGCATTGGTCATGTTTCTCCCACTGAATCTATCTCATTAAAATTTGTCCTATTCATGCCTGGATGTCCCTGTAATTTGATTTCCTTGAGTCAACTCACTCATTCACTTAATTGCTCAGTCACCTTTGATTCTGACTCTTTCATTATTCAGGATCGCGGTACGGGGAAGACGATTGGTGTAGGACGTGAATCACAAGGACTCTAATGTTTGAAGACCATATCTCCAACAATATGTGCTGCTACTAAGTCTCCCCACCTTCTTCATCAACATCTATGTCATCCCAGTTTGCAGAAACTTCAACTAATGGTTCCATGTCTTGCAAAACTGAAGTCCCTAAATTGTGAGTCATGTCAACTCGGGAAGCATACTCGTTCTTCCTATCCTACTAAGGTTCAGAATCAAATAGAACCTTTTGTTGTTATTCATTATGATATATGGGGTCCAAGTCGTGTCTCTAATTCATTAGGATTTAGGTATTTTGTCACCTTTATAGATGACTTTTATAGGTTTACTTGGTTGTTTTTTTATGAAAGAACGGTCTGAATTATTTTCTATCTTCAAGTCATTCTATATCGAAATACAAAATCAATTTGGAAAATCAATTAAGATCTTAAGGATTGACAATGCCAAAGAATATTTCTCTCATGAATTTTCATCATTTATGTCATCTCATGGTATTCTACATCAGTCTACATGTCCCCACACACGTCAACAAAATGGTGTGGCAGAAAGAAAAAATCGTCATCTTATTGAGACTGCCAGAACTTTGTTATTACATACAAATATGCCTTTACATTTTTGGGGGTATGCTGTTTTAACAGCTTGTTATCTCATTAATTGTATGCCTTCTTCTGTTATTAATAACCAAGTACCTCACAAATTATTGTTTCCTACAAAGTCTCTATATGTTGTCCCTCCTCGTGTGTTTGGTTGTACTTGTTTTGTTCATAACCTCTCCTAGTACAAATAAATTGTCTCCCCATGCTATCAAATGTGTCTTTGTAGGTTATTTCAGGTTACAAAAAGGATATCAGTGTTATTGTCCTTCCTCCTGTCGTTGGTATATTTCTGCAGATGTAATATTCTTTGAAGGAACACCATACTTCACCTCTTCCGTTGAGCCTAATACAATCTCTGATGTATTACCGATTCCCTATTCTTTGAAGGAACACCATACTATCACCCGGTTCTTCACCTGTCCAGCCTGGAGAGACTCAGTCAGTTCCTTCATAACACCCTCCCATCACATATCAACAAAGAACACAACAAGTTCTTCCATCAACAGAAGACATAATAGAAGGTCCCAGTTCAGTGGCGAACCTACATACAAGTGAGGGTGTGCAGATGCACCCCCTCACTTTGATAAAATTGTAAAGAAATATCTTGAATTTTTACATTTTGCCCCCTCTTCTTTTATATATTTGAACCCACTACCTCTCAATTTCTCATTTGCCCCCACTGACTCAGGGTCTTGGATCCGCCACTGCCAGTGATTCATGTCCAACTCCAATGACTTCTCCTATCACGAACCTGCCAAAGTCATCACAATCAAGTGATGATCTTCCCATTGCTCTCTGGAAAGGTACTCGATCCACTCGAAATCCCCATCCCATCTACAACTTTTTAAGTTTTCATCGTTTATCACAATCTTATTATGCCTTTGTATCTTCTTTGTCCTCTGTTCCTATTCCTAAAAGTGACAGTGAGGCGTTTTCTCATTCGGGATGGAGGCAAGCTATGATAGATGAAATGACTACTCTTAAGCATAGTGGCACATGGATTTCGTTCACCTTCCTCCAGGGAAAAAAAGTTGTAGGATGCAGATGGGTATATGCTGTGAAAGTTGATTCAAATGGTTGTATTGATCGTCTTAAAGCTCGCTTGGTTGCTAAGGGATACACTCAAACATATGGTCTTGATTATAGCGACACATTCTCTCTTATCGCTAAGATGGCTTCTGTTCGACTTCTTCTTGCCATGGCTGTCATTCGCCATTAGCCGTTACTTCAACTTGACATCAAGAATGCATTCCTTCATGGAGACCTTGCAGAAGAAATCTATATGGAGCAACCACCTGGGTTTATTGCTCAGGGGGAGTCTGGCTTGGTGTGTAAGTTGAAAGATCTCTTTATGGTTTGAAACAGTCTCCCCGAGCTTGGTTCGGGAAGTTTAGCACAGTGGTACAAAAGTTTGGTATGACTCGTAGTGAAGTTGATCATTCATTTTTTTATCAACATAATTCAGTTGGTCGGTGTATTTATCAAATGGTTTATGTGGATGATATAGTCATTACAGGTGATGATCATGAGGGAATATCTCGGTTAAAGAAACATTTATTTGATCATTTTCAAACCAAAGATTTGGGTAAACTAAAGTACTTTCTTGGTTTGGAGGTTGCTCAGTCTAGAAGTGGTATTACAAATTCACAAAGGAAGTATGCTTTAGATATAATGGAGGAAACAAGAATGATAAATTGTAAGCCCATTGACACTCCCATGGATCTAAATAGAAAGTTGTTACCAGATCAGGGGGAGCTCTATCAAGATCCTAGCAGATATAGAAAGGTAATTGGGAAACTAAACTATCTTACTATAACCAGACCAGATCTCTCTTTTGCGGCCAGTGTAGTAAGTCAGTTCATGCAATCCCCTCATGTTGACCACTGGAATGTAGTGACTCGAATTCTGAGATACATTAAAAATGCTCTTGGTCAAGGGTTGGTTTATGAAGACAAAGGAAATAATCATGTTGTCGGATATTCAAATGCAGACTGGCTGGTTCTCCCATTAATAGACGACCCACTTCAGGTTATTGTGTCTTTGTAGGTGGGAACCTCATATCTTGGAAGAGTAAGAAACAACAAGTAGTTGCTCAATCAAGTGCTGAGGCTGAATCTCGTGTTATGGCATTGGTTACTTGTAAACTCGTCTGGGTAAAACAGTTGCTTGGTGAGTTGAAGTTTAGTAACATTAACGAGATGAAGTTATATTGTGATAACCAAGCTGCACTCCATTGCGTCCAACCCAGTCTTTCATGAAAGAACCAAGCATATAGAGATTGATTGTCACTTTATCTGGGAAAAGGTTTTCTCCAAGGAAGTTGTTATTGAGTTTGTTAATTCTAAAGATCAACTAGCAAGCATTCTGACAAAGTCCCTTCGAGGTCCTCGAATACAATTTCTTTGTGGCAAGCTTGGCGCATATGATTTGTATGCTCCAGCTTGAGGGGGAATGTTAGAGAATATCTCATATTTAGGGAAATTAGAATAGAAAATTGTATTTAAGTTAACTACGAAACTACATTAGGTGTTGATTTGTATAGTTCTACTTTCTTATTTTGTATAGGTCTATGTTTCCTTATTTTGTACAGATTGTATTTCCTATGTTTCCTTTATTAGTGGGTGTACACCATGTATATAAATATTCAGCTGCTGAAGTATTTTCCTCAAGCAATTCAACAATCCTATTCTCCACTTTTACAGCATCTAACATCATAAATAATTTTGGTGACCTTTATTCGAGATAACTAGAACCCAATTTGGATTATGCCAACCTTAGTAACCTGTTGGAGTTCCTTTATGAAGTTTCCTGAATTTTTGGATTAACTTATTTCTTACCAATCTGCCCTATAAAGTGGAGGAGTTGGAAATGAGCGTCTCTTGGTTTTTTGTACTGATAATCCATTTCTTGATTTATGGCTATTTTCTGCATTGTATGGGAGGAGATAGCTGCGGAAGTTATACTTCTAAATCCGAGGTGTGAAAACCCGGATAACGTACTTGCGAGGATGGTATACTTCAAAATCCGAGGTGTGAAAACCCGGATAGGGTACTTGCAAGGATGACATACTTCTAAATCCGAGGTGTGAAAACCTGGATAGCGTACATGCGAGGATGATATACTTCTAAATCTGAGGTGTGAAAACCTAGATGGCGTACATGGGAAGAGCATGACATACTTTTGAATTCGAAGAGTGAAAACTCGGATAGCATACATGCGAGGATGATATACTTCTAAATCTGAGGTGTAAAAACCCGGACAACGTACATGCGAGGATGTCATACTTCTAAATCCGAAGTGTGAAAACCTAGATGGCGTGCATGGGAAGAGCATGACATACTTCTAAATCCGAGGTGTGAAAACTCAGATAGCGTACATGCAAGGATGGTATATTCTAAATCTGAGGTGTGAAAACCTAGATGATGTACATGGGAAGAGCATGATATACTCCTAAATCCGAGGTGTGAAAACTCGGATGGCGCACATGGAGAAGTTATGAAGATGCAACATGAAAATTGAAGAATTAAAATATGAATTGTTTAAGGAGAAAACTTTACATGAAGAGCATAATTGTCTTCTCTTCACAATTCCAATCGCTAACCGACCAGTTTTCATATCCCAGCCGGCGAAACCGCATAAGAATCCAAACAATTAAACCGAGGTGTGAAAGCCGATGTTTAGAAACACAACATTAAAACGAGATGCTAGAGCTGATGTAAACGCACATGTGAAACCAAGTCTAAAAACTTGGCAAAACTCGGATAAATAAAATTTTCATATGCAGAGCATGGAATACTTCTAAATCCGAGTTCATAAACTCGAATAAATAAATTTTACATATGCAGAGCGTGGAATACTTCTAAATTTGGGTTCATAAACTTGAATAAATAAAATTCTCATATAAAGAGCGTGGAATACATCCAAATCCGAGTTCATAAACATAAAATTTTCATATGTAGAGCCCTAAACACTTCTAAATATGGGTTCATAAACTAGATAAAATTTCATGGGAAAACATGGAACACCCCAAAATCCGAGGTGTGAAAACCCGGATAACACACATGGGAACAACATGGAATACTTCTAAATCTGAGTTTCTAAATCCGAGTTTATAAACTCGAATAAATAAAATTTCAGGTAAAGAGTATGAAAAAGACGAGATAGGATCTCATTAACTCAACCAACCGGCCATGATGGTATCCAAGCCGGCCAATCTTCTCGACTAAGTTCTAACCATTCCGGTAGGGATGGCAATTGGCCCCAGACCCAGTGGGTACCCGCAAAAATTACCCACAATGGGTAGGGTATTTACCCACCAAATGGGTATGAGTGCGGGTATGGGTAATTACCCGCACTTTTTAATAGGTACGGGTGCGGGTACGGGTACTATGGTACCCTACCCTACCCATACCCGCACTTATATAATATATATAATTAAGGTAATTTATATACATATAATTAATTTAATATATATATATATGTTTATATTATTAATTAATATTTTTTAAAAAAATAATTAGTGTTAATATACATTATAGTCACCAAAAAACATTAATATATATTACTAATTTAATTAATTTAAATGTTATAATTTTGTCCTACACACTAAAAATAGCAAAACATGAACTAATTTTCATTTCCCTCCCATTGTTTTAATCTCTCATCCATTTCCACATATGATAGTTGTTTTATAAGTAAAACTTGGATGATCTATGAATTATTTTTCATTTACATTTTAATTATTTTTATTTTCTAATCAATTTATTTTCTTATAGCTAACAAAAGTGCGGATAATGGGTACTGGTACGGGTACTTGAGTACCCAGCGAGTAAGGGTACAGGTACTAGAATCACTACCCACGCGTGTATAGGTCTGGGTACGGGTATTTTTTTAAAACGCAGGTATGGGGACGGGTACCCTACCCAAACCCTACCCATTGCCATCCCTACATTCCGATAATGTTATAGCCGACCAATCTTTCCCTCCCTTGGAAAATTTTCAATTCAATAAAGAACCGATTTTTTAAGAGGAAACTTTATCATCATTTATTGACAGATATTAGTAAAGCACAGGACACAAGTGTACATGATTAGCTATATATGGAGGCTTTTTAATAGCTTCAACTTTGACAACAACATTTAACCAAAAAAAAAAAAAAACTTTGACAACAACAGATACCGGCCTTAGTCTGTTAGGCTGCAATTACCATATTTTGGTATATAGCTAATTTCAGGTAGCCATAATATTTAATAATACCCATTGAACTGTAGAGATTCCAATTTGTAGCTTGTAGGTGCTGGATAACAGAAAAATGTTATTGGTCCTCATGTAAGTGATGATGGATTGGATAATGGCCTTGTACACATTATATCAAAAAATATTGGCTGGCTCTCTTATATTCTTTATAATTGTTAGAGATAATAATTTTTCAACGGATTACATATATAGACATAATAACGTCTGTCTCTGATATGTGAATGAAAATAAGAGTTTTTAAGCTGAAAGAGATAATTGCTATATATATTGGGAATGAATGGATGATGATAAAGATAATGTTTGTCATATAAGCAGGAAGAGAGCACATTTACCCACAGCACTAGAATACACATTATTATGTCATATGTCAGTTTTTTTACCTAGTCAAATTACCTGTTAATATTAAAAGTTAAATTTTAACATAATTGCAATTAAGGATATCTATTAATTTAGAAAAGTATAGTATTATTTTGTGAGAACCAAATCATTCACTAAAATCATTTAATTAAATTCACTAAAAACATTAACCAAAATATTCAAATCAAAAGGTGATTTTTTTACCAAATACAAAACCCTAATTTTTTTCAAATAAAACATTAATATGCACTAAAAACATGTTTTTAATCAAAATTCACCAAATTTAAATTCTAGGAATTCCACACAATTTTCCAAATATTACAGGCCCACAAATAATTTTCGTAAATTTTTCTAGTATAAAATTTATTTTTAATTGAATTAAAAATATTTTCTAATAAACAATACATTAAAAATACATTTTTTTTCCAAAGTTAACAAATTTTTAATTTTAGACACCCACGTCATTTTCCACGAATTATAGGACCGAAAAATAATTCTTACAATTTTTCTGGTATAAAAATAATTTTTAATTGAATTAAAAAAAATTTCATTAAAAATATATTTTTTAACCACAATTAACAAAATTTCCAAACCATTTCCCACGTATTAGACAACCCAAAAATAATTTTTATAATTTTTTTATAATGTAAGACGCACATCAGAGGACCCAAAAATGTTTTTTACAAAATTTTCCGGTGTAAATGTAATTTTTAATTGAATAAAAAAATATTATTTCATTAAAAATCACTAAAATTTTATTTTTTTTGTCCAAAATTAAACAAAATTAAATTTTGTGCATTCCACACCATCCACACATGTTATAGGAAAAAACTGTTTTTTACATTATTTTTTGCTACAAAAGTGATTTTAAATTTAATTAGAAACGTTTTTATTAATAAATTCCCTAAAAATTTATATTCTATCCTAAATTCATCAAATTAAATTTATGGGCATCCCACATCATTACCCACACATTATAGGACCCAAAAATGAGATTTGTAAAATTTTCTAGTATTAAGATGATTTTTAATTGAATTAACAGTAGTTTTTATTAAAAATTTCACTATACTTACTTTTTTGTCAAAAAAATCATCAAACTTAATTTGTATACATCCCACATTATCCTCACAAATTAGGAGAGGCAAAAAGGATTTCTTCATATTTATTTTCGTTGAAATGTGACTTTTACTAAAATAAAAACATAAAATAATTATTTTGTCCCCAAGAAACTAAATTGTGTGCGTGTTTTTTTTAAATCATGCACAAAATTTATTGCATTACAATTTAATAAATTTTAGCCATTTGACTTTACATAACTCAAGCCTATCTTTAACCCATTAAAATTAAAATATAAATATCAAAAGTATGAGTTCAAATTGATCTATACATAAAAACTAAAGCTCAATCACTAATACGTTAATGGTCCAATAAAAATTGTATTAGTTCGACAAAAAAATTTGACAAAAAAATGGCATCGGTTCGAGAATAAATTAACAAAAATGAGACAAAAAATTGACAAAAAATTAGTATTGGTTTGACAAAAAATGCCATCTGTTTGACAAAAAAAGGTCGATAAAAAATGATCAAAAAATCTAAAAAAAGGCATGAGTTCAACAAAAAAATAAAAAAATGACAAAAAAATCCTCAAAAAATGTCATCATTTCAATAAAAAATGGGATGAATTCAAATACTTCTAATAATATGAAGGGTTACATAGCAATATCACTTACATTTTTTAAAATAAGAAAGGATCTAATAGAAATTATTAAATGACCAGTTCAGCAGGTATCAAGTATTCAATTTAGACCATTGAATATTTTAATAATATATTTAATGGTTATAAAACTGTGAGGCACCGATACAGCACCCACGAGTTACTTGATATTAGACGTTTCCTAAAATAATATGTTTGTTGAAATTGTTCAAAAAGCATTTCTCTCGCAAAGGATTGTGATGCTACTATTTTAGCTAATATGATAATATGATAGTCACGTACACCAATTAAACGTGAGATACTTAGTTGGCTGTCAAGTTGAATAGCAACCCCCACATTTATAATCACTATAGTATTTTATCACATGAAATAAATAAAATAAATTTGTTTTTATATAATTATTTTTAAATATTTATCTATTTTCTAGTATAACTTTTTCTAGAATGCACCAATTTAAAAGTTGTTCTACTACACACAACTATGCTTTATCATTAGATCTTTCTAGGGTCCATATTATCTATTGTTTTAAACTCACATCTAACAGATAAAATATAATTATTTACGGTGTAACCGTTTTTAAATTTATGCCCCCTAAACTTAGTTTATAAAGCATACACACATATATATATGTTAAATTTGAAATAAATTTAAATTTGACATGCAGATATTAATTATTAATTATAATATAATTAGTTTGAATTAAGGATTTAATTTGAATACATATTTAAGAATTTTTTGGTGCAAGACCACATGTATCCTCCATAGAACCTCTATGGGTGACAATCTTTTTCTCTTTGAGTATTTAACACAGCTCTATACCCATGACTTGAACTTAATATCATTGCTTAAGCTGGTAGGAACCATGTGCTCGGTGGTAAAGGATATTTACTTTGAATTTGAATTATTTATTCATAAAAATTAATCATTTCAATTATACTATTCAATCAGTAATATTTCATATAATTTTAAAATCGTAATATCCTTTTATATTGTTTAAATTATGAAGATAGTTATCATAATTGGACTAGATCGGTCGGTTCAACTGAGAATCGGTGGCAGTCCATTTCACCAAAAAATCGACTAGTTTCAGAACCGGTCAAAAAATCAGTGTCAAAAAACCTAGTTGAACCGGCTTGATTAAAAAATTATTTTTTATTTAATTTTAAATATTTTCGAGATAGAAAAAAATAAAATTTTGAGGACTACAAATTAATATTTAAAATTTAGTTAATTTTTATTAATTTTTATCTTATATGTATATCATAAGGTCCTTTGTATCAATTTATAATTTTATATATTTTGATTTCTTATGGTTTCATGTTATTTTATTTCTTAAAAATATTATATGATACTAAAAATATATTTAATTAGGGTTAAATATGTTTTTAGTCCCTTAAAATATAGCGAAATTTGGTTTTGGTCCCTCATTTATTTTTTCATTGGTTTTAGTCCTCCATTTTTTTAAAATCACATGATTTTAGTCCTCGTCGTTAATTATATTCTTCTAAGTGATGATGTATTAATATTTCTTGTAGATTTTTCTATGGATTTTCTTTCGAATTTCCCTACAGATTTTAAAATTGAAAGAAAATTTTGTTTAGATTCTAAAATTTGCGCAAAATTTACTATAGATTTTTTTACAACAAAACAAAGATATTTTTTAGCAGCATTTTTATTTTCAAAAATTGTAGTTTTTTTGAAAATTTACTGCACATAAATTTTCTAGAAAAAAAGTCACAAGAAATTTCTTGTAAATTTTTACCCGAGAAAAGTTGTAGTGGAGCTACGAAAGTGACTTAACAGAGTACAACTAATAAGGAGGACGTGATTTTATAAAATGGAGGACCAAAACCAATGAAAAAATTAATGAGGGACAAAAACCAAATTTCATTATATTTTGAGGGATCAAAAACATATTTAACCTTATTTAATTACTACTGATTCGATCACAATTCAACCACAGTTGAATCAATAAATTGTGAATCAATGTTTTGACCGGTTTAATTACTAGTCCAGTTTTAAAATATTGATTTGAGACACTGAGAAATTATCATATGAAAATCTTAAATTCGACTATTTATCTTTATAATTATCAATTGAGGATCATATTTATTAATGATAATTATTAGAATCTAAACTAAAACTAAAAATAAGAATTAGAATAGGTTAAAGATTATAATCATATATATTTTAATTTTAAAATAATGGTTTTCACTATAGGAAGAGAGATTTTAGGAAATTAAAAATTTAAAAATATTTCTAAGGAGACTGTGTAAAATACATTTTTAAAGAAATGTAGTAAGAGAATATAAAAAATGATACGTAGATTGTGTTTGGCTTGCCATTTCAGCTAGCTGAAAGTTGAAAATAGTAGCTGAAACCATTTCAACAGTGTTTGGAAAGGTAGCTTTTTTGGGTAGCTACAAGCTTTTCTTAAAAAGCTACTTGGGGTAGCATTTTTAAAAAAGCTCCAATTTTCAGCTACTAGCTGAAAATTAATTACATGTTTAGCCCTCAACCACCCCCACTTATCATTATTTAATAATTAGTGTTGTCCTTAAATGTCATTTTACCATTTTCAGCTAGTTTTACCAAACACATTCAATAGTTTTTCAGCTTTCAGCCAGCTTTAAGCTTTTAGCGAGCTTTTCAGCTTTCAGCTAGCTTTTCAGCTAGTTTTACCAAACACACTCGTAGTTTTTAAAATTAGATGCCTGAAGGACTGAAATTTATAATATAAGGATAAATTAATTGTTTTTTATTAATTTAGGCTAATAAATTGAAATTGTAGTGATATGAGTAGATAGTTAGATGAAATCACACGACTACTGTAGAAGAATTTCCTCTTATTATTTATAATTAAAAATAGCAAATCGGTCTCTAACTTTTTTAGGGTCATGCAATTTAGTCTTTAAGAAATAGAAAATTCCAATATAGTCCCTGAGTTCTTTCTTTTTCTATCACTATAGTCCAACTGTGTATTTCCTGATAATTTTCTATGACGTATCACGAAACTATGTTCCACTATTTATCATCGGGGCACAAAATTAACGTCATTGGGGTTGAGACCTTCCAATGAAGAAGGAGGAGGAGAAGAGAGAAAACGGAACAATAGGGAACCACACGATTGTTGGAGTTGAAGCATTTCAAGCTATAAATTTGACAAAACCACATCATTATTGTGTCACAGTGAACACTTTAGTAACAAACAATGTGATAGAGTGTCACTTAACATAACACTTCATAAAAATCAACGGGAAACACACAGTTGGACTATAGTGATAGAAAAAACAAGAAGTCAGAGACTATATTGGGATTTTCTATTTCTTAAGGACTAATAAATTGCATGACCCTAAAAAAGTCAAGGACCGATTTGCTAGTTTACTCATTTAGGCGGGTATCTTGATTTTTTTTTTTCATTTGGCACCATCTTAAAATTTATAATAAACTTGTTAAATAAACAAAAGTTATAGCCTACGGTTTCTATCATGTTGCATAAAGATGTACTAAGAACGGTTATATATAGTTGCCAAAATTATTATATCTATGGTCAAAGAGGCGTACGTTGCTATTACAACCTTTAAGAACGGTTTCTAAACAAATACAGAGTACGGTTAAGAACATGTTGCGTATTATGTTTTTTAGAAACAGTTTTAAAATTGTTGACCAAGAAATAGTCCACGGTCAGGAAAAGCGTTGTCTTTCCCATGTTTCAGCTACGGTTTTATAAATGTTGCCTAGAAAAGCGTTGCCTAAAGCCTAAAATGTTGTAGTGTTTATAATTTCTCTAGTCTTAACTTAGGTCTTTAGTTAAACTTAAATAATAAGTCATAAAATGAATTTTTTATATGGATCTAAATTTTTTTTTTTGCCAAGCAAAGAAGATTAATTAAAGGAGTACAAAGGGTACTCCAACCTATAAAAAGAGTTACATTACAAATCCCAACAAAAAGGAATGGACTACCAAGACGAACAATATCAAACACCTAACCTTAAAATTCAAAAACTCTAAATAGACACAAAGCCAAAAGAGCTGATGGGCAACAGAAGCTAACCACCCCAAAACAAAACTAATAAATTAAGAATTTCATCCATCAGCAAGTACCCCCTGGGTATCAGCAACAGCTACACAATTGAACCTGTAATACTACAAAGTCATCTACATAGAAGACGAGCCAAAAGTAAAACCATCAAATAAACATGAAGCAGGAGAAGATGCCCAGGATGAGAAAGGATAATCAAAAGTCAAATCCTTACAACGTAACCAATTCCAAGATCTAATTTTGATGAGATCCAACAATTCAGTTGGACTTGTCTGTTGTGCAGAAAAACCATTGCATTCCTAGCTAGCCACAGGGACCAAATTATTACCATCCATAAGATAGAACACTTAAAGCGATTATTAGCAGAACAACATGGAAGGCCTATAAATTGGGCAAAATTTCCATGACCAGAATTATACAAAGCAACAGAGAACCCAAACCAATCCAAACACCTCATCCAAATAGAGTATGCAAAAGGGCATTCAAATAGCAAATGAGAAGTAGTTTCCACAGACTCGCCACACCAAACACAGTTTCCTGCTGACGGTACAATAGCCTTCCTTTTAATTAAATTCTGCTTTGATGGAATTCTATCTAACAGGACCCTCCATGCAAAGCATGAAACTTTTGGGGGAACCAGTTTTGACCAGAGAAAATTATGAAGTGGGAATTCTGCAAAAATACTATCATTAATAATAATTTTGTAAGTTGACCGAACAGAATACACCTCTTCTGAATTCGCCTTCCAAGTCCACCTGTCAAAATGATTAACCTGAAACAATACTGAATTTAATTTAGCCTGCAAGAGAGTTAGTTGCTCAATCTCCCATTGGAAAAGACTCCTCCGCCCAATTCCATACAACTTCCTCATTCCTCCACACAAACATATCACCAACCAATACATCCTTATCCACCGCAATGGAGAATAGTCTGCTATACCGATCACACAAAGCACACGAACCACACCAGATATCTCTCCAAAAGGATGTTGACTGACCATCTCCCACAACCCGAGCACATGTATTAGAAAACCACTCATGAGTTAACATAGTATCACTCTCAAGACTCCACAAATCCATCCACCAATTAGACCCCTTACCACCATTAACAGTATACCTACCCCTCACATCCCCATATATAGAAGACACCACCCTATTCCACAACCTATCCTTTTCCACCAACAACCTCCATCTCCACTTACCTAAAAGAGCAAAATTAAAAGCTCTCAAGTCCCTAAAACCCAGCCCCCCCGTGTTTTTTCCCTACAGACAACCTCCCAAGATACCCAGGCAATCTTATTATGACACTCACCCCCCCCAAAGAAAGTTCCGAAGTAGAGCTTCAAGTTTAGAGATTATACCTTTTGGAGCCTTGAAGAAGGAAAGAAAGTAGATCGGGATTGAGTGGAGAACAAACTTCAAGAGGACACAACGACCACCAAAAGACAATGTTTTAGATTTCCATTTAGATAACCTCTTCTGCACCTTATTAATCACCGGTTCCCAAGTCTTCCTACGCCGTGGGTTTGCCCCAATTGGAATGCCCAGATAACAGAAAGGCAAGACACCCACTTTACAGTTAAGAAATTGCGCCATCAGCTGCAATAATTCAGGATGAACATTGACACCAAACAAATTGCTTAAAAAAGTTAACTTTGAGACACGCTACCAGCTCAAAAAGTTGTAGTATTGATTTAATGGTCCAAGCATTATGCATTGATGCTTCCCCCAGAAAGATGGTATCATCCTCAAATTGTAAGTGAGACACCAATACTGACCTAGAACCAGCAGAAAAGGCAGTGAATAACTGATTATCAACCGCTTTACACATCATAGCATTGAGGCCTTGATGGGTTTCTGGAAAGCGAACCAAAAATCCAGTAGTATAATAGTAAGAAGAGTTATCGTATCCACGGGGAACAGTCAATTCACGTAAACTTGTGATCTAATTATCAAGGGAAACAACGGTTTGAGAATATTGTTGCGGAATTGGAAATAGAAAAATTAATAATCAATGGAATTAGAAAGGAAGAGTTAGAGACACTTTACTTGGATTAGGATTGGACGTCATATCATCACACCCTTTGTGCATGTAAAAACTATCTATTATTTTAGGTTTACTCTATAATACTATAGACAAACTATATTGCTAAGACCCCGAGTTACCAGCGGCCTCACACACTCAAAGATAATCCATGCGGGCTCTCCCAGGCGACAGACTTACCATCGGCTTATTTTGCTTTCTTTTATTCCGTTTGTAAAAGAATTAGTTGATAAACGAGGCCTAATGCTGTAGATGCACCTTCGCTCAAGTACTATCACTACCATCACTCATCAGGATACACTTATGTTCGGTCCTGGATTGACAATCAACTAACTCTTTGCTATCGGTTTATTAATACCAAGCCTAATGTTTAGATGCACTTCATTATGATACTCACACTATCCATCAATCATTAGTAACACCCATGGTTCAGTTAGTGGTTAACCGAGTATTCTTATTCACTCAGAGAATGGGTTTCTTCAGAATCCGCTCCCCCACTCTCAATCCTAGTCGAAACTAGCCTATAACTCCGGCGCAAGCGTGGAAGTTAGGAATTAAGTACAAAATAAGATTACCAATATTATAGACAGAGAGCTCATGAAATAATAATATAGAGTTTACATACACTTGGGGATAGAATCAATTACATCCAATCCTAATAGAGAGTTAACTACACAAGGTAGCCATACAAACCACCGAAGATGCTGTCACCATCTTCAATCCTTGTGAAGCGCTCCTCCTCTCCTACTCTAAACTTAGCTCTGGTGCATTATCACTGAAATATGACTGAATTACAATAATCGTGCACACCAGATTTGGCACAAGAGGTTCCTATTTATAGACTAAGGAAAGACAAAGAAAATTGGGGAGAAATCTATCTAAAAACGGCAACAGGGAGCAAATCAACGTAACCTGCGCTCCAAGCTGCGCTACAGCGCAGGCTGGAGCGCAAGATCCAGAGAGTCTGTGCTTCACCCTACGCTGTAGCGCAGGTAGCGTCCTGCAGCTCCAACTTTCTCTTTTTAATCTTGATCTCTCCCCAAGACTGGTTTTGGCAGATTTGTCTTTCCTTGTTTCCCTTTTCTTGATAAAACCTTTGCATTTATTGAGCAATATTTGATTTATTTGGGAAGCTTGTCTGCAGAATCCTTGATTGATTGGCAGTGATCTCCTCATTAATTGCCTCAAATCTTCTTCAAATCTTTATTAAATGTCTTCAATCAATCTCAAATCTTGCAGATATCTGCCTCATTCAATATTATCTATCCTTCAAATCAAATCTTTGCAATATTCTACAAAAATCATCAATATTTCTATCAAAATAACATCAAATTCAAATCTCAGATTAATAAATACAATTTATCTAATATTTAATAAAAAGGGATTAAACTGGGGTAAAATTACCGTTTTATCCTTGATAAGTGAACTAAGAAGTGCTCTAATTTATCAACTATTTTTCACTTATCAAAATACCCCCCAACTTAACTTCTTGCTTTTCCTCAAGCAAGAGACCTCTTTGCAATCAAAAATCAATTCTATTCCCAATGTATTTCAAATAATTAAAAACAAATTCAATGAACTATTCCTCAACTCCTTCCTAAGTAGCAGTCACTTTCCAAACATAAGAAAAACTCAGGACCAAGGGATGTTACCAATCATCAACCAGAATAGAAATACAAACATCAATCAAACTTCTCAATAATAACAATTAAAGCAGTAAGTGATAAACCAAGGAAATCTCTCATTCTTACGGGTAAGTGTTTCCCTCAATCTTTTTCACCACTGTTGAACAACTAGAATTGATAGTCGTTTCCAAGATCTGAACCTGCAAGCAGTTAATATGGATCAAAAGGTCTTTCTTAGGTTGTAATGAGGTTGGGCTATCAAGAAATCATGGTTTTTCTGGATATTCAAGGAACACTTTGAATAGAGAGCATCTTGTGATTGTGCTTGGGACTTCTCTCAATTCACTTGGTCATTCTTGAATGGTCACCCTTTTTCAGCTTGGCCTCATTGTTTGAAGTAATTCTCCCCCCAACTTATTCAATTCCACACTTTTGTGCAGAAGTTTTTTTTTTTGACATAAAAAATAACAAAGAAACTTTATTTGTGGGGGAGGATCCTTCTTTGTGATTTCTTGTGCCTTTTCTTGAATCATTGTGACCAACTCTTGTCCCATGTTGTTGTGGTGCACCTTGCTCTCTATCCCAAGTGTTAAGGGACAAGTTATATTCAATGAATATGGTTAGGATGCATCAAAGGAAATATTCAAGCTCAAATGGGCAATCAATATATTGGAAACATTTAATCAGGGTTGGCTATCTGGCACTGAGCACAATATTAGAATCACAAAATATGCCTTTGTCACTTCCATACCTTCTACTAGCAAGACAAAATTTAGAAACTCAAGCAATAACAGTTGACAAGCAGCGGTGAAAAGCTCTCAATTTAAGTGTTTGGGCTCTCAACTCACCGGTTATTGGCTAAAATTTCCTTCATAAAACACTTAATGGTTTTAATTAACTATCCTGATAGGTTCTCTTGAGAAGTATCCTAGTTCTAACTGATTATGGAATTAATCAAAAAACCCTATCATCTTTCCTAATCTGGTTAGTTAAACTACTTAATTACAGAGAATTTGAAAAAGTTACCTTGAATCCTAATTTCCTAAAGTCCTAAAAATTTTAAAAATTCTAAAAGTTTAAGAAAAAATGAAATACAAAACAAAAATCCTAATTAACTAGAAAAAATTATATAAAATAATAGAAAATAAAAGAAAAACTAAAAAAAAAAGAAAACACCAGTATCAATCTTCATCCTCTGTATCCTGTAAGTCCCTGTCCTGCTGCTGCTCCACCTCCCCCTGGAAGAATAGGCTTGTCCCCAGGCCACTGCAAGAATATCCGGAACTCTTCAAAGCAGCATGCTTAGGTTTAGGTCTAATACTCCTGATTGGTTTGAGGTCAACTGGTCTTTATACTCTGCAGCAGTCTGTGCAATTCATGAAGAACATGGAAGCCTATTATTAACCAATTTACATGCATAATTCAAAGAATTAATATTTTCACAACAAAAGTTCAGTGCACTTGGTAATGACTTCCTAAAATCAAATCATACTCATTTGTTTTGCAAGCATTCAATCAATCCATGGAAAGTGAAAGTTCAAGATTTTTGAAAGAAACAGAGCATAACACCTTCAACTTCAATAACTCACAAAACAAAGAGTATTCCAATCAAGCAAATTGTTCTTCATGTTCCACACAGCCAAATTCACATTCAAGATAGCAATTATCAATGGTATTCATAATCCTAAGTTTGCTACCCTAAAGTGTAAATCATAAAGATAGAGTAAATGAAGATTTTAATTGGTGAAAATTTAAGAAAACATAACTGAAAGTTTCAAAATTGATGGAAGTTTGTGAGTGGGAAGAGTGAAAAGAAGAGCTTAGGAAGTAGTACATGAGAAAATAAAAGATTTTTAAAATTTTGTATCCTGCGCTACAGCGCAAGTGATGCGCAGAATACAGTGACTAAAATTGCATTTCTGCGCTTTACCTGCGCTACAGCGCAGGTTGAAGCGCAGAAAACAGAATGCAATTTTCAGTCACGTTTTCTACTAGTTCCTATTTTTTTTAAAAAAAATTATTTTCCACAAACTTATTCCAATCAATTTTGAAGATTTCCTAAATCCTAAAAATGAAAAATCCTAATTAACAACAAGAAAACAAAATTAATTAAAAACTTTAAAAATCTCTGGGTTGCCTCCCAGGAAGCGCTTGTTTAACGTCTGATAGCTCGACGCCTGTTCTCTCAAGGTGGCTGAAACTGAAATATTTTGGTGAGCTTGTGTGCTGCACCCTTCCTTTCTCTGGCCCATAATCCTCCCTATAATATTGCCTTGGAGCAACCTGTAGTGTGAACTGATTTTGACCATTTAGGTTTCTTCCTGGAATTAGACCATGCTTTTGACTCCCATGGCTTGACTCTTCTTTTCTTTACTATCTTGCTCCCATGTGCATGAGTCTTCTTTTCCTGAAGCTTAGATGATTAACAGTTGATTGCTCTCAATTTCTTTGCTTCGCAGGGGTCTTTGATATGGAACACACCTGACCACTTGATCTTAAATCTGGCTCTAGGCTCTGAATTTAAGTCTAGCTTGATTTTTCTTCTCTTCGTCTTGTCCTGGTCAGTGTGATTGCATGCCTTTCTTTTGTGAGGGCTGAAAGGTTTATCACTTGCACCATGCCTTTCTTGATCTTCCTTTAGAGGACTGGTTGGATAAGGGAAGGTCTTTGTTCTTGAACTCACTTCCCTTCCTTCCTCGGGCTTTGATTCACCATCTCCCTGTTCACTCTTTTTCTCATTTTCTTGATCTTTTTCATCATGTACACCCTCATATGTTGTATTCTCTACCTCCCTTTCACAGTCAGCCTCTTCTTCAAGCACCATCTTTTCTGTTTCATCCTTTCCATCTTCTTCTTCTAATTCTACTGCACCTTCTTCTTCTGTTTCTTCATCAGCTACTTCTTATTCCTTTTTTTCAGCTTTTCCTTCTTGAATTCCTTCAGTTTCCTCTTCTTCTTTTTCTTTTTCTTCTTCATCAGCCAGATTGTCATTGATTTCCTCCCCTATCAGTTGAACAATGTCATCGCACTGCTCTTCGGAGTTGGGTACTGCATTTGTTGAAGATTGCTTGTTCCAACAGTTGATCATATTGTGTATCTCATCTAGTATAAAGGCAACGGTTAGTCCTTCTATTTCACAATACCACTGAAATTGTATAAATTCATCCCATTTTTCTTCCATGAAATTGTCACTATCTGAATGCCCTTCTGAGATTTGTTATGACTGTTGGTTAGCTCCTGTTTCTTTTAATTGCTCCATAAAGGTGTCAGTGTTTCTTCTTGCTTCTTCTCTTTCCTTCTGAAGTCTTGACTCCCTTTGTTCTACTAGTTGTGCTATCAAGCATCATTTTTTCTTCTTGCTTCTTCTCTCTCCTTTTGAAATCGTATATTGTCTTGATTGAGTTCTTCCAAAAACTTATCATATTTTGAGTATCTTTGTTGGTGTGAAGAGTAACTTTGCTACTGTTGAAAAGAAGGTTGCATACGGAGTGAAACATCATCTTGGTGCCATCCAAAATTCTGATTCTGGTAACTTCCCCAATCCTGTGAAAAATTGTTAGAATACTTGTTGTAATTAGAGAAGTTACCTTGAATCGGTACATGAGAGGAGTAACTTGGTTCTTGCCACCTAACATAATCTCCAAGAGTTCTCCTTGGTTGATTCTGCCATTCATAAGCCATTTGACATTTACTTCACTTGGGGTGGTTGAACAGAGTGTTGAGATTGTCTCTTTGAGCTCTGCCCCTTTTTCTGTTACCCGTTTTGTCCAGAGAAATAATTAAGATGCTCAAACAAAGAGAAAAACAAAATAACAAAAATAATTTTTTTTAATAATAAATATTTATTATTTTTTTATAATAAAAAATATTTTTTTTTCAAAATAATAATAATAATAAATAATAATAATATATTTTTTTAAGAAAATAATTAAAATAAAATAATTAAAAATAAACTATTTTTGTTTTCTTCTCGACTTCTCCCTTGTCTCCTTTCCTTGTTTCTACTTTTGTTCTTCCTTGATGTCCTTCCTATTTTTGCTTCAAGTTGTAATTGATTGGGGGACACCTGGCCTCTCAAAAACATAAACAAGAAACTTTAAAAAAGGTAAGTGTGGAAGAAAAATTAAAAATAATCAAAAAACTTTAAATTTCCTAAAAATATGGAGAGCCTTAAATTTGTCCCTTTGTCCTTTCTCTCTCTCTATTTGGTCCTTTCTCTCAATTGCTTTTGAGACACCTGTCTTTCACAAGAACACTATTCAAGAAGCTCAAACAAATGTTAGCTCACGAAAGAGGAATAAAATTTATTTTTTTAGTTTTATTTATTTATTTATATATTTTTTTTATAAAAATTAAATAATTAAAATAATAAAGTATAATAATTAAAAATAAAAATTTCCTAAATAAAAATTTCCTAAAATAATAAGAATAATAAATAAAAGAAATCCTAAGATAGATATCCTTGATAAATAGACCTCCAAGGTTCTACACGAATTGGAAACCGTTCCCCGGCAACGGCGCCAAAAATACTTGATGGGTTTCTTGTAAGCGAACAAAAAATCCAGTAGTATAATAGTAAGAAGAGTTATCGTATCCACAGGGAACGGTTAATTCACGTAAACTTGTGATCTAATTATTAAGGGAAACAACGGTTTGAGAATATTGTTGCGGAATTGGAAATAGCAAATTTAATAATCAATGGAATTAGAAAGGAAGAGTTAGAGACACTTTACTTGGATTAGGATTGGACTTCATATCATCACACCCTTTGTGCATGTAAAAACTATCTATTATTTTAGGTTTACTCTATAATACTGTAGACAAACTATATTGCTAAGACCCCGAGTTACCAGCGGTCTCACACACTCAAAGATAATCCATGCGGGCTCTCCCAGGCGACAGACTTACCATCGGCTTATTTTGCTTTCTTTTATTTCGTTTGTAAAAGAATTAGTTGATAAACGAGGCCTAATGCTGTAGACGCACCTTCGCTCAAGTACTATCACTACCATCACTCATCAGGATACACTTATGTTCGGTCCTGGATTGACAATCAACTAACTCTTTGCTATCGGTTTATTAATACCAAGCCTAATGTTTAGATGCACTTCATTATGATACTCACACTATCCATCAATCATTAGTAACACCCATGGTTCAGTTAGTGGTTAACCGAGTATTCTTATTCACTCAGAGAATGGGTTTCTTCAGAATCCGCTCCCCCACTCTCAATCCTAGTCGAAACTAGCCTATAACTCCCGCGCAAGCGCGGAAGTTAGGAATTAAGTACAAAATAAGATTACCAATATTATAGACAGAGAGCTCATGAAATAATAATATAGAGTTTACATACACTTGGGGATAGAATCAATTTCATCCAATCCTAATGGAGAGTTAACTACACAAGGTAGCCATACAAACCACCGAAGATGTTGTCACCATCTTCAATCCTTGTGAAGTGCTCCTCCTCTCCTACTCTAAACTTAGCTCTGGTGCATTATCACTGAAATATGATTGAATTACAATAATCGTGCACACCAGATTTGGCACAAGAGGTTCCTATTTATAGACTAAGGAAAGACAAAGAAAATTGGGGAGAAATCTATCTAAAAACGGCAACAGGGAGCAAATCAACGTAACCTGCGCTCCAAGCTGCGCTACAGCGCAGGCTGGAGCGCAAGATCCAGAGAGTCTGCGCTTCACCCTGCGCTGTAGCGCAGGTAGCGTCCTGCAGCTCCAACTTTCTCTTTTTAATCTTGATCTCTCCCCGAGACTGGTTTTGGCAGATTTATCTTTCCTTGTTTCCCTTTTCTTGATAAAATCCTTGCATTTATTGAGCAATATTTGATTTATTTGGGAAGCTTGTCTGCAGAATCCTTGATTGATTGGCAGTGATCTCCTCATTAATTGCCTCAAATCTTCTTCAAATCTTTATTAAATGTCTTCAATCAATCTCAAATCTTGCAAATATCTCCCTCATTCAATGTTATCTATGCTTCAAATCAAATCTTTGCAATATTCTACAAAAATCATCAATATTTCTATCAAAATAACATCAAATTCAAATCTCAGATTAATAAATATAATTTATCTAATATTTAATAAAAAGGGATTAAACTGGGGTAAAATTACCGTTTTATCCTTGATAAGTGAACTAAAAAGTGCTCTAATTTATCAACTAATTTTCACTTATCAAAATACCCCTCAACTTAACTTCTTGCTTGTCCTCAAGCAAGAGACCTCTTTGCAATCAAAAATCAATTCTATTCCCAGTGTATTTCAAATAATTAAAAACAAATTCAAGGAACTATTCCTCAACTCCTTCCTAAGTAGCAGTCACTTTCCAAACATAAGAAAAACTCAGGATCAAGGGATGTTACCAATCATCAATCAGAATAGAAATACAAACATCGATCAAACTTCTAATTAATAGCAATTAAAGCAGTAAGTGATAAACCAAGGAAATCTCTCATTCTCACGGGTAAGTGTTTCCCTCAATCTTTTTCACCACTGTTGAACAACTAGAATTGACAGTCGTTTCCAAGATCTGAACCTGCAAGCAGTTAATATGGATCAAAAGGTCTTTCTTAGGTTGTAATGAGGTTGGGCTATCAAGAAATCATGGTTTTTCTGGATATTCAAGGAACACTTTGAATAGAGAGCATCTTGTGATTGTGCTTGGGACTTCTCTCAATTCACCTGATCATTCTTGAATGGTCATCCTTTTTCAGCTTGGCCTCATTGTTTGAAGAAATTCTCCCCCCAACTTATTCAATTCCACACTTTTGTGCAGAAGTTTTTTTTTTTTGACATAAAGAATAACATTGAAACTTTATTTGTGGGGGAGGATCCTTCTTTGTTATTTCTTGTGCCTTTTCTTGAATCTTTGTGACCAACTCTTGTCTCATGTTGTTGTGGTGCACCTTGCTCTCTATCCCAAGTGTTAAGGGACAGGTTATATTCAATGAATATGGTTAGGATGCATCAAAGGAAATATTCAAGCTCAAATGGGCAATCAATATATTGGAAACATTTAATCAGGGTTGACTATCTGGCACTGAGCACAATATTAGAATCACAAAATATGCCTTTGTCACTTCCATACCTTCTACTAGCAAGACAAAATTTAGAAACTCAAGCAATAACAGTTGACAAGCAGCGGTGAAAAGCTCTCAATTTAAGTGTTTGGGCTCTCAAATCACCGGTTATTGGCTAAAATTTTCTTGATAAAGCACTTAATGGTTTTAATTAACTGTCCTGGTAGGTTCTCTTGAGAAGTATCCTAGTCCTAACTGATTATGGAATTAATCAAAAAACCCTATCATCTTTCCTAATCTGGTTAGTTAAACTACTTAATTACAGAGAATTTGAAAAAGTTACCTTGAATCCTAATTTCCTAAAGTCCTAAAAAATTTAAAAATTCTAAAAATTTAAGAAAAAATGAAATACAAAACAAAAATCCTAATTAACTAGAAAAAATTATATAAAATAATAGAAAATAAAAGAAAAACTAAAAAAAAAAAGAAAACACCAGAATCAATCTTCATCCTCTGTATCCTGTAAGTCCTTGTCCTGCTGCTGCTCCACCTCCCCCTGGAAGAATAGGCCTGTCCCCAGGCCACTGCAAGAATATTCGGAACTCTTCAAGCAGCATGCTTGAGTATGGGTCTAATACTCCTGATTGGTTTGAGGTCAACTGGTCTTTATACTCTGCAGCAGTCTGTGCAATTCATGAAGAACATGGAAGCCTATTATTAACCAATTTACATGCATAATTCAAAGAAATAATATTTTCACAACAAAAGTTCAGTGCACTTGGTAATGACTTCCTAAAATCAAATCATACTCCTTTGTTTTGCAAGCGTTCAATAAATCCATGGAAAGTGAAAGTTCAAGATTTTTGAAAGAAACAGAGGATAACACCTTCAATTTCAATAACTCACAAAATAAAGAGTATTCCAATCAAGTAAATTGTTCTTCATGTTCCACACAGCCAAAATCACATTCAAGATAGCAATTATCAATAGTATTCATAATCCTAAGTTTGCTACCCTAAAGTGTAAATCATAAAGATAGAGTAAATGAAGATTTTAATTGGTGAAAATTTAAGAAAACATAACTGAAAGTTTCAAAATTGATGGAAGTTTGTGAGTGGGAAGAGTGAAAAGAAGAGCTTAGGAAGTAGTACATGAGAAAATAAAAGATTTTTAAAATTTTGTATCCTGCGCTTCACCCTGCGCTACAGCGCAAGTGAAGCGCATAATACAGTGACTAAAATTGCATTTCTGCGCTTTACCTGTGCTACAGCGCAGGTTGAAGCGCAGAAAACAGAATGCAATTTTGCAATTTTCAGTCACGTTTTCTGCTACTTCCTATTTTTTAAAAAAAAAATTATTTTCCACAAACTTATTCCAATCAATTTTGAAGATTTCCTAAATCCTAAAAATGAAAAATCCTAATTAACAACAAGAAAACAAAATTAATTAAAAACTTTAAAAATCTCTGGGTTGCCTCCCAGGAAGCGTTTGTTTAACGTCTGATAGCTCGACGCCTGTTCTCTCAAGGTGGCTGAAACTGAAATATTTTGGTGAGCTTGTGTGCTGCACCCTTCCTTTCTCTGGCCCATAATCCTCCCCATAATCTTGCCTTGGAGCAACCTGTAGTGTGAACTGATTTTGACCATTTGGGTTTCTTCCTGGAATTAGACCATGCTTTTGACTCCCTTGGCTTGACTCTTCTTTTCTTTACTATCTTGCTCCCATGTGCATGAGTCTTCTTTTCCTAAAGCTTAGATGATTCACAATTGATTGCTCTAAATTTCTTTGCTTCGCATGGGTCTTTGATATGGAACACACCTGACCACATGATCTTCAATCTGGCTCTAGGCTCTGAATTTAAGTCCAGCTTGATTTTTTTTCTCTTTGTCTTGTCCTGGTCAGTGTGATTGCAGGCCTTTCTTTTGTGAGGGCTGGAAGGTTTATCACTTGCACCATGCCTTTCTTGATCTTCCTTTAGAGGACTGGTTGGATAAGGCAAGGTCTCTGTTCTTGAAATCACTTCCCTTCCTTCCTCGGGCTTTGATTCACCATCTCCCTGTTCACTCTTTTTCTCATTTTCTTGATCTTTTTCATCATGTACACCCTCATATGTTGTATTCTCTACCTCCCTTTCACAGTCAGCCTCTTCTTTAAGCACCATCTTTTCTGTTTTATCCTCTCCATCTTCTTCTTCTAATTCTGCTGCACCTTCTTCTTCTGTTTCTTCATCAGCTTCTTCTTATTCCTTTTTTTCAGCTTTTCCTTCTTGAATTCTTTCAGTTTCCTCTTCTTCTTTTTCTTTTTCTTCTTCATCAGCCAGATTGTCATTGATTTCCTCCCCTATCAGCTGAACAATGTCATCGCACTGCTCTTCGGAGTTGGGTACTGCATTTGCTGAAGATTGCTTGTTCCAACAGTTGATCATATTGTGTATCTCATCTAGTATAAAGCCAACGGTTAGTCCTTCTCTTTCACAATACCGCTGAAATTGTATAAATTCATCCCACTTTTCTTCCATGAAATTGTCACTATCTGAATGCCCTTCTGAGATTTGTTCTGACTGTTGGTTAGCTCCTGTTTCTTTTAATTGCTCCATAAAGGTTTCAGTGTTTCTTCTTGCTTCTTCTCTTTCCTTTTGAAGTCTTGACTCCCTTTGTTCTGCTAGTTGTGCTATCAAAGCATCATTTTTTCTTCTTGCTTCTTCTCTCTCCTTTTGAAATCGTATATTGTCTTGATTGAGTTCTTCCAAAAACTTATCATATTTTGAGTATCTTTGTTGGTGTGAAGAGTAACTTTGCTACTGTTGAAAAGAAGGTTGCATACGGAGTGAAACATCTTCTTGGTGCTATCCAAAATTCTGATTCTGGTAACTTCCTCAATCCTGTGAAAAATTGTTAGAATACTTGTTGTAATTAGAGAAGTTACCTTGAATCGGTGCATGAGAGTAGTAACTTGGTTCTTGCCACCTAACATAATCTCCAAGGGTTCTCCTTGGTTGATTCAGCCATTCATAAGCCATTTGACATTTACTTTACTTGGGGTGGTTGAACAGAGTGTTGAGATTGTCTCCTTGAGCTCTGCCCCTTTTTCTGTTACCTGTTTTCTCAAGAGAAATAATTAAGATGCTCAAACAAAGAGAAAAACAAAATAATAAAAATAATTTTTTTTAATAATAAATATTTATTATTTTTTTATAATAAAAATATTTATTTTTTTTTCAAAATAATAATAATAATAATAAATAATAATATTTTTTTTTAAGAAAATAATTAAAATAAAATAATTAAAAATAAAATATTTTTGTTTTCTTCTCGACTTCTCCCTTGTCTCCTTTCCTTGTTTCTACTTTTGTTCTTCCTTGATGTCCTTCCTATTTCTGCTTCAAGTTGTTATTGATTGGGGGACACCTGGCCTCTCAAAAACATAAAAAAGAAACTTTAAAAAAGGTAAGTGTGGAAGAAAAACTAAAAAAAATCGAAAAACTATAAATTTCCTAAAAATAATACAAATTTCCTAAAATATGGAGAGCCTTGAATTTGTCTCCTTTGCCCTTTCTCTCTCTTTATTTGGTCCTTTCTCTTAATTGCTTTTGAGACACCTGTTTTTCACAAGAACACTATTCAAGAAGCTCAAACAAATGTTAGCTCATGAAAGAGGAATAAAATTTATTTTTTTATTTTTTATTTATTTATTTATATATTTTTTATAAAAATTAAATAATTAAAATAATAAAGTATAATAATTAAAAATAAAAATTTCCTAAATAATAATTTCCTAAAATAATAAGAATAATAAATAAAAGAAATCCTAAGATAGATATCCTTGATAAATAGACCTCCAAGGTTCTACACGAATTGGAAACAGTTCCCCGGCAACGGCGCCAAAAATACTTGATGGGTTTCTGGCAAGCGAACAAAAAATCCAGTAGTATAATAGTAAGAAGAGTTATCGTATCCATAGGGAACGGTCAATTCACGTAAACTTGTGATCTAATTATCAAGGGAAACAACGGTTTGAGAATATTGTTGCGGAATTGGAAATAGCAAATTTAATAATCAATGGAATTAGAAAGGAAGAGTTAGAGACACTTTACTTGGATTAGGATTGGACTTCATATCATCACACCCTTTGTGCATGTAAAAACTATCTATTATTTTAGGTTTACTCTATAATACTGTAGACAAACTATATTGCTAAGACCCCGAGTTACCAGCGGTCTCACACACTCAAAGATAATCCATGCGGGCTCTCCCAGGCGACAGACTTACCATCGGCTTATTTTGCTTTCTTTTATTCCGTTTGTAAAAGAATTAGTTGATAAACGAGGCCTAATGCTGTAGACGCACCTTCGCTCAAGTACTATCACTACCATCACTCATCAGGATACACTTATGTTCGGTCCTGGATTGACAATCAACTAACTCTTTGCTATCGGTTTATTAATACCAAGCCTAATGTTTAGATGCACTTCATTATGATACTCACACTATCCATCAATCATTAGTAACACCCATGGTTCAGTTAGTGGTTAACCGAGTATTCTTATTCACTCAGAGAATGGGTTTCTTCAGAATCCGCTCCCCCACTCTCAATCCTAGTCGAAACTAGCCTATAACTCCCGCGCAAGCGCGGAAGTTAGGAATTAAGTACAGAATAAGATTACCAATATTATAGACAGAGAGCTCATGAAATAATAATATAGAGTTTACATACACTTGGGGATAGAATCAATTTCATCCAATCCTAATGGAGAGTTAACTACACAAGGTAGCCATACAAACCACCGAAGATGTTGTCACCATCTTCAATCCTTGTGAAGCGCTCCTCCTCTCCTACTCTAAACTTAGCTCTGGTGCATTATCACTGAAATATGATTGAATTACAATAATCGTGCACACCAGATTTGGCACAAGAGGTTCCTATTTATAGACTAAGGAAAGACAAAGAAAATTGGGGAGAAATCTATCTAAAAACGGCAACAGGGAGCAGATCAACGTAACCTGCGCTCCAAGCTGCGCTACAGCGCAGGCTGGAGCGCAAGATCCAGTGAGTCTGCGCTTCACCCTGCGCGTGAAGCGCAGGTAGCGTCCTGTAGCTCCAACTTTCTCTTTTTAATCTTGATCTCTCCCCGAGACTGGTTTTGGCGGATTTGTCTTTCCTGGTTTCCCTTTTCTTGATAAAATCCTTGGATTTATTGAGCAATCTTTGATTTATTTGGGAAGCTTGTCTGCAGAATCCTTGATTGATTGACCGTGATCTCCTCATTAATTGCGTCAAATCTTCTTCAAATCTTCATTAAATGTCTTCAATCAATCTCAAATCTTGAAGATATCTCCCTCATTCAATGCTATCTATCCTTCAAATCAAATCTTTGCAATATTCTGCAAAAATCAGCAATATTTCTATCAAAATAGCATCAAATTCAAATCTCAGATTAATAAATACAATTTATCTAATATTTAATAAAAAGGGATTAAACTGGGGCAAAATTACCATTTTATCCTTGATAAGTGAACTAAAAAGTGCTCTAATTTATCAACTAATTTTCACTTATCAGGCCTTCAGCAACAACTAAGAATAAGAAAGGGGCTAATAAGTCCCCCTGCCTTAACCCCCTACCCACACCAAACTCTGCAAAAGGACTTCCATTTAATAAAATTGATATTTTTGCAGAGCTCAAACATTCATGGATCCACATACTCCACTTTGAGGGAAAGCCCATTCTACCCATCACATAATGTAGGAATGCCCAATTAATTGAATCATACGCCTTTTCAAATCAACTTTAAAAAGCAAACAGTTTTTTGACCGCCTTTTCATCTCCTCAACAGCTTCATTGACTATCACCATCCCATCAAAGATAAGTCAGCCTTGAACAAAAGCCGATTGAGACTCGGAGATGACAACATCTATTACTTTCCGCAACCTGTTGGCTAACACCTTAGCCACCATCTTGTACATACATCCAATTAAAGAGATGGGTCTATACTCTTCCACCCTTTGAGGGTTTTCTGTCTTTGGAACTAGAACAACAAAGGAGCTATTTGATCCCCTAACAAACTTACCATTAGCAAAAAATTCATGCATAAAAGCCATGACATCAGGCTTCAAGGTGTCCCAAATGTCCTTTATAAAGTTAAAATTAAATCCATCCGGACCCGGACTTTTTGAACCTCTACACTCCTATACAGCTTCCTTCACCTCCAACTCTGAGAAAGGCACTACAAGGGAATCAACATCCACACTTGACAAAGATTTAAAAGATACACCGTCAAGGGTTGGTCGTAACCAAGATTACTCCTGAAAGTGTGATTCAAAGAAACCCTTAGCTGCAGACTTCATATCAGAAGGTTGTGAATACCTCACACCATTAATCAATAAAGAATGAATCCCATTCCGCAACCTCCTTTTATTAATGCATCAATGAAAGTACTTGCTATTGGCATCACCCTCACATAACCACTTCAACCTAGATTTCTGAAATAGCAGTCTATCTTTCAAAGCCATGAGATGGCATATTTGAGCTCTAAGTTCCCTCCTTTGGATAATTTCCACCTCTTCAAGAGAAGACTCTTCAGCCTTTAGATCGAGCACATTTGCACAATTACTAACCTCACTGATTTTAGAATCCAAGTGCCCGAAAGACTCCTTATTCCATTGACGAAGCCTGTTCTTCATCTCCTTCAACTTCTCTTTAACACAAAAGATGCTCTGCCTTCGACTTGTAGATCCCCTCACTGATGAACAACAAATTTCTTATAGGATGGATCACACCTCCAGCAATCAAGAACTTTGAAAGGTTTTGGACCCCAATCAATATTCTCATTTTTCAGCAAAATAACACAATGATCCGAGATACCCCTCCTGAGACCCCACTGTGATGCATTACTCCACTGAGTCACCCAAGCATGTGAAACCAGAAATCGATCAAGCCTGCTCATAGAAGACCCATCAACTTTATACCATGTAAATTTTCTCCCTATTAGCGGAAGATCAACTAATTCAGCTGCTTCAATAAATTCAATGAAGGAACATATATCCTCTCTCCTCCAAAAAGTTGTTGAACCTCACCTTTCCGCCTCAGATTTTATAACATTAAAATCTCCTCCAAAGCACCACACCTCTCCCCCAAGACTGCACTTAAACTCCACTAATTTTAACCAAAGTTCTTTTTTACCAAGAGCATCACAAGGTGCATATACATTAACAATACAACACCAAATTCTTTCCTCCCCCCATCACCCACTTACTGCTATAAAGTTAGAATCATGAAAATTTTCTCCCACAGTAAAACAGTCTTTCCGCCACATAGTTAACAAACCCCCTGACATCCCCTCTGATGGGCTATATGTCCATTCAAAATCCTCCCTCCCACAGAGAGAAGTACACAAATTATCATCAATCTGTTCTTTTTTCATTTCTTGAATAAGCAGAAAATCTACATGTTCAGTCACAATAAGGTTTTTATTTCAGACTTCTTACACCTTCCCCCAATACCCCTTATGTTATAAGAAGCAACTATCATAAAAACAACTTAATCACCAAAACAGCACAAAACACAGCACAAAACACATTCATTCCTCACCACCCCTTCCCACAACTCTCTTATCTCTTAGTTCCAAGCTTTCCAAGATGTTCACAAAGTACTGATCATCACCAGGAGAAGAGACTCCCAAACCCTTCCCAATATCCCAGACATTCTCAGCTATCTTATATGGGCGGCTTTTTGACCACAATAAGGCAGAAAAAAAATTTTAATTACCATATGAATGTGCAAAAAAAATTATTTACCAAGATGGGGTAATTTTGAACATGGTGGCAAGAAGAAACGCTAACTGGGTTAACGTCTCTTGAAGCGCTAACTCAGTTAGCGCCACCTGTTATATATTTTAACAAGTGGCGCTAACTGAGTTAGCGCTTCAAGACACGCTAACTCAGTTAGCGCCTCTAGTATTTTTTTTAAAAAAAAAAATTATATTACCGGGGGTTGTAAACCCCCGTTAAATTTTTTTGTTTTTTATTCTTTACATTAGCAGGGGTTTGGAACCCCCATTAAATGAATGGTATTTTTTTTAAAGTTGTTACCGTTACACAAGAAAATGATAATAAAAAAATAAAAAAATTATTATGTTATTAAAAAAATAATAAAAAAGGATAATAAAAGAATAAAATTGTTATGTTAGTAAAAAAGATAATAAAATTATTATGTTATTAAAAAATAATAATAAAGGATAATAAAAGGATAAAATTATTATGTTAATAAAAAGATAATAAAAAAGGATAATAAAATTATTATGTTATTAAAAAGGATAATAAAATGATAGGAACAAGACTCTCAGTTAGCGTCTCTTATTAAAATTATCATGTTATTAAAAAGGATAATAAAAAATAAAATTAATGTGTGAGAAAAAATAAAATGATAGGAAGAGGACTGTCTACCTAGATAATACCTGAACTTCATAAAAAATGTGTAAGAATATAATGAAAAAATGTGTAATAAAAATATAATGAAAAAAGAAAATTATTGTGTAAGAATAAAAATATAATGAAAAAAGAATTTTTTTATGAACTTCAGGTATTATCCAGGTAGACAGTCCTCTTCCTATCATTTTATTTTTTCTCACACATTAATTTTCTTTTTTATTATCCTTTTTAATAACATGATAATTTTAATAAGAGACGCTAACTGAGAGTCTTGTTCCTATCATTTTATTATCTTTTTTAATAACATAATAATTTTATTATCCTTTTTTATTATCTTTTTTATTAACATAATAATTTTATCCTTTTATTATCCTTTTTTATTATTTTTTTAATAACATAATAATTTTATTATACTTTTTTTTATCCTTTTTTACTAACATAATAATTTTATTATTTTATTATCCTTTTTTATTATTTTTTTAATAACATAATAATTTTATTATGTTTTTTATTATCATTTTCTTGTGCAACGGTAATAATTTAAAAAAAAAATACCATTCATTTAATGGGGGTTCAAAACCCCCGTTAATGTAAAGAATAAAAAACAAAAAACTTTAACGGGGTTTAGTAATATAATTTTTTTTTAAAAAAAATACTAAAGGCGCTAACTGAGTTAGCTTCTCTTGAAGCGCTAACTCAGGTAGTGCCACTTGTTAAAATATATAACAGGTGGCGCTAACTGAGTTAGCGCTTCAAGAGACGCTAACCCAGTTAGCGTTTTTTCTTGCCACCGTGTCCAAAACTACACCATCTTGGTAAATAATTTTTTTGCACATTAATATGGTAATTAAATTTTTTTTATGCCTTATTGTGGTCAAAAACCTCTATGGGCTTTGAGTAATAGCCTTAGAAGCAAGAGTAATTTCACAATCAAAATCAATGACATCACTCACCTTTGTCGCGGGGTCAACTTTCTTTTTCTTTGGTCCGCCTCTCTTTTTCTTCATCTTGGGCGCTACATCAAGCTCTAGGATTGGGACTTCATATAGATACGCCTCATCTGCAGTAGGGCGCAAAGTGCAAGGATCAAGTTCAACACCGCCATCACATTGTTCTTGTGAGCTCCTGTGCCTGGTCGAACAAGGTATTTCAACAGCTGTTGTCATATGAGGATCCATAACTGCCTTCAATGATTGAATACCCAAATCACTAGAGACTCCCCGAGGCTGCTGATCTACGCATGATTTACTGTGCAAAGACGCCCCACAAGCCAAACAATCACTACCAGTTGGTCCCAAAGTTTCTGTGGTCGAAGTGCCAGTATCTACCATGAGAACCCCATCCTCCTGCGCATCAACAGAGGAAACACGAAATCCAAAATCTTGACTCAATTGTGGTTGTAAATTCACTGCCTCATATGGCATATGTGATTCAGCAAGAGTTTCCTCCCGACCCGGTTGTAAGTGCAGTCCACCAGCACGGTCCAATGACTCCCCTTCACCCACATCTTTTAATCTCAACGTATCCACATCCACCGGCCCACCTTCACACTGAATCCTCTCGCGCACATTATGGGCCACTATTGCGCCATCTAATTGGAGCGGCCCAGCATTATTATGCATTGCTCCCTCATTGATTGTCTCTAGCGTGTCATGGCACCTCATCATGTTCGCTGGCACGTGAAGAAGAATAGACGGCCCAGAGTCTTCTCTCAAATGTGGATGTAGAATCTCCGCCTCATAGAGCACCTGGGCTTCAACAAAATTTTCCTCCCGACCCGTTGGTAGGTGCAGCCCACCATCACGGTCCAATAGCGGTTCCCCATCCACCGGCCCACTGCGCGGCCCACCTACACGATCCAGCTTGAGTGAAGTCTCCAAGTTATCATGCAGTGCCACCACGTCATGAAGAGTAACCGCTTCAGCCGCAACATGATGCACTCCATCGTTTGCAGCATCAATCAAAGGCAGCGAATCACCGTGATTTACTCCATTAGCTTCACGTAACTGTTTGCTAAAATTCTGCTTAGTAAAAGAATCATTTTGAATTTCAAATTCAAAATCTTCTTCTTGAACCCCATAATCAAAATTATCCCTTGTATCCATATCTGAGGAAAACAGCTCGGAAGAACAATCACTAGAGCATTGAGATGAGACTGGTTGCCTCCTATGTAATACCTTCCATGGATCAACAAATGGTTCCTCAATAACCGAGATTAAGAAGAATAAATCATTAATCTTGACTCTAAGCATCCTTTTAATTGTCTCCTTTGAAGTTGTATGAATCAAAATATGAGCCACATCCAATCTCTCTTTCTTTTTCGTGATCGTATCAATAGAAACATATCTCCCAAAGTGAGTTGCCAACATACTGAAAAAGGGTTCTGTCCACGCACGTACTGGAATATCGTGACAACGTACCCATACATATCTATCTCGGGAAACTTCACCATGAGTTCAAGGACGTATGTCAATAAACCATTGTGAAAACAGCTCCTCCAATTCTTTTAACAACTCAACAAAATCTTCCACAGGATCCGGCTGTACTAGAACCAAATCACCCCCCATTGGAATCACCTTTATGGATCGAACACCTTGAGCTAAAATTTTGTCTTGTAAAACAAAGTCCTCATCAACATGATGAACTTGCCCCACATAGGTATTTTCTAACCATGCCATTTCCCCCCTCGCCACATGAAATTCTAGACCATTCCATTTACCATCCTCAACAGATTTCATGGTCTTTTTTGGTAGCCAAACAGTATTACCATTCCCTTTGACTGCATCCACAAAGCTTCTCCCGTTCTTCACCCCTCCTATACTACCCAGGTTCACAGATATGAGTTCGTCTTGCTTTTTGTCATTCACGGCATCAACAACTACTTCATTCCTGCGAAATCTGGATATATTAACATGTAATTTATATGTGCCAATCCAAATATGTCTCAGTCGTTCTTCCAAAGCATTAGGATTAGCATTGTCCTTGAACCGCACAAACCCAAACCGATTACCCCTCTTGTCTCTCTTTTGTGGTATATAGACATCAATCACTCCTCCACCTCCCCACATAGAAAAAACCTTCCAAAGAACGTCTACTCCATATGCATCTGGAAAATTCATGAAGAAATACGCTACCTGATCTACATATCTATCACCATTACCTGTCCTCCTCCACTGCTGCTTCCTATTATCATCTTCTAGTGGTCTAGTGTCCTCTGAATCCCGTTGAGTTCCCGATCGCGAGTCTTTCCTCCTCCTTGGTCTCACCAAGGTCCACTCTCTCTCACTCTCTCTCATCTCACTCTCACTTGTTTTCTATGGATCTAAATATTTGTATCACTTAAATATCTTTTTAATCTCTATAACTATAAATATGATATTTTAATTTTTTTAGTTTTGATTTGTCTTTAACTTCGCTTTTTAGTGTTGGTCCCTCTTTACTCAGAAGTGTCAAATATAGTTTTTTTTAAGAGTGTCAAATATAGTAATCTACTATATGTTAAATGAATTATGTTAAGTGATGATTTGACAAATAAAATGTTACATAACCATTGCGATGACTTATGCGTTATCAACATATTTTCTAACTAGATTAAAATGACAATGAGTTATTGAAACCCTCACAAAACAAAATGATCATCAGCATCACTTCTCCTCAGATCAACTCCACCATTGCATGCATCATGACCCACCTACGTATATATTAGATTCCATCTCTCCGCCATTAAACCAAGAGCTAACATGAACATAAAAAAATAACGATCTAAAGTTATCAATTATCATAAATTATCCCAAGCTCGGCTAGAATAGCCCAATTAACACAACACCTCAATACAAATACTACTCCAACAAACATATACAACCCCTAAATCAAAGGGAGTTGCTATTAGCACCTTTTTTACTATTCACATCTTTTTTTTAAAATATCCTTTTCCATTTTTTAAAGTGTATTTTCATAGACCTCTCGAAGCTTTTGGAAATTTACTTCTGAAATTGTAAATTTTTTTAAAAAATTTGTGCTTAATGACATACTTAGAGACGGAATTTCCCAAATAGGTAGGGGAGGGGGAGGGTCATGGGGTGGATGGCGGTGAAGGTAGGGTTGGAGTAGATTAGGAAAGAGGAAAAGGGTGGTGGTGCGAATAGCAAAAGTTGGTGCTAAAAGAAACTCCCATAAATCAAACATCCAAACCAACCCATTGATCGTCAACCACCATCCCCAAGCCCATAAGCCTTATCACAAACCTTCGATTGGAAATTGCTTTTTCCACCCCGCATGTTTATTTGTTTTTCATTCCTTTTCCTTTAAACATTCCCATCTACTTCTGAAGGAGTGAAGGTGATAAATGTAAGTGTCTCTGTAAGTGTTCTTTGAGCCTAGAGGCTTTTCGTGCCTTCAGTTGGGATACCATCCCCTCACCCTAAATTTTTTAGTACCAAAAAAAGGAGTGGGGGTGGTTACAAGGTGAAGAGAGAGAACGCAAAAAGGGTCGGGGGTGATTAGGGGGAAGGGGTGGGGTGGGGAGGGAGAGGAGAGAAGAGTGCAAGTTGGGTGGGTTGGAAGTGGTATTTTGGAAAAGAGAGTTAAAAATGGGGAGGGGTGGGAAAAGTAAAAAAGTATAAGTGTTGGTGTATGCACTAGAGACTCATGTTTTTTAACATTCATCATTTGTATCATATTATTTATCTTATAAAGGCAATTCAGTTTTATTATTTCTTTCAATAAAATATAATAAATGTCCTTAGAATAGTAAGCTTAAATTTCATAAGACATCAAGTAGATGACTTGATCGTAAGATCTTATGAAGAGCTATTCTTAAAATAGTCTCTAGTCAAGCATCATCTTAGGACAATTTGATGCATTAAGAATAGTGTGTGAGTTTATTGATAATCACATCTTACGAATCATGGATATGAGATATCAAATACTCACACAAGTACATAAGAGTAATGATATATTAGACTGACCCTCTATAAGAACGTTGCACGATTTGTTACATAAGTGTCATGAACGATTCTTTAATTGATAGTGTTTATATGAAGTCCTTTGACCTAAAATCACAACGATTCCTACATAGGAATTCCATATTTTAATATCATCAAAACGTCGCCTGTAACAGGGTGATTATAAAGTTGATTTTTAAACATAATAAATTATGTGGTGGAATGTAAGTGACCTAGATGACATTGTCTTTCCTATGTAACAGGGGTTATATTTATGGGCCTCTTGATAGAGTTAGAGTACAAAATGCATAGTCATGTTCAGAAGGATAAACATGAGATATTTATTTTCTATATAGTCTGCTTGGGCATCAAGAAAACATAAATTGAACTATACAAGGATGACACGTTCTATGACCTTGTGTTCAATTAGATATTTGGACAAAAGGACAATTCATATAGAATATTATCACAAAATAGGATACGTCAAAGTGTTGACATTCTCAATATTTTGGGCATTAGTGATGTATTGCTAAATACCACTCACTATTTATGATATTAAATATAAAAGGTTTTATTTTAATATCATAACCAAATATTAAGAGAATCTATTGGGTTACACGCATACAACAAGCCCACTAGGAATGTTAGATATTCTAATCGGATTAGAATAATAATAACATAATGGGTCAGACTCATAAGTGATAGGGTTAACGAGTGACGGTTAAACCCTAGCCACCTAGAATAATAATAACATAATGGGTCAGACTCATAAGATGCATAACCCAAGACACATGAGTAGCCGCTCTTTACTCTCCAAACACTACTAGTAGAGGTGAAGAGGGTATCCTAACTCGCGTGTTGGCGTGGATACCTGTACAAGAGTTATGAATGAATAGCTACAATCAATCACATTACCGATAAGAATACATGAATGGATATACATGGACGGAACCAGAAAAATTGAGTAGGGGGCAAAAATTTAACTTGCTTATAATGTTGTTGCTTGTTACAATATAAAATGGGAACAAAGCAAGTGATAAAACCTACATTGTCAAAATGTATTACATGTATCGTTTAGTATGCTTATCAAACAGGAAAGAGCAATTATATTTTGTTTTATTTTTCTTATTTTTACATTTTTTAGTAAAATCAAAATGTATTATATTTTTAACTTAATTTCCAGTTATGTTCTATTTTAAAAGTACACTAAACAGTAAAAGTAGAACTCATTCACAATCATGTACTACTCTAAGGGTGTGTTTGGGAGTTTAGAGAGAAAGGAAAGGAAAGAGTTAGGAGGAGAAGAAAGGGAAAGGAAGGAGTGAGAAAGCTTTATAAGGTAAAAAATGAGAGAGTTTAACCTACAAACACAAGGAAGGAAAGAATTTCCTACAAACCTCCGATTTCCTTTCATTTTTCAACTCACAAACATACCCTAACACTTTTGCCAAATGCATCTTAGTTAATTTTAATCTCTTCTTCATTCAAATTGAATTTGTCTCTTCACCTCATAATTTTGCGCAAATGGTAAAAAGATAGTATAAAATTCTTGGTTATACTAACTCTATAACTGTAACTTTGTTCGGTTTCCATCAAAATCACGTTTTAAACGTAGCATTTACAAGGATCCAGTATAAACCAAATATACTGGGATTGTATTCGTGTTGTCGTCTTGAATGAAGTTTCACGACTTTCTAAGATGGATTTTTGGAAAACAAGGAGTTTCTTCCTAATGAACATGGATCTGAAGATATTCTAACGACAATCTAAACGTACCATAAGTGGGTACACAGTGGCAGAGTTCCAAGCAATGATATCAAAACCGGATCAGACCGGCCGATTTGACCAGTCCGACCGGGAACTGGCCTGGTGACTGGTCCGTTCAACCCAAAAAACTGGAGGATCTTAGAACCGGTCGAACTGGACAAAAATCGGTGAAAACCGATAAAAATCGGTCAAAAATCGGTGTCAGAAAGCCGGTTGAACCGGTCCTTTTCAAAAAATTCATTTTTTTAATTTTTTAATTTTTTATTTAATCTAAAATATTTTTAAAATAAATAAAAACATATATTTAAGAATTACACATATGTATCTTTTTTTTCTAAGAAAAGAGAATATATTAATAGGGAGTACAAGGGGTACTCCAACCCAAAAAATAAAAAAAAGTGGGAATAAACCCAACACAGTACCCAGTCCAAAAATAGGACAAATACACACCTAGAACCATTGCAACTCCTACATCTATAATACAGACCTAATCAGAGAAATAGAAGTAGCATTCCCCTGCCCCTCAAACACTAACCAAAACACACTGGTAAAAAAACAAGAACCCGAGTCCGACAGGGAGACAAATAAGAACTAAGAAAACAACAACCAAGAACACCAAAACAGAAATGAAATCCAATATCCAGAATAGTCGGACCAAGAGTGTTCAGCCACTTGAAGCATAAATCCAAATGTAATCACACAATAAATCAGCATCAGCAGTCCTGCCTCAAAAGAAGTTCAGACAAACATTCGGGGAAGAGAACCAAACTGAAAAAGGATATGTAAACGATGAATCCTTAGCCCTTATCCAATTTCATGATCTAACTTTAATTAACTCCAGCAAATCACTAGCCTCTACAGATTTGGCAGAGAAAACATTGTCATTTCAGGAGGATGAAGTTCTTCATAGGAAGCAATGGAGGGCACAAATGGTAGCTTATATGTCTTTGGAGGATAATCTCTTGTTACAGAAATCGCGGTTATCATGGTTGCGAGATGGGGATGGAAATACTAAATTCTTCCATTCTTGTATAAATTTGAGGAGGTTTAAGAATGAAATTCGATCCTTAAAGGTGGCTAATGATAGGTTTTATGAGCCTTCTGATATAAAAGAGGCGGTCACAGGTTTTTTTGAGAAACATTTTGAGGAGAGGTCTAGTAATAGACTTTTTCTTAATGATCCAATTTTTAAGACTTTGCAGGATGATGAAGCTGCAACTCTAATTTTGCCTTTTACTGAGGAAGAGGTGAAAAATGCAGTGTGGGATTGTGATGGGTCAAAAAGTCCTGGCCCTGATGGCTTCAATTTCAATTTCATTAAGGACTTTTGGGACACAATTAAATCTGATTTTATGGCTTTCATTCATGAATTTCATGCATATGGGAAGCTAGTTAAGGGTTCTAACAATTCTTTTGTTGTCCTTGTGCCTAAAATAGATAATCCCCAAAAGGTGGAAGAATATCGGCCTATTTCTCTTATTGGGTGCATGTATAAGGTGTTGGAAAAGTTATTAGCAAATAGATTGAGGATAGTCATTGGATCAGTAATATCTGAGTGTCAATCTGCTTTTGTGAAGGGAAGATTAATTTTTTATGGTGTTGTGGTGGCAAAAGAAATTTTAGAGGAAGCAAAGAGGAAAAAACAAGCATGTTTATTTTTCAAGGTTGACTTTGAGAAGCATATGATTCAGTTAGCTGGGATTTTCTTCAGTTTATGATGGAACGGATGGGATTCCCTTTTAAATGGAGGAGGTGGATAGCAGAATGTTTATCTACTGCTCGGGTTTCAGTTCTTGTTAATGGTAGTCCCTCTAGTGAATTTGGGGTTGGTCGGGGGTTGCGACAAGGAGATCCTTTAGCACCTTTTTATTCCTACTTGTTGCAGAAGGTTTGAATTCTTTGATGACTAAGGCGGTTCAGTTGGCGGAAGACTTGTGCTGTTGAAATCTGTCTTAAATTCAATCCTGATCTACTTCTTTTCATTCTTCAAGGCTCCCACAGGTATCATTTCTCAACTTGAGTCTCTTTTTAATAATTTCTTTTGGGGTGGGGATGATGAGCATAGGAAAATAGCTTGGGTCTCTTGGGATGATGTGTGTAAAGAAAAACATCATGGGGGGTTGGGTGTGAGAGAGTTGAGATCTTTTAATTTAGCTTTATTAGGGAAGTGGAGGTGGCGTTTGTTAGTGGAGAGAGATTGTTTATGGAATAAAGTGGTCACTTCTATTTATGGGGCGGTGACTTCTTTGAATAGAAGAGGTGGTCGTAGAGGAGTCTCTAGGTGGTGGTTTGACCTGTGGACTATTGAAGAGGGTGCAACGACTACATGTAATTGGTTCTCCAAGGAGTGTGTGAGAATAGTGGGGAATGGTAGGAATACTTCTTTTTGGAGGGATTCGTGGTGTACTACATTACCTTTCTGTGAGAGGTATAGTAGGTTGTTTTCTATCTCTAATAATAAGGAGATGTTTGTGGCAGATATGAGAGCATGTAGGGAGGGAGAAAGTGGGTGGAATTGGTGTTGGAGGAGGAAACTATTTCAGTGGGAGCAATCTCAATTATCACTTTTGTTGCTGGATTTAACATGTGTTCAGATGGATGATACAAATGATGATTCTTGGAAGTGGTCAGCTAATCCAGGAGGATTTTATTCAGCCAAGTCAGCTTACTATGTAATTGCTAATGCCTCAATTTTTGCAGAAATCCCTCTTCATAAGTTCATATGGTGTAGGCTTCTCCCATCCAAGGTTTCATGTTTTGCTTGGAGGGTGATGCTTGACAGAATTCCCACCAAAGTTAATCTTGTGAGGAGGAATCTGTTATCGTCTTCAGATTCTGGATGTGTGTGGTGTAATCAAGGTGTTGACAGTACTTGCCATATATTTTTTGAGTGTTCGTTTGCATACCAAGTTTGGATGTTGTGTTTGGAATGGTGTGGCCTCTTTTCTGCTCATCAAAATAATTTCATATCTCATTTTAAGCAGTTCTTAGGTCTTCCCAGTTGTGGTGCTAAAAAACAGTACAAGTGGTCGGTGATTTGGTTGGCTACATTATGGAGTATCTGGTTGAAAAGAAATGAAGTTGTATTTGCTAATAAATTTACATCTCCAAAGGATCTAGTTGAATTGATAAAATTACACTCCTGGAAGTGGTTGAAAGCTAAAGATCATGGTTTTTGTTACCCTTTCTCCTGTTGGTTAGGACAACCTGCTGCATGTCTTAATCTTTATTGAGTAGCCAACATTGGTGTCCTTGGTGGTTTTGTGTAGCAGTTTCTGAATGTGGTCTTTACTGGTTTTTGTCGCTACCTCTGTTTTACTTTATTTGTTGTGCAGTCAGAAAGAGGTTTTTTCGTCATCATACTCGGCTGCTGGATGGTGAGGTCATGGAGTTTTGGTTTTATGTCTGTTTTTTTAGTGATTTTGTTTGGTTGATAGAGTTTATCTAGAGAGTCTGGTTTATCTTTTGACTTTGTTTGTTTGGATTACTTCTGGTATGGTTTTCTTGGTCATGGCTTGTAGGCTACGAAAAGAGGTAGGATGTCTTTCTTTTTCTGCATTTTTCTTGTACTGTATATGGGTTGGAGTACCCCTTGTACTCCATTTTAATATATTTCATTTTGCTTAGCAAAAAAAAACATTGTCATTTCTAGCTAGCCATAATGACCAAATGATGGTCATCCAAAGAGTTGACCACCTGGACCGATTAACAGTAGAAAAATTTGGAATTCCAATAAACTGAGCAAAATGTCCTTGTCCAGAATTATTTAAAACAGCATAGAAACCAAACCAGTCCAAGATGAGCATCCAAACACAGTAATAAAAATGGCAATGAAAAAGTAAGTGAGAAGTAGATTCATCATCAATACCACACCAAACACATTCACAAGAGGTATTGAGTAAAATTCTTCTTCTGAGCAAGTTTTACTTGGTTGGAATTCGATCCAATAAAGCCTTCCAAGCAAAGCCAGAAACTTTGGAAGGCACCAATTTAGACCAAAGAAACTGGTGAAGAGGAAAATTCGCATACACACTATCATTAATAAGAACTTTGTAAGCTGATTTCACTGTATAGACCTCCTCCGTTGTTGCCTTCCAGCACCACCTATCTTTGTGATTTTCCTGTATAGTTACAGAATGTAGATCTAGTACCAGATTTCTTAACTGCTCCTCCTCCCACTGAAATAAGGTCCTCCTCCAACTCCAATTCCACACAAAACCCCCTCTAACCTAACAACCATACCCGCCACTGTATCTTCTTTGTTAAGAGCAATAGAAAACAATCTATTATATTTCTGACACAGAGCAAGAGGACCACACCAAATGTCTTTCCAAAATTTTGTACACTGTCCATCCCCAACAACCTTTACACATCTACTAGAGAACCAATCATTTGTCACACATGCAACATTATCAATACTCCACAAGTCTCTCCACCACCTAGAACCCTCAACCAACTTAGCATCAATGCTCCCCACTTCCTCCCCATAAATTGAAACTAAAACCTTATGCCACAATCTACCTTTATCCACCAGCAACCTCCATCTCCATTTGCCTAACAATGCAAGGTTAAAAGCCCTCAAGTCTTTAATACCCAAACCCCCATATTTTTTTATCTCTACACACATCCTCCCAAGCCACCCAAGGAATCTTATAGTGATCCTCATCCCCACCCCATAAAAAATTCCTAAATAGAGATTCAAGTTTAGTAATAATACCTTTCGGAGCCTTGAAAAAGGAAAGGAAGTAGATCGGAATTGAGTGAAGGACAGATTTCAAGAGCACACTTTGACCACCAATGGACAAATTTTTCAATTTCCACCTAGACAACCTTTTCCGAACCTTGACTAGCACTGGCTCCCAAGTCTTTAAGCTCCTTGGCTTTGCTCCAATGGGCAATCCCAAATAACAAAACGGAAGAGTTCCCACTTTACAATTCAGAAACTGAGCCATCATTGTTAATAGCATGTTATCTACATTAACACCAAAAAATTTACTTTGAGACCAGCCACCAATTCAAAAAGTTGTAAAATGGATTTGATAGCCCACATGTTTTGCATAGTCGCTTCACCAAAGATAATAGTATCATCCGCATATTAAAGATGGGACACTACCTCTGAATCATGACCAGTCAAATAACCGTGAAAATTTTGAGTGGCAATGGCCTTGCACATCAAAACATTGACCCCTTCAGCAACTAGAAGAAACAAAAAAGGTGCCAATGGATCCCCTTGCCTCAAGCCCCTACCAACTCGAAACTCACTAGAGGGGCTCCCATTTACCAACACTGAAATTCTTGCTGTACTTATACATTCAATTATCCAAGCTCTCCATTTTGAGGGAAATCTCATCCTCCCCATAACATACTGTAAGAAACTCCAATTGACTGAATCGTAAGCCTTCTCAAAATCCACTTTAAACATTAAGCAACTCCCCTTTTTCCTCTTCATTTCTTCAACAACTTCATTAGCTATCACGATTCCATCAAAAATAAATCTACCTTGTACAAAAGCAGATTGACAATCAGATATAACACTCCCCACCACCTTTCTCAATCTATTAGCCAACACCTTAGCCACTACTTTATACATGCAGCCAATCAAAGAAATGGGTCTATAATCTTCCACTCTTTGTGGATTATCTATTTTAGGTACAAGGACAATGAAAGAGCTATTAGACCCTTGATAAGTGAAAATTAGTTGATAAATTAGAGCACTTTTTATTTCACTTATCAAGGATAAAATGATAATTTTGCCCCAATTTAATCCATTTTTATTTAATATTAGATAAATTGTATTTATTAATCCTAGATTTGAATTTGATGCTATTTTGATAGAAATATTGCTGATTTTTGCAGGATATTGCAAAGATTTAATTTGGAGGATAGATAGCATCAAATGAGGAAGATATATGCAAGATTTGAGATTGATTGAAGATATTTAATGAAGATTTAAAGAAGATTTGAAGCCATTAATGAGGAGATCATTGCCAATCAATCAAGGATTCTGCAGACAAGCTTCCCAAATAAATCAAGGATTGCTTAATAAATGCAAGGATATCATCAAATAAAGGGAAACAAGGAAGGACAATTATGTGAAAACCAGTCTCGGGGAGAGATCAAGATTTAAAAGAGAAAGTTGGAGCAGCAGGACACTAGTTGCGCTTCACGTGCGCTATAGCGCAGGGTGAAGCGCAGACTCTCTGGAAGTTGCGCTCACTCCTGCGCTATAGCGCAGCCTGGAGCGCAGGTTACTCTGATTTCGTCCTTGTTGCTGTTTTTAGTTAGATCTCTTCCCAATTTGCGTTGTCTTTCCTTAGTCTATAAATAGGAACCTCTTGCACCCTTTCAAAAGGTCGTCAATCATTGTAATCTAGTCTATAGTTCAGTGATTATGTACCAAAGCTAAGTTTAGAGTAGGAGAGGAGGAGCGCTTCATGAGGATTGAAGATGGTGACAGCATCTTCGATGGTTTGTATGGCTACTTCATGTAGTTAACTCTCCAGTAGGATTGGATGTAATCGATTCTATCCCTGAGTGTATGTAAATTTTATATTATTATTTCTGAGCTCCCTATCTATAATATTGGTATTTCTTATTCTGTACTTAATCCCTAATTCCCACGTTTGCGTCTGGAGTTATAGGCTAGTCTCAACTAACTAGGTTAGTTTTGATTAGGACCTAGAGTTGAGAAGTAGCTTCCATAGAAACTCACTCTCTGATTGAATAAGAGTACTCGATATCAGAAAACCGACACATGAGTGTTTCTAATGAGCGATGGGTAGTGTGAGTACTCTAGCGAAGGGCGTTCACAGGATTAGGCCTGTGTATCGATAGCAAGGGGTAGTTGATTGTAATTCCAGGATTCGAATATAGGCGTGTCCTAATGAGTAAGGGTAGTGACAGTACTTGAGCGAAGGTGCGTCTACAGCGTTGGCCTCGTTTAACAACTAAATTCCTTTACAAACTGACTAAAAAAGAGCAAAATTAGCCGAGGGTAAGTCTGTCGCTTGGGAGAGCCCGCATGAATTATCTTTGAGTGTGTGAGATCGCTGGTAACTCGGGGTCTTAGCAATAAAGTTTGTCTACAGTATTATAGAGTAAACCTAAAATAATAGATAGTTTTTACATGCACAAAGGGTGAGATGAGATGAAGTCCAATCCTAATCCAAGTAAAGTGTCTCTAACTCTTCCTTTCTAATTCTATTAATATTTTATCTGTTATTTACATCTCCGCAACATTATCTCTAAACTGTTGTTTTCCCTTGATAATTAGATCACAGTCTATGTGAATTGACCGTTCCCTGTGGATACAATATCTTTCTTACTATTATACTACTGGATTTTTGGTTCGCTTTCCAGAAACCCATCAAGTATTTTTTGTGTCGTTCCCGGGGAACGGATTTGTCTAGATGTTGGCGGTCTAATTATCAAGGATATCTATCTTAGGATTTATTTTATTTATTCTTCTTATTATTTTAGGAAATTTTTATTATTTTAGGAAATTTATAGTTTTTCCATTATTATAAATTTTTCTTCCACACTTACCTTTTTCAAGTTTCTTGTTTATGTTTTTGAGAGGCCAGGTGTCCCCCAATCAATTACAATTTGAAGTAGAAATAGGAAGGACATCAAGGAAATACAAAAGTAGAAACAAGGAAAGGAGACAAGGGCGAAGTCGAGAAGAAAACAAAAATATTTTATTTTTAATTATTTTATCTTAATTATTTTCTTAAAAAAATATTATTATTTATTATTATTTAAAAAAAATATTTTTTTTTATTATTTTTTTATAAAAAAAATATTTATTATTATAAAAAAAATATATATTATTCTTTGTTATTCTGTTTTTCTCTTTGTTTGAGCATCTTATTTCTCTTGAGAAAACAGGTAACAGAAAAAGGGGCAGAGCTCAAGGAGACAATTTCAACACTCTCTGATCACCCAAGAAGAAGAAGGGACAAGCCCAAGGAGACAATCTCAACACTCTCTGTTCAACCACCCCAAGTGAAGTAAATGTCAAATGGCTTATGAATGGCAAAATAAACCAAGGAGAACCCTTGGAGATTATGTTAGGTGGCAAGAACCAAGTTACTCCTCTCATCCACCGATTCAAGGTAACTTCTCTAATTACCACAATTATTCTAACAATTTTCACAGGATTGGGGAAGTTACCAGAACCAGAATTTTGGGAGGCACCAAGATGATGTTTCACTCCGTATGCAACCTTCTTTCCAACAGCAGCAAAGTTACTCTTCCTATCAACAAAGAGATTCCCAATTTTATGAGTTTTTGGAAGAATTCAATCAAAGCAATATACAATTCCAGAAAGAGAGCGAAGAGAGAAGACGAAGCACTGACGCTTTGTTGAAACAAATGGCAGAACAAAGGGAGTCAAGACTTTGTAAGAGTATTGAAGAAATTCATCAAGGCAATATACAATTTCAGAAGGAGAGAGAAAAAGCAAGAAGAAAGAATGATGCTTTGATAGCACGACTAGCAGAACAAAGGGAGTCAAGACTTCAGAAGGAAAGGGAAGAAGCAAGAAGAAACACTGACACCTTGTTGGAGCAATTAAAAGAAACAAGAGCTAACCAACAGTCAGAACAAATCTCAGAAGGGCATTCAGATAGTGACAATTTTATTAAAGAAAAGGGGGATGAATTTATGCCATTTCAGCTGTATTTTGAAAGAGAAGGACTAACCGCTGGCCTCGTACTAGACGAGATAGAAAATATGATCAACCGTTGGAACAAGCAATCTTCAGCAAATGCATTACCCAACCCCGAAGAGCAGTGCGATGACATTGTTCAACTGATAGGGGAGGAAATCAATGACAGTCTGGCTGATGAAGAAGAAGAAAAAGAAGATGAATCTGAAGAAACACAAGAAAGAGGAGCTGAAGAAGAAAATGAAGAAGAAGAAGAAGGTGCAGAAGAAGAAGAAGAAGAAGAAGAAGAAGGTGCAGAAGAAGAAGGAGGAGGAGGAGGAGGAGGAGGAAACAAAAAAGATGGTGCTTGAAGAAGAGCCTAACTGTGAAAGGGAGAAAGAGAATAAAACAGATGAGGGTGTACATGATCAAGAAAAAGAGAAAAGGAGTGAACAGGGAGATGGTGAATCAAAGCCCGAGGAAGGAAGGGAAGTGATTTCAAGAATAAAGACCTTACCTTATCCAACCAGTCCTCCAAAGAAAGATCAAGAAAGGGATGGTACAAGTGATCAACCTTCTAGACCTCACAAAAGGAAGGCCTGCAATCACACTGACCAGGACAAGAAAAAGAGAAAAAAAGTCAAGCTAGAATTAAATTCAGAGCCTAGATCCAGATTGAAGATCAAGTGGTCAGGTGTGTTTCATATCAAAGAACCCCCCGAAGCAAAGAAATTGAGAACAATCAATTATAAATCATCAAAGCTTCACAGTACAGCTTGCTCCAAGGCAAGATTATGGGGAGGTTTATGGGCCAAAGAAAGAAACGGTACAACTCACATGCTCATCAAAATATTTTAGTTTCAGCCACCTTGAGAGAACAGGCGTCGAGCTATCAGACGTTAAACAAGCGCTTCCTGGGAGGCAACCCAGAGATTTTTAAATTTTCAATTATTTTCAGTTTTGTTTTATTTTCTTGTGTGTTAATTTGGATTTTTCAATTTTTAGGATTCATGAAATTTTCAAAATTGATTGGAATAAGTTTGTGGAAAATAATTTTTTTTAAAAAAAATAGGAAGTAGCAGAATACGTGACTGAAAATTGCAAAATTACATTCTGTTTTCTGCGCTTCAACCTGCGTTGTAGCGCAGGTAAAGCGCAGAAATGCAATTTTAGTCACTGTATTTTGCGCTTCACTTGGGTTGTAGCGTAGGGTGAAACGCAGGATACGAAATTTTAAAAATCTTTTATTTTCTTATGTACTACTTCCTCAGCTTTTCTTTTAACTTTTTCCACTCACAAACTTCCATCAATTTTGGAACTTTCAGTTATATTTTTTTATTTTTACCAATTGAAATCTTCATTTACTCTATCTCTATGATTTGCACTTTAGGGTAGCAACTTTAGGATTATGAATATTGTTGATAATTGTTATCTTAAATGTGATTTTGGCTGTGTGGAACATGAAGAACAATTTGCTTGAATTGAAATGCTCTTTGTTTTGTGAGTTATTAAAGTTGAAAGTGTTATGCTATGTTTCTTTCAAAAATCTTGAACTTTCACTTTCCATGGATTGATTGAATACTTGCAAAACAAATGAGTATGATTGTTTTTAAGAAGTCATTACCAAGTGCATTGAACTTTTGTTGTGAAAATATTAATTCTTTGAATTATGCATGTAAATTGGTTAATGATAGGCTTCCATGTTCTTCATGCATTTCACAGACTGCTGCAAAGTATAAAGATCAGTTGACCTCAAACCAATCAGGAGTACTAGACCAATACCCAAGTTTGTTGCTTGAAGAGTTCCGGATATTCTTGAAGTGGCCTGGGGACAGGCCTATTTTCCCAGGGGGGATGGAAGCAGCAGTGGGACAAGAACTCACAGGATACAGAGGATGAAGATTGATACTGGTGTTTTCTTTCTTTTAGTTTTTCTTTTATTTTCTATTAATTAGGGTTTTTTGTTTTGTATTTCATATTTTTTAAAATTTTTAGAATTTTTAAAATTTTTTAGGACCTTAGGAAATTAGGAATCAAGGTAACTTTTTCCTTATTCTCTGTAAATAAGTAGTTTAACTAACCAATCTAGGAAAGATGATAGAGTCTTGTGATTAATTCCATAATCAGTTAGGATTAGGGTACTTCTCAAGAGAACCTATCAAGGTAGTTAATTAATTCTATTAAGTGCTTTATCAAGGAAATTTTAGCCATAACCGATGAGATGAGAGCCTAAACACTTATATTGAGAGCTTTTCACCGCTGCTTGTCAACTGTTATTGATTGAGTTTCTGAATTTTGTCTTGTTAGTAGAAGGTATGGAAGTGATAAAGGCATATTTTGTGATTCTAATATTTTGCTCAATGCCAAACAGCCAACCCTGATTAAATATTTCCTTAAATATTTCCATTCATTGATTGCCCATTAGCCCTGCCTCATTACAACCTAATAAAGACCTTTTGATCCATATTAACTGCTTGCAGGTTCAGATCTTGGAAACGACTATCAATTCTAGTTGTTCAACAATGGTGAAAATGATTGAGGGAAACACTTACCCGTGAGAATGAGAGATTTCCTTGGTTTATCACTTACTGCTTTAATTGCTATTATTGAGAAAGTTTAATTGATGTTTGTATTTCTATTCTGATTGATTTATGGTAACATCCCTTGATCCTTAGTTTTTCTTATGGTTGGAAAGTGACTTCTACTTAGGAAAGAGTTTGAGGAATAGTTTCTTGAATTTGTTTTTAGTTATTAGGAATACACTGGGAATAGAATTGATTCATGACTGCAAAGAGGTCTCTTGCTTGAGGACAAGCAAGAGGTTAAGTTGGGGGGATTTTGATAAGTGAAAATTAGTTGATAAATTAGAGCACTTTTTATTTCACTTATCAAGGATAAAATGATAATTTTCCCCCAATTTAATCCCTTTTTATTTAATATTAGATAAATTGTATTTATTAATCCTAGATTTGAATTTGATTCTATTTTGAAAGAAATATTGCTGATTTTTGCAGGATATTGCAAAGATTAATTTGGAGGATAGATAGCATTAAATGAGGAAGATATCTGCAAGATTTGAGATTGATTGAAGATATTTAATGAAGATTTAAAGAAGATTTGAAGCCATTAATGAGGAGATCATTGCCAATCAATCAAGGATTCTGCAGACAAGCTTCCCAAATAAATCAAGGATTGCTTAATAAATGCAAGGATATCATCAAATAAAGGGAAACAAGGAAGGACAATTATGCGAAAACCAGTCTCGGGGAAAGATCAAGATTTAAAAGAGAAAGTTGGAGCAGCAGGACGCTAGCTGCGCTTCACCTGCGCTATAGCGCAGGGTGAAGCGCGGACTCTCTGGAAGTTGCGGTGACTCCTGCGCTATAGCGCAGCCTGGAGCGCAGGTTACGCTGATTTCGTCCTTGTTGCCGTATTTAGATAGATCTCTTCCCAATTTGTGTTGTCTTTCCTTAGTCTATAAATAGGAACCTCTTGCACCCTTTCAAAAGGTCATCAATCATTGTAATCTAGTCTATAGTTCAGTGATTATGTACCAAAGTTAAGTTTAGAGTAGGAGAGGAGGAGCGCTTCACGAGGATTGAAGATGGTGACAGCATCTTCGGTGGTTTGTATGGCTACTTCATGTAGTTAACTCTCCAGTAGGATTGGATGTAATCGATTCTATCCCTGAGTGTATGTAAATTTTATATTATTATTTCTGAACTCCCTATCTATAATATTGGTATTTCTTATTCTGTACTTAATCCCTAATTCCCATGCTTGCGTCTGGAGTTATAGGCTAGTCTCAACTAACTAGGTTAGTTTTGATTAAGACCGAGAGTTGAGAAGTAGCTTCCATAGAAACTCACTCTCTGATTGAATAAGAGTACTCGATATCAGAAAACCGACACATGAGCGTTTCTAATGAGCAATGGGTAGTGTGAGTACTCTAGCGAAGGGCGTTCACAGGATTAGGCTTGTGTATCGATAGCAAGGGGTAGTTGATTGTAATTCCAGGATTCGAACATAGGCGTGTCCTAATGAGTAAGGGTAGTGACAGTACTTGAGCGAAGGTGCGTCTACAGCGTTGGCCTCGTTTAACAACTAAATTCCTTTACAAACTGACTAAAAAAGAGCAAAATTAGCCGAGGGTAAGTCTGTCGCTTGGGAGAGCCCGCATGAATTATCTTTGAGTGTGTGAGATCGCTGGTAACTCGGGGTCTTAGCAATAAAGTTTGTCTACAGTATTATAGAGTAAACCTAAAATAATAGATAGTTTTTACATGCACAAAGGGTGAGATGAGATGAAGTCCAATCCTAATCCAAGTAAAGTGTCTCTAACTCTTCCTTTCTAATTCTATTAATATTTTATCTGTTATTTACAATTCCGCAAAATTATCTCTAAACCGTTGTTTTCCCTTGATAATTAGATCACAGTCTACGTGAATTGACCGTTCCCTGTGGATACAATATCTTTCTTACTATTATACTACTGGATTTTTGGTTCGCTTGCCAGAAACCCATCAACCCTCTAACAAATTTACCAGAGGTATAAAATTCAGACATAAAAGCCATAAAATCACCTTTCAAGATATCCCAGAAGTCTTTAATAAAATTAAAATTAAATCCATCCGGTCCTGGGCTTTTTGAACCATCACAGTCCCACACTGCTGCCTTCACATCATCCTCAGAGAAAGGATGTATAAGAGAATATGCATCCCACTCAGAAAATGTTTGAAATTGCACTCCATCCAGAGAAGGCCTATCACAAGTTGGCTCCACAAAATGTGCTTCAAAGAACCCTTTTATTGCATCTTTAACTGCTTTTGGCTGTGAAACACGAGCACCATCTATCACTAAGGACCTAATCCCATTCTGTAGTCTTCTCTTGTTGATGCATGCATGATAATATTTTGTATTTGCGTCTCCCTCACCCAGCCACTTTAGCCTTGATTTCTGAAAAAGTAATCTTTCTTTCAGGGACATATAATGACATATTTGAGCTCGTAACTCTCTCCATTATTGAATTTCACTACCTTCAAGAAGATTGTCTTCGGCCTTTAAATCTAACAGATTAGCACAGTTCCTTGCCTCATTTATTTTATTGTTCAGTTTCCCAAACGATACCTTATTCCATTCTCGTAACCTATTCTTCATTTCCTTCAGCTTTTCCTTTAGCACAAAAGAAGCTCTACCTTCCACTTTCAATTCCGCCCACTGTTGAACAACAAATTGCTTATAATTCGAGTGATAACGCCAGCAATCAAGAACCCTGAACGACTTCGGACCCCAATTAATATTCTCATTTTTACTAATTATTATTAATTTTTTTGTCTTATAAACCTTATAATAAGGCTATTTATACTGATTTATATATCTTAATTTCTTATAATTTTATGTTATTTTATTTATTAAAATGTTATATAATATTAAAAAATATATTTAATTAAAACTGGTTCGACCACGGTTAAACCCTTGAACCGTGAACCGGTGCCTTCAAAGGTTCAATTACCGGTCCGGTTTTTAAAACATTGGTTCCAAGCTACTCTCATCCAAGGCTTGGTACTAAGTTACATAAATAATCTTCCCCAAAAGCCAACTGGAGATGTCATCCAGAAAGTGTTAGAAATAAGACTAACTAATTTTAAGAGCATGTTTGGTTTAGCGTTGAAACGTGGTAAACTCACGTTTCAAACACTAGAAATGTTAGACAAATGGCCTCAAATAACTTAAGAAGGAGGGTGAATTAAGTTAATCAAAATTATCTCTTCTTTTTATTTACTCACTTCTTTTTGTCCTTTACTATACTTAAAACAATTTTTCTAAGATGAAATATGAATGCAAACTTCCTAATTTCTCAATATATTATAAATTAGCAATCACAACAAATAAGTAAAAGTTAAGTGAAGAAGAAATGCAAACTCGATTTATACTGGTTCGGCCAACCCTTGCCTACGTCCAGTCCTCAAGTCACCCACTTGAGATTTCCACTATTTGTAAAATCCTTTACAATCAATGAATACTCCAACACCTTGGAACCCTTTCCCTTGTGTTGAGATTCACCCACAATCTACGAGAGGCACCCTCTCTTTAACCACACAGTATAAGAATAATTGTTTGTACAAGATGAACTCTCTTTTAGAGTAGATGATACAACTTGAAGATCCTATAAGAATTCTTAATGATTTTGCAAGTGTTTGGCCAAAATGATTTTTAAAGAGATTCTTCACATTTTTATTGCATTTTTATATTCTGCTGATTTTTCGAAATGGAGACACATATTTATAGTAAAACAAATGAAGCTTTGTGTCTCTTAATGAGGAATTGTGACTTTTCATATTTTTCTGAAAAATCTCGCTGGTAATAGATTACAAGAAGGTGATAATCGATTACACCTTTAAAAATTCAAATGGTTTATGAAACGTTGTGACTGAAATTCAAATTTCGTATTTTCTGCACTCTGGTAATCGATTACAAGAAACTGGTAATCGATTACCAGTTCAAAAATTTTCAACTTTGAATCTCATAACTTCTGGTAATCGATTACACCAAGTTGGTAATCGATTACCAGTTCAAAAATTTCCTTTTGAACTGATTTTACCTCATAAAAACATTTCCATTAAATTTTATATTTAAGGCCAAGTAACTTGCAAATTCTAGAATTCTTTTAACATTTTATCTAACTAGACTAATACTTATCTAATATAACTTGCGATCTTGATCATGAATTGAACTTTGCTTTATGCTCTTTCTTTGCCAATTCCTTTTTGTCAATCTTGTGAACTCATTTTCTTTCCATTGGCATCATCAAAACATGCATACAACGTATCTACAAGTATATGCATCTACAATCTCCCCCTTTTTTATGATGACAACTATCTTCAAGGGAAGAAAGAAAAAATAATTTCAAGTATACATATATCGATCATTTCCCCTTTAGTCTTCCCCTTAATATTTGTCTTTTTAGAAACAATGCTATATTTTGGGGACAAACAATATTAACAATATTTGGGGACAAAATACTTTTCTTTTCTTTCTAGAAATATTTGGGGATAATATAAAATTTCATAGTCCTTTCCTTTCCTTTTCTCTCGCTAAATTAACTTTTTTTTTAAATTTCATAGCATATAGTCCTTTTCTTTTCCTTTCTATCCCCCTTTGGCATCATCAAAAATAATCAAAGAGCATCAAACAAAATACTAAACAAGATATATCCATAAGTAATAAAGTATTAGCCAAACAGAGTATTAACCAAAATAAACAGAGTATAAAATAGAGTACCAAACAAGATATTTCCAGAATTCACACAATACTCTCTGGTAATCGATTACGGTCCATTGGTAATCGATTACAACTATCCCAGATTTCATATTCTCGTTAACAATCTCTCTGGTAATTGATTACGTTACCTTGGTAATTGATTACATGCGCAAAATTTCACATTTCTGAAATTTTTAGGAATCTAAATTAGAGAAATCTAAGATTCCTAACTCTCTTCTAATTGTGAAGAAACTATCTTTGGGTAAAGGTTTGGTAAAGGTGCATAAGTTTCCTCATAATCTATTCCTTCTTCTTGATTATATCCTTTAACCACTAATCTAGCCTTTTTGTCAATAACTTATACCATGTTCATCTAATTTATTTCCAAACCCATTTAGTTCTTATAATTGAATAATCACTTGGTCTATCAACTAGTTTCCATACATGATTGATTTAACTCTTCTTGTAATAATAATAATCCAATGTTCATCTTTTAAGGCTTCATCAATATTTTTAACTTCAATTTTAGAAACAAAAAGCCATATTATTGCATATATCTTTAAGAGAAAGTCTAGTTGTTACCCCTTTTGAAAATATCTCCAATGATGTTGTTAAGAGGGTGATCTCTTAAAGTTCTCCATTCTCTTGGAAGATCCATGTTGGTTTGATTTTATTTAATTGTAGAATCTTTTATGTTTACTTCTTCCTTATGAAGTTTTAGCTTCAATCACAAGAAGGGGGGTTGAATTTTGATTGAATAAATTTTATCTGCAAATTCTTTGTATACTTTTTCTGCTCAAGGGTTTGCCTTGGCCAAGTATAAAGAAATAAACTTCCAGAAGGTAATGGTTAGCTTGTTTTAATTATTTGGAAGATATATCTCAAGTTAGGTGATGTGCAATAATAATAAAGAGAGAGAGTAAAGAAGATGACACACAGAAATTTATATTGGTTCACCTCTTCCAACCTGAGGCTACCTCCAGTCCCTACACCTGTAGGATTTTCTCACTCTTTCAAACAACTTACAATCTTCTTGGGTAACCTTACCACTAGTATTCTTTACCTGCCTCTTCAGGCCAACAACAACTCAACCAACTCAGTTTTACAACTGATCATCAACTGCAGAACCTTCTGCAGAAGATTCACTACCCAGAATACTGCAAGTACCTTCTGCAGATTCTGTAACACCACTGAGATCACCAAATCTCAGTAAACCTCACAGGAAAACATTTCCCTTACTGCTCAGAAGAAGGCTATGCACCTGCAATCCTCTTTTGAGACTTTTACAAACAATATGAGAAAGAATACAAACAAACAAGGCTTAAACTATTACAATACTTGCACAGCAGAAGCAAATTGATGAGCCAATACTCTCTCCAAAGCTTTTCAGATCAAAGAACACTCTTATGAAGGAGAGAGAAATTTTCCAGAAGATTGAGAAGTGTAGAAGCAGAAACTGATGTATCTTCTAGAGTGAGGTGCTCTCCAATTGTGGAGAAAACCTCCTTTTATATAGAGCTGAGAAGAATATAGCCGTTGGGCAGCCAGCTGGGTTCACAGAGATGTCCCTTTCACTGCTGCAGCAAGTACAGCTTTACAGCTGTCAAGTTTGACCAGCTCTTCCTTTTGCAGGGTTCCTTCTGCAGGCTGTTTTGGGTTGTTTCTCAGGGCAATTCTTCTATAAGCATGCTAAAACCTTCCAGTATAGTATTTTCACTTATTCTTGAGTTAATTGACCCATTGGAATAATTAGAAGATGATAAGAATGAAATTAATATGATTTTAGCCTTATTTGCATCTTCTGCAGCATTTCATTCCTTCTCCAGAGCTTCTGGAGTATCATTCTTCTTGCAGGTCTCCTTGCAATTCATCTTTTACTTGATTGAGAATATTTTTAGGTCTGTGAGGCAGTTGTAACCTTAGAAGATAGAAAATTCAATCTGTTCTTTGGTTTTTGACATGTTTTGTTCCTTCTGCAGAATTAGTAACCTCATGTTCTTCTCAGGAACAACCATCCATCTTTTGATAATCAATTTCATACCTCACAAAGACTGTTTTAAGTATGTCTTGATGCTTGACAGCCTGAGATGAGCTTTTCCTTTTTCTTTTACAAAATGAATCTTTCTTCTAAAGGAATTTCATTATGATTTCTTCTTTTAGAAAGCTGTTCTTATCTTCTGCAGAATGACATTATGCTTCTCATTATGTTTCAGTATGCATTAAGTCTGTTTTTCACAGATTTGTCATTCTTGTCCAATCTAAGACATTTCTTCTTAAATAAGTGTCATTCTTTGCTTGCTTTTGTTGCTCAATTGTACCTTCTGTAGATGCTCACTTGTATCTTCTGAACATTCACTTGAACAAAATCATTAGTCTTTAAAGTTCAGAATTATTTCAAGTAAACCTTGATTGGTTGTCATCATTAAAACATTCTTTAAGGGATTCTTGGACCTTACAATCTCCCCCTTTTTGATGATGGCAACCTATTAAGTTTTACATTGTTATAATTCTGAAAGTACTCCCCCTGAGTGTGTGCATGTGCTTTTATAGCATTTATTGTGAATTTCATATAAGAATGCACATAACAGAACTTTATTGTTATAGTTAATCAATTGATCAGATTATAGAGCAATTTATATCAGCAGGGAAAAGCATAATTTAATTGAGCATTCATTAATCATAAATGTAGATCATTCAAAAGTCATAACAAAAAGACATGATCAATGTCATACACAAAAGGAAGCCAAACTGAAATTCATCTCTCCTTACAGAACAAACAAAATACATAACAATGTCAAACAACCTACTACTCCTACTACTTCTCCCCCTTTGTCATCTATCAAAAAGAAACTGATATGGCCTAGGAGAAGCAAAATCATCATCTTCTTCTACTTAGAAGGGGAAGAATGGTCAGAGGATGATGAGGTAGTTGGTCGCATGATGTTCTGAGGAGGCTGGTATGGATTAAATGGCATCTGAGGTGCTTGAGGAGCTATGATAGGTAGAACAAAAGAGTTAAACCAGAATTGATGATGTGTAAACCTCTCAATCATCTCATTTACAGAATTTTGTAAAGTAATGATGTTGGAAAATAGCTTCTTGATGTCTGCCTTGATCTTGCTCACTTGCCTCTCAATTGATTGGGAGGAGGAAGGGTCAGTTTGTGCTGTGGGGACAACATTTGTAGGGTCTGCATCTTCTGGTTCAGCAACCTCTTCCTTCTGCAAGGGTTCAGAAGCCATATTTTCTTTCTCAGCACTGAGTTGCTGGAGGAATGTCTCCATGGATGAGAGATGACCAGACAAGACAGGAATAGAGTCTCTGAGAGGAAAGGCAGCAGGAATAGAAGAATCCAGAATAGGAGAGGCTAGGAATTGATTCACCAGATCAGTTCCAAAAGTCCCTGTAGAAGGACCTGACTAATTTTCTTCTTTCTGCACTAATCCCTTAGCAACCCCTTCTTCTGTAGCAGGTGCAGTAGCTGAGAGAGATTGGAGTTGAGTGATTGGAGGAGTAGGCTGAGCAATGGCAAGCATAGTTAATGTATTTACAGCTAGCCCTTCTGCAGAAGCAAGTGATGGCTCCTTATCTTCTTCTGCGAACTCCTCTTCTAGAAAAGCATGCTCCATTGGAGAAGCAGCTTCATCTTCCTCAATAGGTGATGGTTCCATAATGTTAGTTGGAGAGGAAGGAGTTGGACAGTCTTTGTCAGCTCCAGAAGATGTTTTTTGAATTTTACTAAGCTCTCCTTCTCCAGAAGATACTGTTGAACCCTTTCTTTTTCTAGAGAAGGTTTTAAGCACTTCCTTGTTCTTAGTTCTTGGAGCCTTCTCTTCTTCAGATGCTTCATCTTCCTCACTGCTACTGCTAGAGAATAACTCAGAGTGAGTAGGGTGAACTATCTTCATTTTCTTAATGTTCTTTTTGTTAAAGAAGGTGTTGATGTCCTCACAATCTTCATCCTTAAGAGGCACACTATACAGCCTGAAAATCTTTGTTAACAGCATGCCATATGGAAGGCTGGCATAAGTTCTCTGTGGATTGGCTGAAGAAATCATACTTTTAAGAATCAAGTATGATAGAGAGAGTGGTTTTCTAATCAGTAGGTGGTACATAACCAGTAAGTCTTGATTTGTTACCTTATCAAGAGTACCAGCTCTTGGGAGAATAGAGTAGCAGCACATTTTATGAAAAATCCTACAGATAGGAATGAGTTGACTTGATACAAGGTTTGAATCAGGTTGACTCAGAACTTTTCTTACTACTTCCCTGGTAATTCCTGCAGAAGCATACCAGTTATCTTCATATAGTTGATTATCACAAGGAGAGATGTTGAGCACCTCATCAATAATGCTTGGTGTTAGGACAATGGTTGATCCCTTTTATGTCTGCTACAAGTGAGTTCCCATCACTTTTATAATTGCCTGCAGCATCATAAAAGGCTTTAATCAGCCTTGGATAAATAGGTTCTTTGAACACCAGAAAATCTCCCCACCCTTGTTTCTGGAGAAAATAATCTACATACCATCCTTCTCTTCTAATATATCTCAGCACAAAGATTCTCCCAGGGATCACACTCTTCCATTTCCATTTTTCAGAGAATGCCTTGTGCATTTATGAATCTTCAAAGAGATCAAGATCACTCTCCTTTGGATCCTCAGAAGGATCACTTTCCTCTCTGCTTCTTCCTTCTTAGGCATTTTTCTCTTCTTCTGTACAAGCTTGAGAGCTGGACTTGTGAGTGGTAGTGGGAGAGGCAGGTTTGGGAGGAGAATCAATACCAATGGGATTGATTGGATTATTACCAATGGTATGGAAAGAGGTCTTGTTCCTTTCAGACCTTCTTACTCTAACAATGGGAATGTCAGAGGGAATATTTGGGGAGGAAGGAGCTGAGATAGGTTTGATTTTAGAGATGGCTGGTGAAAGTGATGGTATTGAATTAGCTGGTTCAGGGATAGTCTCCTCAGCTGGAGTGGATTTTGGTTCTTCAGTTGATGGGTCAGTTATGGGAGAGGAAGGTTGCTCTGCTTCAGTAGATTATGGTTCTGCTCTGGGAGGTTCTGTGGAAATTGGTTCAGCACGTATGGGTTCAGAGTAAGGAACTATTTCCATTCCAGTAATTTCAAATGGTTCTGAATTATCTTCTGAGATGGGTGAGGAAGAAGAGACATTATTGCAGGCAATGGATTTAGTTCTCATTTTGAGCAGAAAACAGAGTATGAAAAGGGGAATAGGTAGATTCATTTCTGGAGAAGGTTTGGAGAGGATGAAACTGGGTTCCCTAGCTGAGATATATTTCTCCTAACTAGTCGTTTGAGAGGAGAGAGAGCGCATGAGGGGAGAGAATAGCGCGCATTTCAACCTTTTATTGTTTCAAACGGTCAGAATTTTAATTGCCTAATTAGTGTAACTAACTTTCTCTTTGAAAGGGGGAGACAGAAAGAACCTTTTCATTTCTAACACTTAGAGAGCTAAGCACCCAGCTGCTCATGTAGTGTCGTTTTCTAGGCTGACCTAGGAGAGAGGATTTGTGAAGAGTTGATAGTGACCTTTCCTAGTATAGATGTTCAGTCTTTTTGGAAAAACTATGAGGATAAATCAGATGAGTTTCAGACATTGGGGAAGAGCATTCTTCTTCTTGAACAGAAGAAAGAAGTTCTGCAGATTTGTGCAGAAGAAACAATTCCTACCTAATATTATTCCTTCTGCAGAACATATAAATATCTTATGTATTAAAAATTCAATCAAATCAATCAATTTATTTAATTTAACAATCTGCACATATTTAATTTTTCTCTAATAAACAAAAACCTATCTTCTACAAGAGGTTTAGTGAAGATATCAACAACTTGAAGTTTGGTTTCAATGAATTTAAGTTCAATTTCATTTTTCTGAACATGATCCCTAATGAAATGACGCTTTATATCAATGTGTTTAGATCTAGAATGTTGTATAGGATTCTTGGACAAGTTTATGGCACTTGTATTGTCACAAAATATAGGGATTTTTGTGTACCTTAAACAATAATCCTCCATTTGATGCTTTATCCATAACATTTGAGAGCAGCAGCTTGCAGCAGATACATATTCTGCTTCTGCAGTAGATAAAGCTATGGTAGGTTGCTTCTTGCATGACCATGAAACCAATGCTTCTCCAAGGAATTGACATCCACCACTTGTGCTCTTTCTATCTAGTCTGTCTCCAGCATAATCAGCATCACAATAACCTGTTAAGTCAAATTTTGTACCTTTCTTGTACCAAAGACCAAGATCAGTGGTTCCAACAAGATATCTGAGTATTCTTTTCACAGCAGCAACATGTGATTCTTTTGGAGAAGATTGAAATCTAGCACATAGTCCTACTGAAAATAGAATATCTGGTTTACAAGCAGTTAAATATAATAGAGATCCTATCATTCCTCTATACTCCTTCACAGATACAGATTTTCCATTTTCATCCAGATCTAGAACTATAGAAGGATGCATGGGAGTTCCCATGGACTTTGATCCTTCCATTTTGTATCTTCTGAGAAGATCCTTAATATACTTTTCTTGGTATATGAAAATTCCAGATTTTTCTTGCTTTATTTGCAATCCAAGAAAGTATTTAAGTTCTCCCATAAGACTCATTTCAAATTCTCCTTTCATTAGTTTGGAGAAGTCTTCACACATTTTTGTATTTGTTGATCCAAAAATGATGTCATCCACATAAATTTGCACAATTAATAGACCCTTCTTAATAATTTTCCTAGACAAGGTTGTTTCAATCTTTCCTCTTGAAAATTCATTGTTAAGAAGGAAACTACTTAACCTCTCATACCAAGCCCTAGGAGCTTGCTTCAATCCATATAATGCTTTTGTGAGTTTGAAAACATAAGTTGGATGTTTTGGATTTTCAAAACCAGGAGGCTGGTGCACAAATACTTCCTCACTTATGTAACCATTTAGAAAAGCACTTTTAACATCCATTTGGTAAAGTTTGAAATTTTTGTGAGCAGCAAAAGCAAGTAGAATTCTAATAGCTTCTAGTCTAGCAACAGGTGCAAAAGTTTCATAAAAATCAATACCTTCCTGTTGATTATATCCTTGAGCCACTAACCTTGCTTTGTTTCTGATCACTTTACCTTCTTCATCCATTTTGTTTCTGAAAACCCATTTAGTGCCAATAATGGGGTGATCTTCTGGAGAAGGTACAAGTGTCCACACTTTGTTCTTTTCAAAATGATCCAATTCTTCTTTCATTGCATCTACCCAAGATTCATCTTCTAAGGCTTCACTTATGTTTTTTGGTTCAATTTGAGACAGGAGTGCAGAATTGTTTTCATTGTTCCTTAGTTGTGATCTAGTTCTGACTCCTTCTGCAGTGCTTCCAATGATTTGTTCATGAGGATGATTGGTGATTAGCTTCCAACTCTTAGGAAGTCTTTCTTCAGCCACATCAGTATCTTCTGAAGAATCTTCTGCAGGAGATCCCTGTTTCCCTGTATCTTCTAGAGAGCTTTCTCTGTCAGAAGATTGCTTCTGCAGTAGCTCACCTTCATCATCTGATTCTTTTGTATGTTTCTCTTGACAAGAGGGATTAGTATCATTGAAAACAATATGCATGCTTTCTTCTATAGTTTGATTCTTGATGTTATAAATTCTATAAGCTTTTGAAGTTGTAGAATATCCAAGAAAGATTCCTTTCTCAGATTTTGCATCAAACTTTTCAAGATTTTCTTTATTATTTAAAATGAAACAGTCACATCCAAATACATGAAAGTATCCAATACTGGGTTTTCTTCCCTTCCATATTTCATATGGAGTTTTGTTCAAGATGCTTCTAATGGAAACCCTGTTAAGTATATAGCAAGCAGTTGACACAGCTTCAGCCCAAAAGTATTTTTGAATGCCACTATCACTTAACATGGTTCTGGCCATTTCTTAGAGGGTTCTGTTTTTTCTTTCTACAACTCCATTCTGTTGTGGAGTTCAAGGACAGGAGAAATTGTGTGAAATTCCATTTTCATCAAAGAAGTTTTTAAAAGAATGATTTTCAAATTCTCCTCCATGATCACTTCTTACAGAAGCTATTAAATGGCTACTTTCATTTTGTATCTTCTTTGAGAAGATTTTGAAAGCCTCAAAGGATTCATCCTTAGATGTAAGAAACAAAACCCAAGTGAATCTAGAGTAGTCATCTACAATTACAAGTCCATATTTCTTTCCTCCTAGACTTGGTGTTTTAGAAGGTCCAAACAAATCTATATGCAGCAATTCCAATATTCTTTTAGTAGTAATGATATTTTTAGGATGAAAACTTGATTTTGTATGTTTTCCTTTTACACATGCATCACATATTCTATCCTTTTCAAATTTGATTTTTGGCAATCCTCTAACTAGGTCTAGCTTAGATAATTTGGAAATGTTTTTCATATTTAGATGCCCTACTTTCCTATGCCATGTCCATTTATCATTTTCAAAAGAGGCAAGACATGTATGATCAGATAGTTCCTCTAGGCATATGTTGTATAAGTTTTTGCTTCTAAGACCAGAAAATAGGACCTTCTTTGTAGATGCTTCTCCAATTTCACAAAATATTGGTTGAAACATAACTTCATAGCCACTGTCACATAGTTGACTTATGCTAAGAAGATTATGTTTTAACCCTTTTACATAATATACATTATTAATTTGGGTAGAATTTTTCATACCTATCTTTCCAATACCTTTGATGTGAGCCTTGTTGTTGTCTCCAAAGGTAACTGTTCCACCTTCCATTTTGTGGAGAAGTATGAATTTGCTTTTGTCTCCAGTCATATGTCTTGAGCAGCCACTATCCAAGAACCAAAGCTCTTTCTTTTTGAGGGATCCTCCTTTTTCCTACATTAGAATAGAGCAAAGATTTAGGTACCCAAATGCTTTTGGGTCCTGAAGGGTTAGATACCTTTCTTCTCCAGCTCCCTTTTCTTTTGTAACAATTTTGATCAATATGTCCAATTTTGTTACACCAAGAACAATTAGGAGGTTGCCTTTTAGCAGGAATGAAAACAATTTTCTTTATTTTTGATGTTCCTGCTTCATGAAATCCTAATCCACTTTTATCAGTTGTTTCTCTACCACTTCCTATTAATTTATTCAGATTATTTGTACTACTAACAAATTTACTTAAATCTATTTGTAGTTCATCAATCCTTTCCTGCAGAAGATAGTTTTCCTTCTGCAGTGCTGCAGAATTTGTATCTTCTGCAGAGTTCTCTTTTATCATCCTTACTTGTTCTGATAGCTTAAAGTGTGATTGTTGAAGATATTGATTGGTTTTACTTAGTCTATCATTATCTTCTTTTAACTTTTCATTTTCCTCTTTAGTTTTAACTAGTTGTTCTTTTAGAAGTACACATTTTTGTGCAAGTGTGTGTGAATCAGATAATAGATTTTCAAATGCATCTTCTAATTCTTTGTATGAAGTAGGAGTATAAGTAATTACCTCATTTTCTTCATCATCACTTCCAGCCATGAGACATAAGTTTGCTTCTTCTTCTCCAGAATCTTCTCCTTCTGAAGAACTGTCTAAGTCATCCCAAGTTGCCATCATAGTTTTCCTTCTCTGGAAAGTCTTTGAATCTTTCTTCAGCTGGGGACATTCTGATTTGAAATGTCCTGGCTTGTTGCATTCATAGCAGATGACTTGTGCCTTTGAGTTTTCAGCTCTCTGTCCTTCCTTCTTGAAGTTGAAACTTTTCTTTCCTTTGCCTTTTCTTCTTATCAGCTTCTGGATTTTTCTTGAGATGAAGGCAAGTTCATCATCCTTTTCTGATGATGTTTCATCTTCTTCAGAAGCATTAACTTCAGTAGGAGTCAAGTTGTTTCTTCTGGAAGTGCTTGCCTTTAAAGCAATGGACCTTCCTTTTCTTGGTAGTTCATCCATGAGTTCTTGCTCATGAACTTTCAGTGAGCCAAGCAGTTCATCTAGCTTGTCATTGATAAAGTCTCTTTAAGTGTATGTGTTTTGTTTGAATGGTGGCGCTGTGAGCTAGAAAAGTTCGAAGCAAGAAACAGTCGCTGTTACAAACCCATTAAGCCCCTTGTGCAGCAGAAGCATGAAGGGCACACTAGATCATTAGGCATAATAGTTATGTCTAGATGTCTCTAGTGCAAGTGGGAGATTGTTAGGAATATGCACTAGAGGCGTATATATTTAAACATCCATCACTTGTATCATGTTATTTTATAAAGGCATACTTATTCTTTTAGAATATAATTATTGTCCTTAGAATAGTAAGCTTAAACTTCATAAGAAATCAAGTAGATGACTTGATCGTGAGATCTTATGAAGAACTATTCTTAAATAGTCCCTAGTCAATTATCATCTTAGGACAAAGATGCATTTAGACTAGTATGTGAGTTCATTGATGATCACATCTCACAGATCATGGATATGAGATATCATGTGCTCACATAGGTACACATTAAGAGTAATGGTGTACTAGACAGACCCACCTTAAGAACGTTGCATGGGTTGTTACATAAGTGTCATGAACGTTTCTTAAATTAATAAATATTATATGAAGTCCTTCGACCTGAAATCACTACGATTCCTACATGATGAATTATATGTTTTGAATATCATCAAACGTTGCCTGTAACAGGGTGATCATAAAGTTGGTATTTGGATATATAATAAATTATGTGGAGGAATGTGAGTGCCCTAGATGGGATTTGTCCCTCCTATGTAACATGAGTTATATCTGTAGGCCTCTTGATAAAGTGAGACTGCAAAATGCATGGCCATGCTCAGGAGGATAAATATGAGATATTTATTTTCTGTACAGTCTACTTGGGGATCAAGAAAATATAAATTGAACTATACAAGGTTGACACAATCCATGCCCTTGTGTTCAATTAGATATTTGGACAAAGGGACAGAGAATATAAATTATTAGCATGGAATCCCCCTCAATCTACCATTTCTCATACTAAGGCATATGGAGCATGCCTTCCACAATTCAAAAATCAATGCTTCTCTCCCTTTTGGAATGCTCACCACCATCATCTTGAGACACTTCAAAGTTGACTTGAGCAACTGTGAGAAGTCTGAGGAAAGACCTGGATACATAGGAAGCAAGAATCTCAAGTCTCTAAGTCTAGATGGTAAGTCTATTCCTCCTCCTACTTTTCCTTTGACCGATTCTACACCTGCTATGCATACCACCACACAGGCTTCCCCATCATCTCATCTATCTAAGGCAAAGAAGAAGAAGAAGAAGAAGGTCTCAACAGAAGCTGCAGTGGAACCTCAAGAAAAATCTGAGGTTCTTGTGAAAGAAAAGAAGAGAAAGGAACAACCATCCCCCTCCATAGAAACTGAGAAAAAGAAGCAAAAGAAAAAGAAGTCCAGATCTCAGCCCCTCATTCAGACGGAACAGACTCCTGCACCAGCTATGCCACAGCTTGACAAGGTGGCAGAAGAGGAAGAGCTGAGAAGGGAAGATGAGGTGGCCAGAACTGAAGATGTTTTGGTCAATGCAGAGAATGAAGCTATTCCTGACAAGGAGATCAATCTGAATGAAGAACATGCCTTTGCTGATTCTCTCCTCCATCAATCCCCAATACCCTCTCCTTCTGCTGAAGCAATCACAGAAAAGGTTTCTCCTGCAAGCAGGATAGTTGCAGAGACGCTTGTAAGCTTGGAGAAAGAAACCACTGTCTCGAGCCATGAGACAGCTCCTGAACCACAGCAATTGGAGCAAGAGGCTGCTGACAACTTGATCCCTCCACAAACTACTCCTGAGAAGGTTCAACCATCTTACTCCTATCAAACCTCCTTCCCTACTCCTGGAAAATTTTTCGTTGACACCATCCTCCACTCACCTCTACCTAAGTATGATCAGTCTGCACCATCTGCTGCAAGACCCAAGCCTGCTGATCCTCCCTCATCTGAACCATCCATTCCCACACATATCTCCACTTCCATCAACACCTTTCTGAATCAACTCCATGAAGAACAGCAACAATACCATCAAAACCTCAGCAACAGATTAGAAGAAAATCAAAAGAAGATACTAAAAAAGATGAAGCACCAAAAGGAAAGACAAGAGGCTCTGTTTACTGCCTTTGATACTGTTCTCCAGGCAATGCACACATCCAATGAGTATCATAAGCAGATTAACAGTCATCTCACCCATGTGCCTCCTCTTCCGGATATCCCACAGACTGTGCAAAGGCCATCTGGACCTGACTCTGACTCATCCTCTTCCAACTCATCCTAGCTTAGCTAGCTTTTCATGTTTTGATAATGTCAAAAGGGGGAGAGTAGGTTAGATATCTAATGAGAGTCTTAGTTAGGATTTATTTCACTTAAATGTTTGTGAGGATTGATCTGATTGATGCTAGAGATGCAGTTAGCATCTTTTCAGCATTTTGATAAGATGCAGTGGCATCTTTTGTTTTGTAATCATCCTTATTATCCTTGTGATTAATGAAAAAATTGACTCTCTGATTATGCAGTCCAAAAAAAATTTTTATTACATTACTCAAAACTCCAAATAAATAAACAGAAAAGGAAGCTATGATTCAGGGGGAGTTCATTTCATATTATCACATCTACTTGATTATAAGATTGCACATCTTAAAAGTTAAATGAAAATCATATCTTCATGCTTCTCTTCTTCACATCTCATCAGATATGACTTATAGTTTGACATCATCAAAAAAGGGGGAGATTGTTGAGACAAGCTCACCTTGAAGCAGTTTTTAATATGTCAAACTAAGTAAGTTTAAATACTAAAGATGAGATGCATCTTTTATTACTAACTGTGTGTTCAAGTATGGCATAGATCTTGTACATCTTAAGTTATTTCAGGAAACCATTGAGACTAAAAAGATTGGCAATTCACTTGGAAGAACTAAATTACATGCAAAGCAACACAAGATCAGAAACCATGCAGAAGCATAAGCTTATAAGGCACAATCAGGATCAATGAACAGATGCAGAAGCAATCAGACACATATGTAAGATTAAGAGGAACATTTCAGAAAAGAAAGCAGCATGAGATGCATATGTCTATTGTTCAGATGTCATCCAAAGAATGAAAGGGATCTCAGCATGAAGCTTAAAGAGACTCAGGTTCAGCTTGAGATGCAAGAACAGCTTGAGATGCAAGCAATGAACAGATGAACGAACAGCTTGAGATGAACGAACAGCTTAAGACGAACGAACAGCTTGAGATGCAAGAACAGCTTGAGATGTCATCTCAAGAACAGATGCAGTCAGATAGGATCTCATCAGAGAAGCAACAAGAGTGCAACAGAATCTGAACTTAAGACAGAAGGCATTCTCAGTATCAGGAGGCAGCAAGTCAAGTCAACTAAAAAGCATGCAAGTACACTGACACAGTACTTTAGACTGAAAAGCTGCTCAGAACCTACTGAAAGGACTATGACCATTGCTGCAAGCTCTAACAAACTTCAACGGCCATAAACGGCTAGTTTCTCAAGTCCTTGTATAAAAGAGACATTGTTAGAAGCTGAGAGTAGTGAGAGAGACTGCCTATAAATCTGTGAAATCATCAAGCAGCTTATCACTTCTCAACAGACATCTCAAGTACATTCAACAGCTGTCTGAAGATCAGACTCAACTCATCTTGAGATTGTTTACTTGTCTCTTTCATCTCATCTCTGTGTGTATCATTCTATTACTGTAATCAGAGTTGAGACTCAGTCTAGCTCATTAACCCCTGTATCCTTACTGTGTATGAGCTGAGGCTAGACTTATCATAAACACTTATCAGTATCTTGTCTCACCTAAGATAGGAAGTGTGCCTAGTCTTAGAAGTGAGGGTGTACGTCCTGAAGAGGCTGTGAGAATACTTGGAACTCAGCTAAGATAGGAGTGTGCCTAGGCTTAGTGTGAGTGGATCGTCCTGAAGAGGCTGTAAGAATACTTGTATTGTCTGGTTGTCAATAGTGGAAAATCTCACAGGTTGTGGGGACTGGACGTAGCCCAAGGTGTGGGTGAACCAGGATAAGATCTCTGTCTCTTGTCTCTTACCTTACTCATATATTTAACTATACTGAAATCAGTAAGACATCTTGATAATTAAAAGGATAACTTAATTGAATCTGATACAAGTATTAATCATGAGATCAGACTAAGCTCACCACTAAAATTGTATAAGCTCTTTCCTGTATTAACAGAGACTCCAAGTTAATCAACTTGAGAGCAAGTCTCAACTATCAATTTTAGTATGAAATTGCAGGAACAATTTTGGAAGGTCTCTATTCAACCCCCCCCCCTTCTAGAGACGTTCAGCCAACTTCAAGAAATTTTCCAGAAGATTGAGAAGTGTAGAAGCAGAAACTGATGTATCTTCTGGAGTGAGGTGCTCTCCAATTGTGGAGAAAACCTCCTTTTATAGAGAGCTGAGAAGAATATAGCCATTGGGCAGCCAGCTGGGTTCACGAAGATGTCCCTTTCACTGCTGCAGCAAGTACAGCTTTACAGCTGTCAAGTTTGACCAGCTCTTCCTTCTGCAGGGTTTCTTCTGCAGGCTGTTTTGGGCTGTTTCTCAGGGCAATTCTTCTTCAAGCATGCTAAAACCTTCCAGTATAGTATTTTCACTTATTCTTGAGTTAATTGACCCATTGGAATAATGAGAAGATGATAAGAATGAAATTAATATGATTTTAGCCTTATTTGCATCTTCTGCAGCATTTCATTCCTTCTCCAGAGCTTCTGGAGTATCATTCTTCTTGCAGGTCTCCTTGCAATTCATCTTTTACTTGATTGAGAATATTTTTAGGTCTGTGAGGCAGCTGTAACCTTAGAAGATAGAAAATTCAATCTGTTCTTTGGTTTCTGACATGTTTTGTTCCTTCTGCAGAATTAGTAACCTCAGGTTCTTCTCAGGAACAACCATCCATCTTTTGATAATCAATTTCATACCTCACAAAGACTGTTTTTAAGTATGTCTTGATGCTTGACAGCCTGAGATGAGCTTTTCCTTTTTTTTTACAAAATGAATCTTTCTTCTAAAGGAATTTCATTATGATTCCTTCTTTTAGAAAGTTGTTCTTATCTTCTGCAGAATGACATTATGCTTCTCATTATGTTTCAGTATGCATTAAGTCTGTTTTTCACAGATTTGTCATTCCTGTCCAATCTAAGACATTTCTTCTTAAATAAGTGTCATTCTTTGCTTGCTTTTGTTGCTCAATTGTACCTTCTGTAGATGCTCACATGTATCTTCTGAAGATTCACTTGAACAAAATCATTAGTCTTTAAAGTTCAGAATTATTTCAAGTAAACCTTGATTGGTTGTCATCATTAAAACATTCTTTAAGGGATTCTTGGACCTTACACCTTATCCTTGTGGATTTCTTCATGTTTGTGAGTATCTTCTTTGTTGTTGTCTCCATAAGTGACATGTCCACTGTTTTTGGGAGTAATATCAATCAGCTTTGAAGTATCTCCCTTCATGTGCTTGGAGCATCCACTATCTAGATACCATTGAGAGTGCTTTGTCGTCAAGCAAACCTACAACATAATTCTTAACTTTTGGTACCCATATCATCTTGGGTTCTTAAATGTTAGTTTTGGTGAGGGTGCTTTTTGGAACCCAAATCTTGTGTCCATTTTGAACACCATTCTTTCTTATATTACAAGTAGATGCACTATGTCCCTTTCTACCATAATAGTTACATTTAATAAATGGGCTAATAGACATGTTATATGAGATAAAGAAATTTTTGTAAAGCTTTTGTTGCTTTGAAGGATCATATCCTAATCTTGCTTTGTCAAAAACACACATTTGATTTTCTAATATAACATCTAAATTATTTTTGCCAAAAGTGAATTTTGCAAGTGTATTATTTAACTTATTAATTTCTTCTTTATATTTGTGGCAAGATATGCAAGAGTGAGTTTCTTTATCAATTTCTTACTTATTAGTAGAACTTTGATTTTCATTATTAGAATTTATTAATTTAAATTGAGATTTAAGACTATCTAGTTCTTCATTTAACTTTGAAATCTCTTTCTCTAATTTTGCAGTAGTTTTCTTATAGGATGATACTAGTTTTGCAAGTCTAAATGATTCTTTATGTAAATCATTGAAAGTATCTTGTAATTCATCAAATGAAATAGATATGTTATTGTTAGAAGATGTTACCTCTTCTTCACTATCGTAGTCTCTAACCATAAGTCCCAAGTTTACAACTTCATTTTCTGAATCACTAGAGCTCATGTCATTATCATCCCATGTGATGTATGCTTTCTTTGCTTTCTTTTCTTTGAAGATCTTCTTGTTGGATTTTTCATTTTCTTTTTATAGATTGGACATTCTAGTCTCAAATGTCCAGGTTGATTGCATTCGAAGCACCTTGGAGTTGAGGAGGAATCTTCTCCTTTCATCTTTGTGTTAAATGTAGATCTCTTTCGATTTCTTCTATTCCTTAGGAATTTGTTGAACCTTTTTACAAAGAGATCAAATTCTTCATCATCTAAATCTTCTTCCTCAATGATGTCTTCGTTGTCATACTCTTCATAGACAAATGATGATGCTTTAAGTGCAATGTTTTTCTTATTTTTGTCATTTTCTTCATTTTGATTGAGTCTCAAAAGTTCCAATTCGTGTTCTTGAAGTTTCCCAAACAGTAAAGCAAGAGACAATGTTGTAAGATCTCTTGATTCTGCAATCGCAGTCACCTTTGGTTGTCATTGCGTACTTAAACATCTTAACACTTTTTAATAAGATCTTCATTATGAAAGACTTTTCCTAAAGATTCAACATGATTTAACTATATGTGTAAATCTCTTTTGCATGTCTTGTATGCTTTCATTTTGGTTCATCCTAAATAATTCATATTCATGAGTAAGGGTGTTTATTTTAGATCTTTTAACATCACTTGTACCCTCATGTGTTACTTCTAATGTATCCCACATTTCTTTTGCACTTTTGCAATTAGAGACTCTAAAATATCCATCTATGTCTAATGCAGATGTAATTATGTTTTTAGCTTTTAAATTGTATTGGACTTTTCTTTGGTCATCTTTACTCCATTGATCTCTAGGTGTTATTTTAACTTCATTCCCTACTTGTGTTGAAGGAATAAAAGGACCAATTTCTACAGCATCCCAAATATTTAGATCTATTGATTCTATGAAAATTTGCATTTGAGATCCTTATACAAGATTCAAGCTCTGATACCACTTGTTAGACAAGTGGCCTCAAATAACTTAAGAGGGGGGGGGGTGAATTAAGTTAATCAAAATTATCTCTTCTTTTTATTTACTCACTTCTTTTGTCCTTTATACTTAAAACAATTTTTCTAAGATGAAATATGAATGCAAACTTCCTAATTTCTCAATATATAATAAATTAGCAATCACAACAAATAAGTAAAAGTTAAGGGAAGAAGAAATGCAAACTCAATTTATACTGGTTGGGCCAACCCTTGCCTACGTCCAGTCCTCAAGTCACCCACTTGAGATTTCCACTATTTGTAAAATCCTTTACAATCAATGAATACTCCAACACCTTGGAACCCTTTCCCTTGTGTTGAGATCCACCCACAATCTACGAGAGGCACCCTCTCTTTAACCATACAGTATAAGAATAATTGTTTGTATAAGATGAACTCTCTTTTAGAGTAGATGATACAACTTGAAAATCCTATAAGAATTCTTAATGATTTTGCAAGTGTTTGGCCAAAATTATTTTTAAAGAGATTCTTTACATTTTTATTGCATTGTTATATTCTGCTGATTTTTCGAAATGGAGACACATATTTATAGTAAAACAAATGAAGCTTTGTGTCTCTTAATGAGGAATTGTGACTTTTCATATTTTTATGAAAAATCTCGCTGGTAATTGATTACAAGAAAGTGATAATCGATTACACCTTTAAAAATTCAAATGGTTTATGAAACGTTGTGACTGAAATTCAAATTTCGTATTTTCTGCACTCTGGTAATCGATTACAAGAAACTGGTAATCAATTACCAGTTCAAAAATTTTCAAATTTGAATCTCATAACTTCTAGTAATCGATTACACCAAGTTGGTAATCAATTACCAGTTCAAAAATTTCCTCTTGAACTGATTTTACCTCGTAAAAACATTTCCCTTAAATTTTATATTTAAGGCCAAGTAACTTGCCAATTCTAGAATTCTTTTAACATTTTATCTAACTAGACTAATACTTATCTAATATAACTTGTGATCTTGATCTTGAATTGAACTTTGCTTTATGCTCTTTCTTTGCCAATTCCTTTTTATCAATCTTGTGAACTCATTTTCTTTTCATTGGCATCATCAAAACCTGCATACAATATATCTATAAATATATTCATCTACAAGAAATAGTTGCGATGGGATATCCAAACTTGAGTTTAGCCAATTTCAACGCTAAACCAAACACACTAAGTCATTCCACAAGGCACGGTTGCTCACAATTCAACTTTCCAAAACTTGCAGGTTGCAACCTTCCTATTTATTTTCTCATGAACCCACCAACCCATTTCCACTATAACCTTAAACATCGAGCAATCGCTGTGGAAGGTTAAACACGTCGTCATCCTGGTTTTGGCAAGTTAGATTTGACAAGATCTCACCTTACTAACTAGCCAGTAACAATTGAATATTAGATGAACACACTTTAGTAGCATGAGACAAGAGTGTTAAACAAGTTGCTACTAGTAAAGATGCGGATAGGATGCTCCAGCCTTCTAGGTATATCACCATCAATTTAAGAATGAAAGTATAGAACATTAGAGATTCTATCGTTCACATCATTTACCAAACCAGGCTTTGACATCTTCCAGAAATATTTCGTTGGTGGTTTAGCAATTGTTCTACATTTTTCTGCTGCCATAGAAGGCCTTTTAAAACCTTGATTCCATTTTCCGCAAAATCATATCATGATAAGAGGATGAAAAGATCAAGGAATTTATGAACAGTACAATAGAATGAACAGTTATCATAAAAGTAGCAGCAGCACCCTCATGCAACAAAATAACACATTTTTACAGTAGTAAACTATGTAACACCATTTCATCATAGGGATACAGCAGTGGATATATTATGTTAAGAATATACTGATAGAAACACAGCCGTGGACACTATAATAAAGAATCATCAAATAAAGAATCATCATAACCCACAAAGGCACAATACATATATATTAGCTAAAATGTACCCCAACAATTACTAGCTGCCAACAATTATGGTAGGAAAACAAGGTTGGCAGTAATCACTAGCTGCTTTGTTCACAATACATGTTCCTTGGTAATTTAAAATATGTTGGCTGAACACTACAATATAAGGTGGAATTTGATCTAAAATTCATTGTAAGTAATTTTTAACCATTATTTATGTAATGTTATTCCTACACGTATTCAATCCTATAGTTCATACTTTCTTCGGTTTTGGAAAGCATGTTGTAAACAGAGTAAAAATAAGTTAGGGATTTGAAGTGGAATTTTATGAGGATGGGACTTTTATTTCTATGGGTGGATTGTGCAACATTTTCTTATAAAAAATTTCGAATAAACCACCAATTTCATCCCAACATAAACATATTCCACCGATTTCAAGTTCGTCCCTATTGTTACAAGAACTAATTAATAGCCCCTAAGCTATATAAAAAATCATTAGTCCCTAAGCTATATAAAAAATCATCAAATTAGTCTCTGTACTTTACATTAATCAAACAATTTAACCCCTCAACAGAAACTAATTTGATGGGTTTTTATATATTCTATGGGACTATTAATGAATTATTGTAACGTTAAGAACGAACTTGAAGTTGGTGGAATACATTGAATAAAACGTTAAGGACGAACTTAAAGTTGGTGGAATACATTGAGGATGTAATATGTGATCTACTAAAAAATTTCAGATTACATATGAATATAATCTATCCTGTTTTACACCAAACTACATTGAATCCTGAGCCATGTCACATGACCTGTTTGTCAATAACCCTGCTTATTTTTTAACATACTCTTTCAGCTCATTTACTGAAGAACGTTCAAAAATCAAATGAAGTGCACATGGGCTGATTTGCAACAAATGCGATCCTTGAGGGCTGCAATTCACATGGGCTGATCTGATGTCAGCTAAATGTTACAGACATTATTCCCAAAAATCCACTAGTGAAATAATAAAATTCTGAATGGAATTAATGAATAAACATGAGACTTAAGAAGCAAACAGCATACAGTCCCCCCTTCATCTAGAACAAGCATTTGCTGCTGAAACACATCCACAACCTTACACACTAATGCAAGTTTATCCCCCAATTTATAATTATCCTGTTAACCCAACCCAAATGGAAGTTCATCATTCAGGCAACAGAAACATCTATTAATGTTTAATGTCATTTATGGTGTACTGTAGTGTAACTTTACTCATAAACAAAGGAAAACTGTTCATCAAAGCAGAGAATCAACTTCGCAGCACTTCTCCAAATACACAGCGGGTTTACAGATTAGGTAGAACTTTATCATAGATTGAATAAGGGTTTCAATTGCAGATTGCATAACACAACATCTCAGTTGCAAACACCACTACAACAGCATGAAGCCACAATTCCAGACTAGAACTACCACAATGCAACCATTACAGCAAATAAAAACCTTGAATTTAACCACCAATAGCATAATAGCATGGCAGTAAATATGAACCTGAAGTGTTAGACACTATCCCGATACTAACACAACAAATATATTAGTCAATTGAAGGGTAGACATCTTGAATGAATAGAATGAAGAGAAACAAGCTTTACTAACCCCAACTGTACACAAGACTAAATCATCGAAAAACACTTGCACTTAAGCATTTGAACAACCTAAAACACCCCAAAACCATTGCAAATTGCAGACCACATCACACAATATCTACAACAACCACCAATTATAATATTGACACCTTAGCTTGTATTGCTATCTTTTCCCTTTTTTAAAATGTTTTTCTAATGTAAAATACAATCAACCTATCAACTAAAGGCGGTTATTATAGGCGGGAAAATTTCCTCATCTTCAATAGCTGCAATGCAACTGTGACTACACTTTGAAGTTTTGAACCATCATCAATAGTATAATAGCATGGTAACAAATATGAATCTGAAATTTTATTGACACTAATCGTGACACTAACACAATAAATGTACTAGACAATTGAAGAAAAGAGATCAGGAATGAAAAGAATTAAGAAGAAAAACAAGCCTTACTAACCTCAACTGTACACAGACCAAAACAAACTGCACCTGAAAAAATCACTTGCACTTGAGCATTTGCACCTCAAACAACACAAAACAATTACAAACTAACTCAAAAACCAAAATTAAACAAAAATATAATTGCACTGTTAGCCACCAAAAAATGAGAAAAACCCACGCTTGGGCTCTTCCTCCACCATCACAGCCTGCATAGTATCTTGTTCCACAAGCCTCCAAGCAGCTTGTTCAAAAGCCAACCCAGCCAAAGTGGGAGGCTTATTCAAAACAAGAGGGAACCCTCTATTGGTACTCCTTATCACTTCAGTATCCTCAGGAATAACCCCAAGCAAAGGCAACCCTAACATCTCTTGCACATCAAGAACCGACATCATGTCTTCCCCTTTTATCATATCGGTCCTAACCCGGTTCACTATCATCTTAATATCCCTAATGCCATCACACTCAAGCAACCCTGTTACCCTATCAGCATCCCTCAGGCTTGTAATGTCAGGGGTGGTTATTAAAACCGCCTCATTCGCGGGCGTTATGGCGGTTATAAAGCCCGCGTCAATTCCAGCCGGGCAGTCAATGAGGACGAAGTCCGGGCAGCCCTCGGGCCGAGATTTCAGGGCTTCGACGAGCCAGGTTAGGGCTTTGCCGCCGAAGCCTATGGGGAGCTTGGAACGGGGTTTTGAGATGCAGAGTAATTCGAAATTGGACCAGCGTTTGTCTCTTACTAGGGCTTGGTCGAGTCGGCAATCGCCGTTGAGGACTTCAATTACGGTGTAGTTGACGCGATTCTCGAGGCCTAAGAGGAGGTCCAGGTTGCGGAGGCCCACGTCGGCGTCGATGGCGACGACTGAGAAGCCCAGACGGGCCAGGGAGAGGCCCATGTTGGCGGTTGTTGTTGTCTTGCCTACGCCGCCTTTGCCTGAGGTTACTACCACCACGCGCGGGGTCTCGCCCGCGAGTTGAGGCTTGCGGTTCCATTGAAGGAGCGCGGTTGTGGTTGTTGATTGGTAGGGTTTTGGTTTGGGGTTTAGGGTTGGGGTTAGGGTTTTGGAAGGGGGCAATGTGGGTAGGAATGAAGTGTGGAGAAGAGTTGCAGGGAAAAACGGAGGTTTGGCATTTGTGACGCCGGGGAGAAGGTGGAGAGATAGCATTGGGGAATTGGTGGCGAGGAGGGAGTGGAAAGCAGAGTGGCCGAGTGAGACCACTGAGAAATGGAAGACGAAAAGCTCATGCTTAGGCTTAGCTCAGTTCTCTATTTTTTAAAAATTATTTTTTTAAAAAATTTTTTTTATAATATAATAGCCCTGAATAATTATTAAGGTTAAATATGTTTTTGGTAGAGGATGAAATTTGGTTTTAATCCCTTATCTATTTTTTTCATTGGTTTTGGTCATTCATATTTTAAAATTGCATATTTTTAGTCCTTCTTACTAATTGTACCCTATTAAGTCATTTTCGTAACTCCACTATAACTTGTTCCGAGTAAATATTTACTGAAAATTTCTTGTTATTTTCTTTCTAGAAAATTTATGTGTAGTGATTTTTCAGAAAAAAAAACTATATGTGTGTTTGGATGGAGAATTTTAGAATTCTCAAAGTTGTGATAGAGAATGTTGAGTGAATTGTAAGTATGAGAGGAATTGACAATGACAATTTAAAAAGTTTAAACATTAAAAGAGAAATGTTAAAATTCTCTCTCAATATTTGTCATTTGGAATTCTCCCTATTTGTCATAAAAATTCCTCATATGTGTCATTTGGAATTCTTTCTTTTACTATTTCAAGTTTAACACATGAATTCTAGTAATTTAAAATTTCTCTATCCAAACATAAGGTCAATTTTTTACATAAAAATGTTGTTATAAAATTTATTTATTTTGTTGTAAAAAATCCATAGTAAATTTCCCGTAAATTTTAGAATATAAATAAAATTTCTTTTGAATTTTGAAATTTGCATGAAAATTTGAAAAAAAAAATCTATAGAAAAATCTACAAGAAATATTATTATGTCATCACTTAGTGTAATATAAATAACGACGAGGACTATAATAATATGATTTTAAAAAATGGATGACAAAAAACAATGAAAAAATAAATGAGGAACCAAAATCAAATTTTCGTTATATTTTGGGGGACTAAAAACATATTTAACCCTAATTATTTTAGAGAAAAATATGTTTTTCGTCCCTATAGTTTCAGTCAACTTTGGTCAAAGTCCTTGAAGTTTAAAACTTGTGTTTTTTTCCCCTGTAGTTTCAAAATCCCCTAAATGTAATCACTATCGTTAGTATCCTCCGTTAATTTGATGATGTGGCAAATAGAGAGTCCACCTCAACCTAACGTGTGGGTCCCAAAGCTGCTGACTCATTTAATTAACCCATTCTTTTACTTAACTAATAAAATAACTATTGTTTAATAATTAATCCACTCACTAACTTCTTCCACCTTCATTCTCACACCCATCTTCATAATCTCCTTCATTCGATATCTTCCATTGTTTGGCATAAAGAGCTTATGCTTTGGCTACTTGGGCTGACTAGCTTATGGTGCCGGTGCGATTCACTCTTCTGTGTCGCAGGAAGGGAAGCCATTGCCAGGGATAACCCCATGTAAATTGGGTTAATTAGGGATTAGGGTTAATTAAACAATAGTTATTTTATTAATTAAAAAATTGGCTAATTAAATGAGTCAACAACGCTAGGATCCACAAATTAGGCTGAGGTGGACTCTTTGTTAGCCACGTCATCAAGTTAACAGGGGATACTAACAATAGGGGTCACTGTCAAGGGGATTTGAAAGTACAAACACAAGTTTTAAACATCAGGGACTTTGACCAAAGTTGACCAAAATTATAGAGACGAAAAAATATTTTTCCCATTATTTTAAAATAAGGTTGTTTACTTGTTTATGCGATTGTGAATTTGATTAAATGAGTTAAATGTTTTTAGTTCCTCTAAAATACACTCATTTTTATGTTAATCTCCCTAAAAAATTGTAGCTTTTCGTCCTCACAAAATCATTCATTTTAAAAATAGTCTCTACCGTTATATTAGCTTAATAGCTTGTTGATGTGGTCGTTACCATGTTTGCTGACGTGAGAATCTTCTTCTTCAACCCTATTTTTATTACCTAAGACACAAAGTCTGGATTTTTTTAGGTCTCTGCCTATTCTTTCAACTCTTAATAACCATAAAACTCCATTGTTACACATTTGAGTCAGATAGACCTCACCTCAATCAAAGACTACACTTGCTATCAGAAAAGTGAATCCATTTTCACTGTTATCACTGTCACCACCCTCATTTACAGCCTCATCCCTATTATCTCCTTCCACATCACCCATACCACCTTCCTCATCCTCTACATATACAAAGGTCATACCCTTAATCACAGAAAATCAAGCACAAGTTGTCACATGCATATCAGAAGTCGGTGGGTTGACTTTACCCATATTACCTTATAGAAACCACAGGAAACACTAGAAGCGAGGTTGAATAGTGTTTTATAATTTCAAACTGATTTTAAGAAAACCTTTAACAAACACTTTTCACAAAGATTTTAAGTAACTTGCTGAAACTGGGCTTTTAAAGGAACTTACTGAAGTGCTTCAGCAGGTCCAAAAGACAGTTTTATAAACCTGTTTTAAAGAGTGTTTGAGATTGTTTTTCAGTTCAAGCTTATAAAACAAATTATTGAGAACCCTCCAGTTAGTTTAAATAACACATATAATGAGATAAGGGTAAAGAAGACTTAGCCAAGAAATTTATGCTGGTTCACTCACATCCACCGTGAGCTACATCCAATCCCAATGCCAAACTAGCAAAGGGTTTTCACTAATCTCAGAGATTCTTTGGCCATAGCCTCTTCAGGCTAAACTACAAGTATTCTTTGGACACAGCCTCTCCGAGCTAAACTACAAGTATTATTTGTTCCACCAAGCCTCTTCAGGCTCTCAGACACTTGAGAGTGTTTACAGTGAATATTAGTTTAAGTTCCTGAGAAACTTAAATTGAAATAATTACAAAGGATAAGTGAGTATAACTCAGGATACAAATGAAATATTCTATGTACAAAATAACAGAGAGTAGCAGTGAGATTTTTGCAGTGTATTGGCTTGATAAATCGTCTTCTCTCACTTTGAAATTCTTCATGAAGCTTTATATAGGATTTCAGCTTAAGTTCGTTGAAGATTAATAAACCACCATTGTGAAATAGTATTAAATGTTGTTAAGACCGTTGTGAGATAATATTCAAAAAGCTTCTGACTTTGTTGCAGGTGCAAGTACCAGGTTACAGCAGTTTCCCTTTCTAGTAAAAGATTTGAAATGCTTCACAAAGGGTCTCTCTAACATTCCTTAACTGAATCAAATGCTACGTAGAAGACGTTTATGATGCATTAAAGTCTTGAGCAGAGAGCCTTCTGACTTTAGTCAAATGCTACGTAGAGAGTCCTCAACAATTCTTCTTGATTCAAATACTGTATCTCTTTCAGAGGTTTGACTGCTTTTAGCAGGTTCTCGTCCTTTAGAAGGTTGCACCACTTCAGAGGGTTGCTCCTTCAGAGAGTTGCTGAAACATGTGAAATACCCTTAAGAGATTTTGTACTTTTAGCATATCTTAACCAAATTTGTTGCTCATTAAAACTTAGGATTTGTGAGACTTAAACATTATTAATCTCTTAATAATATTTTTGGACTCAACATACCCTTCCACCTAGGCTTGGCAATAGGGTGAGCTTTGTTTTCCCCGCCCCCGTAAAAGTCGGGGCGGGCTCAGGTTCGGGTTTTTAGAGCGCGAGTATGAAATTATAAAACCCAACCCCGCATCCGTCGAGTTCGAGGAACCCCGCGAGGATCTCACCTTCTATATTTTTTTATTTTTTCTTTATTTTTAATTTCTTAAATACACGTTTTTAAATAAGTCATATATATTTAATATATTCTAATTTAAATAATATGTAAATATAGGCATTGAGAATCCTAAAAAATAAGTAACTTAAGAACTATATTATATTTTAAGGAAAATATATAAGTTTACATTTATTATTTAACTATTAGCACAATTAAAATTATTTAATTATTATATCGGGGACGGGGGCGGGGCGGGTTCTTGCACTCCCAAACTCGTCCCCGTCCCCGTTAAGGCAGGGCGGGGTTCGGGGGCGGGTTTTCCCCGTCAAAGTCGGGGCGGGGTGGGGCGATACCCACGAGTTCGGGTTTTATTGTCATGCCTATTTCCACCGAAACTTAAAGTTTCCTCTATGTCCTAAGTCCTCTTTCAAGATCTTTATCACCTTAAAATAAGACCATTTATCTTGGTCCATATCCTCAAACTCAACCACTTCCCCTTCTAAGTACGTCCTCCTACCAACCTTAGTAAACTCCCACTTGTGATGAAATACAAAAGAAAATGACATCCTACACCAATCATGAGCACAAAATCTTCAACACCTAGTTCATACCACACACAAAAGCATTTTAATTTAGGGTTACAAAAACAATATTCTAATTCAAACATATCCTACACTAATTAATTTCAATCTACATCGTCATCCATAATCCAATAACCTAAATCTATCCACTGACTCTCCTTCAACATCACTGAAGCTCCTACTTGCGGCTTCATGTAACATCCCAAATTCTAACTAGTTCTATGAGTCAAATTAGTAATGGAAAGGATTTTATAAAAGGAACTAGGAAAGGGGAAGAGAAAATTGAGTTAGAATCAAAGAGGAATAAAAATCAAGAATTTGGAACTTGATACTCTCGCTTAGGCTCGCTTGAGCGCGCCTGAGTGAGGATATCAGCAATAGGGGGAATTCTCATTCTGGTTTTCTCGCTCAGGCTCACTCTGAAGGGAATCAAGCATGTGGTCAGGGTGCAGCGGAAATAAATGGATTCCCTCCTTTGTTATAATCGTTTTGCGAAAACACGAATCAAGGCATAAAAGGTATTGAAACGAAAGGTCGTACCTTATTATGATTATAAACGAGGCAAGTGCAGCCACGTCTCTATTGGTATCCACGCCAACGGCCGAACTAGGATACCCTCCTCAGCTCTGCCAGTAGCCTCAAAAAGTAAGAAGCGATTGCTCGTGTCTCTGGGGTAGTGCATCTCATGCTCTATTTATAGAGTGGTGGCTAGGGTTTTACCCCCTCACTTACTTAACCCTAACAATTATGGGCCTGACCCATTATGTAATAATTCTAATTAAATTAAATTAGAATTATTATCCTTTCCTAGTGGCATGTTGTATGCGTGTGACCCAATAGGATTTTAATATTTGGTTATAATATTAAAATAAAACCCTTTTATATTTAATATCATAAATAGTGAGCGGTATCTAGCAACACATCACTATCCAAATATTGAGATTATCAATAACTTTGATAAATCCTATTTTATTATAATAATTTATATGCTTTGTCCCTTTGTCCAAATATCTAATTGAACACAAGGGCATGGATTGTGTCAACCTTGTATAGTTCAATTTATATTTTCTTGATCCCCAAGTAGACTGTACAGAAAATAAATATCTCATATTTATCCTCCTGAGCATGGCCATGCATTTTGCAGTCTCACTTTATCAAGAGGCCTACAGATATAACTCATGTTACATAGGAGGGACAAATCCCATCTAGAGCACTCACATTCCTCCACATAATTTATTATATATCCAAATACCAACTTTATGATCACCCTGTTACAGGCAACGTTTGATGATATTCAAGACATATAATTCCTTATGTAGGAACCGTAGTGATTTCAGGTCGAAGGACTTCATATAACATTTATCAATTTAAGAAACGTTCATGACACTTATGTAACAACCCATGCAACGTTCTTAAGGTGGGTCTGTCCAGTACACCATTACTCTTAATGTGTACCTATGTGAGCGCATGATATCTCATATCCATGATCTATGATATGCGATCATCAATGAACTCACATACTAGTCTAAATGCATCTTTGTCCTAAGATGATAATTGACTAGGGACTATTTAAGAATAGTTCTTCATAAGCTCTCACGATCAAGTCATCTACTTGATTCCTTATGAAGTTTAAGCTTACTATTCTAAGGACAATAATTATATTCTAAAAGAATGAGTTTGCCTTTATAAAATAACATGATACAAGTGATGGATATTCATAAATATATAAGTCTCTAGTGTATATTCCCAACACACTCGAGCGAGGACTGAGCGAGAAAACAGAGTGAAAATAGGCGATTTCTGTGTAAAATTATGCTCGGGCTTGCTCGAAGCGCGCTTGAGCGAGAAAGGCTTCTCACTCAGTTTCGCTCAAGCGTGCGCTGAGTGAAAGCGCGCGAGCAGATTGATTTAAATACATGTTTTTAGGTTTTCTCTCATATTTCTTTCCATCTCTTCACCTCTAGAGTGAGAGAGATTTCTAGAGAGTGAAACAAGCCTTGAAGCCAAGAAGAAGAAAAAGGCAAGGGTTGCCCATCCTCAACCTCCCTACTCCATCCCCCCTTCACTTTGAGCTCTCTTGAGGTGAGTATAACTCACACACCACCAATCAATCTTGCTTGACTCTCTCCAATGAACCCTAATCTCCTTCTTTCCCTTATTGTTGTTTCTCTAGTAAGATATGTTGTATGTATTGATTGATTGTATTATGAGTTAGGGTTTCTTTTCTAGTTAGGGTTCCCTACACTGCTTAGAATAGTTACTCATTACTTCATGAAATATGTATTATGCTCTATGCGTGAGTTGTGCATCATGGCTTCGGCCCCAGTTAATAATTAGAAAATGAATTTGGCTTCGGCCCTAGTTTTGGCTTTGGCCCCAGTTCACCCTTAATTAAGAAAGATTAGACTTCAGTCTCCAGTTAATTGGACTTCGGTCCCCAGTCAAAACACGGGTTTCGGCCCCCGGTTAATTGACGGTGTTATGCCTAGGGAAGATGTTTCTTATAGTCTAAGCTTAGGTCTAGCCCCAATCTAGTGATAAAACCTCGTCTTTCGGGTAATGTAGGTCATGCATGATCATGTTCATGTTCAGTTAAGATACCATGTCATAAATTGTGTTACTTATCCTATTGCATTTCATTTGCTTGTCTCACCCACACTACATGTTGCATAGTTATATTCACTGAGGCATCTGTCTCACCACACGTTTTGTGGATTATATTCTAGATGCACAAGTTCTTCCCCGCACCGGATAGTGAGCGTGGAGCTCGAAGAGCTTTTTGTTGTATTTTGTTTTGAGCGAGGATGTCATGCTCTAATTGTTAGGCCCTGATTGTGATTAGATTATACCCTTTGTAAATTTACTCTTTTGTGGGATATGACTATACATGTGCAGCCTTTAGGCCCTCTCTATTTTGTTCAGGGCACAAGCATGGGGTTATCCCAAGTATTTATTATGTATTGGATTAACATGTTACCTTAATGACTTTTATGTATGCAATTGTTTTCTCATATATTGTTTGAGTAATCGTTGGACGCTTAAACGTTATATGATGTCTTTTATGTGATATTTAAAATGACACGAAATAATTTCAGAAATTCAGAAGTTTTACTTCCAACGAGCTTAATTCTTGGATTTAGAAATTAGGACGTTATACTTCACACCCGTTCTAAGTGCCTCCCACACTTCGTCACAACAAGCATAATAAGTAAAACAACCAAATTAGGGGCAACAAAAATTGGTTCCTAGCTAAGAGACGGTGAACAATATTAAGAGGGGGTTTTGATTAAAAAGTGTAATTCATTTTTCATTTTTAGGTTTGAAAAACTATTTTTTTTCATTTATTGTATAATTTAATAAATTATTAAATTTGGTAATTGACAAATCGATTGTCACCTAAGAATGAGAATATCATATCAGCTTTTGCAAATGCATGGAATGAAATAGAAATTATCACGTTCTCCCTAACTCTCATTCTCTTTATTCTCTTATTTTTCTATCTTCATTACTTTTAAATTATTTAGTTTTTGCGTTAATTTTATAACAAATATATTATAATCTTTTTTGAAAAAATTAATTTAAAAGGACTTAATTAAATACACCAATTTAGTCCTTATTGATAAAAATTCGTAGCTAATTGGTAGTAAAATTTGTAGTAAAACTATGCAATAAGGACTAAATTGGTGTATTTTAAATTGCAGGGACTAAAACCAAATCTCAACTATATTTTAGGGACTAAAAACATATTTAACCCTTATGTTGTAAAAGGACTTAATTAAATACACCAATTTATTTTTTATTGAATTTTTTTTATGGAAATTGTTGAAAAATATTCGTTGCTAATATAGTAAAATTATGCAATAAGGACTAAATAGGCGTAAAACTACGTGTCAATATTCTCATCTTATGTTGTGTGAGAATATGAACTGATAGGAAGCGAAGTGAACTCCTAGGGAAGCCAAGTGATTTTGGGAGAATGATATTCACTAATAATATTCATAGCAGTCCCACTTAGAATGATATTCACTAATAATAGGAATTATAATCTCCTATGTCCGAACCCGACCCACTTGCCCCCCAATATCACTTTTCTTCAATGCTCAAATAACTTCGTTACTCGTTAGCAAGCGATCAAACTCATCAGCTACGGCTACATGCATAACGTAATTCCTACTAGAAGGCGAAGTTGATTGTAAAGGAAACGCAACTCATTTCCTGGGTACTACAAACTGTTGTGATTTGTGAAAGAACAAATAAAACAGTGATGTGAATACTTCTATCCAATGTCTGATGAAGACTCACCTGAAAAGCATAGTTTCTAGACTCTCCATACCTACATGGATCACACCCCATGTTGTTTCTTGTGGCTATCTAACTGAAACACTTCATGCCCATTATCATGCCAATGCCACCACCAAACATGAAAACACTGTTTTACAAACAGGCATTGATCCATATTGTTCTGATTCAACCACTTTCAATATTGCCTACCACATGTTTGAAGAAATGTCTGACTTAACTGTTGAATCAGCCACCGCCATAATTAGCGGATTCGCTAAGAGGCACTGCCATGAAGACGCTATCTACCTTTTCTCAAGAATGCTTGCCTCGAAAATTAGACCCAATGAGTTCACATTTGGAACTGTGCTTCACTCCTCCACTGTTCTTGGAAATGTTATTGTTGGGAGGCAGCTTCATGCTTGTGCAACCAAAATTGGCCTTGCCTGTCATGTGTTTGTTGGTAGTGCACTTGTTGATTTGTATGTAAAGTTGAGTACTTTAGAAGAAGCCCAGAAGGCTTTTGGAGATACCCAACATCCCAATGTGGTGTCTTATACAACTCTGATTTGTGGGTATTTGAAGAAAAGGAGGTTCGAAGATGCTTTGCGGGTTTTCCATGAGATGCCTGAGAGGAATGTTGTCTCATGGAATGCAATGGTTGGAGGGTGCAGCCAAACAGGTCATAATGAAGAAGCTGTGAAGTTTTTCATTGACATGCTTAGAGAAGGATTTATACCAAATGAATCTACATTTCCCTGTGTGATTTGTGCATCTGCCAATATAGCTGCCATTGGAATTGGGAAAAGTTTCCATGCATGTGCAATCAAGTTTTTGGGTAAGCTTAATACATTTGTTGGTAATTCACTTATTAGCTTTTATGCAAAGTGTGGAAGCATGGAAGACAGTCTCCTAATGTTTGACAAGCTTTTAAAAAGGAACATTGTTTCATGGAATGCTGTGATATGTGGGTATGCACAGAATGGAAGAGGTGCTGAAGCAGTAAGCTTCTTCAAAAGAATGGGTTCAGCAGGCTGTAAACCTAATGATATTACCCTTCTTGGGCTACTCTGGGCTTGTAATCATGCTGGTCTTGTTGATGAGGGCTACTCATATTTCAATAAAGCCAGGTTTGAGAGTCCCAATTTGCTAAAACCTGAACATTATGCTTGTATGGTTGACTTGCTTGCTCGCTCTGGACGTTTTACAGAAGCTGAGTGTTTCCTTCACAGTATGCCTTTTGACCCTGGAATTGGATTTTGGAAGGCACTACTAGGGGGCTGCCAAATTCACTCTAATATGGAGTTGGGGGAGCTTGCAGCAAGAAAGATTTTGGCTTTGGATCCTGATGATGTATCATCATATGTGATGTTGTCAAATGCTCATTCTGCAGCAGGTAGGTGGTCGGATGTATCAACACTAAGGACAGAGATGAAGGAAAAAGGGATGAAGAGGATTCCAGGTTGCAGTTGGATTGAAGTCAGAGGCAAAGTTCATTCCTTTCGTACTGCAGACCAGAATCATGATAAAAATGATGAAATTTATGTGCTTCTAAGGATTTTCTTTGAACAGTTGAGGGAAAATGAGGCTTCTGATTTGTTCAACATTTATTGCAATGTCAGCTCAGCATAAGTAATGAGCATAGTTCTGTTTGATATATGATTATACCATTTTGAATTTTGAAAGGGCTGAATATCATTTGCTTTTAGACTTGAGTAAACCATTTGTTGAGAAAGATGAGATTGGCCATTCTGAAGATTTTCTTGTCATAGAAAATTCAATTGCAACCTCATCCTAACTTACATGATTTCAGGCCCTGCTTCCTGGCTCTTCAATTCCTCATGGTTTAGCTGCAAAATATGCAGTAAAATTTCAGATTTGGCAGTTTTATTTATATTCAATGTCTATGCTAGAATGTGCTTCATATAACTGCCTACTGCATTCTTATTTAGCATCCGGCCATCCAGGTAGAATTCTTACTCCTAAGATTTTCACGGTTTTTCCACTGGTTGTGTATGATATTAACTGAAATTTTGGTTGTTAGACATGGAATGGTCATATTCCACACCATTTTCTGGCTTGTAAGATTTTGAATGTTTTTTACAATTTAAGCAGCTAAACAAACTTTCAGTTAAATCATAGTAATTTTACTGCTGTTAATGGGAATGGTTGGACAGTTAATGGAATATTTTGTCTAAGTTCCAACATAAATGTCATCAACTCCAAAAAAATGAACGTTATCTTATTGATCATGGTATGGAAATTAATTTTATGATACAACACACCTTACCTCCCTGAAATTTTTGTTAACCAGCCACCAACTTTAAGACCTTACTCTTTACCTCCCCCCACCCCAAAAAAAATAATTTCATAAGCATAGACTTTTACTAGTTTACTTTGAACCCCATAGAGATCTAGAAACATTGGAACTGTTAATATTTAGTTAAAACTTAAAACTAACAAAAGAGAAGCCATCTGCCATACTCTGCAAAAATAATAAAAAAATAAATCTAACTGTATACTAAGGCCAAAAATTAAATGGATCAGTCCTTAATGATGCATTAATCATCATTATTTTTATAGTATAATAATGTGTATTAGCCTGCTCCCATTTCTAACATATTTTAATAAATTCGTTATGTATTTAACTAGTGTAGTTACCCGTGCGATGCACGGGTCCTACCAAAATTATTTATGAAATTCATGCAATGATAATAGAGATTCATTGATGTTATAGCTATATTAAAATCCAATGGTATAAGGTATAGTATTAGAGCGTAGTAGCACAGTAGAGGGATATGGTGCTAGATGATCATGAATTGTCGTTACTATGCAGGTATGTCATATAAATTATATCTCATCAATAATATTTGCCTAATATATGAAAAAAAAACTTTGATAGTTGAGTTATAAGTTGGTAATATTTAACATTATATTTTTTAATAAAATATTTCTACTTTTACTTTATTATCATGTGTAATATTGCACACGTTAAAAAAATCAATGATATATTAGGGGAAAACACAATAGATTTAATGCAAATCATAGGGTTTATTGTAATTTTTAATAAATAATGATTATAGTTAGCGAATTTCTAATTACATTTATTGCATTCCTTAATAAACAATTATTATAGTTGCCAAATTTATAATTAAATTACCTCAAATCCTAATTCTTATTTATCTATGTCATTACATGAAAATTGGAGGTAATCATATTTTTTCCAATCAAATGCAAATCACATAAACCGAACCGATAAACCAAAAATCGAATAAAATCGCAATCAAAAAATTGAAAACCGCAAAAACTAGAATTTTTTCATTTGATTGCATTGGTTTTCGTACCCTATGTTAAAAACCAATCCAATCCAATTCAAATCGATCTTATATATAAATATATTACTACATACAAAATAATTATATATTTATACTCATATACATATATATTTATAAAATTACTCATATTAATATATTTTTTATGATTTTATTATCTTATATCATGTTAATATTTCTAAAAGTATATCAATTTAAAATTAGTTTTAAATTAATTTTCATGTCTAACATCCTCCTTTATATATAATTCTATATTGATTTTAATAAATATAATTCCAATAAAAAAATTTACTATTACTTTATAATTTTACCACTTTTATCTAATATTTTATTGTCTCTTTAAAAAACCGAGAACCGATCCAATTCAATTCAATATAAATTGTATCGGATTTGGAAAAAATATCAAAACTGGTTGGATGCGATGAAATAATAAAACCGCAATAATTGGATTGAGTGATTTTTTACCGCAAAACCGATGCAAACCGAACCACGTCCACCCCTAATGAAGATACATTGATTAAGAAATACAATGTGTGTTAAGTTTCATTAAATATAACACATTTACCGTATATGTCCAATTTGAAGAATATTTTTGTTTTTACGTATCTTTTCCATTTAAAAGTTCGAGAGAGTATTAATTATATTTTTCTACTTTCAGCCTTAATAAGAGAGATAATAAGTGAAAAATTAATGCATAAAATATGGAGACATATGATATATTAGGAAAAAATAAAATAAATTTAATTTAAATCAACACGTTCATTGTATCTCTTATTCAATACAATAAATTTAATGTAAATAATATATTAGGAAAATACACAATAAATTTGATGTAAATTAACACATTTTATTATATTACTACATCCAAACTTGAGTATCGTTCTCAATAAATATATATGTACCCAAGTGTATCAATATCTACAAATTAAATAATTTTAATGTAAATAATATATTAGGAAAGTACACAATAATTTTGATGTAAATCAACATATTTTATTACATTATCACATCTAAATTTTAGTATCAATCTCAACAAATATATTTGTACTCATGTGTATTAATATCGACAAATTAAACAATTTTACTTTAAATAAAAGAGATGACACGACTTTTGATAATAAAAAATAATAATAATAATAATATAATAACTAATAAAATATTACAATGAAATGAATGAATAGTAAAACATATATTAAAAAACTTATAGCTTTGTATAATTACTAGTGTGTAGCCCATGCTATGCACGTGGCTCATTTAAGGAATAAATTTTAGAGACATGGATAGAAGGGTGTTTAAAAGTGGGTATTGAGTACTAAAGAATAGAGCAATAGGCAAGAATGTAATGGCAGACTGGAATTCCACAATTCTTATGTTAAAGCATTAAGAAGGAAAGTTTTGACCTATGAAATGGAAAAAAATTGGTAATAATTTGGTTGTCCAAGTTGAAGGGAATTGGTAATAATTTGGTTATCCAAGTTGAAGGGTTCGTAAGTCCGTTCACATATAACATGAATGAATCTTCTATTTTTTTTTTTTTTTGATAAATGGGGGGGCAAAAGCCCAAAAACAGAAAACTACCTAACTAGGCGAGGCAACACAAGCCCTCTAGAATCATCTCTAAGAACATCAAATAAGGACCTAGGATAAGAAGATATCCTATGCATTCCCAAAGGATAAGAATGACCAAGATGAGCAAGGTGATCAGCAGCCCGATTTCCTTCCCTATAGGTATGGCGAAGAGATATTATCCAATCCCAAGAGAGGGCTTCCCTAATATCTCTAACTAAACTAAAGCAATGGTGTGTTGGATGAACACCCCGATTAACTAAATCTAAAGCTGTTTTTGAATCCAGCTCCACAATGATATGATTATAATTAGACTCCTTAGCCAAGTAGATACCATAGCGAAAAGCCCATAATTCAGCCTTCAAAACAGTGCAGGAACCCATGTTAGACACAAAACCTGTGAGGTATTTTCCCTGCTCATCTCTAATAAGCCCACCACCAGCAGCCTTATGGTTGGGACCAATGACAGAACCATCAATGTTAAGCTTTACAGCATCAGCAGGAGGAGGAGTCCAAGAAATATGCTCCTCGTGATGTTGATCATGCCGGACAGGATTTAAATTATTGGAGATGTCAGCAGCATACGCCAAAACCTTATGGTGTAGGAAAGTTATATCAGATTTTCTGCTAAAAACAAAGCTATTGCGATCATTCCAAGACATCCACAAGGCAATGGGGAAAATGGTCTTCCAATCTAATTCCGTCCTGCCCTTAGACACATCAGTATTGAAGTTGAAATTGAGCCAATCTGTTAGCCCGAGACTGAAAAATGAAGCCCAGTGATCATCATGGACTAAGTTATTCCACATATCCATGACAAGGGGACAGTCCCTCAAGGAGTGCATAATAGTCTCAGGTTGCTCATTACAACGACTACAAGTGGCATCATTTGCCATACCCCTTTTAAATCTCTCCTCATTGTTAGGTAACTTGGCATGAAGACATTTCCACAAAAAGACTTGAATTCTAGGGGGCCTTTCTAATTCCACACCCACTTACATAGGCTGGAGTTCAAACTAGAAGAATAGACAACACCAAATTTTTTATACAGATTCTTCATATGGAAAACACCATCAGGAGAGTCTCCCCAAGTAGGACAATCATCCTGCAGATTATCCTTAGGAGGGACAATTGCAGAAATTTTATTGATAACTTCTTGAGGGACAACAGATTGAAGGAGGTTGAGATTCCAATCACCATTTGTAGCAAACTGATAATCTTCTATTTTTTTATTAATGCCAAAAATAAAGGATGATGCAGGCGTGCAGGCGAATTTTTTGTGAATGTTGAAGGATAGAAGTCTGGTGTGGTAATAATAAGGAAATGTGGGATATATAGCTAACCAAAAATTTAAGGAGGTAGTGTGTCATTTGGTTTACATGTGTAAAATTATAAAAACTATAAAATATAAGTTTGTTAGAAAAAGTTATAAGAAATGGAAAATAGATAGTACATGCCAAGAGAAAGGAATGAAAGAAAAACAACATACCATGTTTTAATTGAATCAACTAAGAACACAACAATTAATTAAACCAGTATATAGATTAAGAAATAGGGGAAAGTAAGAAATTTATAAGCAATGAAAAGGTATAACATGTGACCAAAGTAGGTGTGTAATAATTTTTCTGGACAATGTAGAAAAATGTCTGACTAAGAAATTAACTAACTATTTAAACTCAAAAAGAATATGCAGTGATAATTATTTTACTACACTTTAAAGTGAGGTATTAGTAAACAAACTATTATTAAACAAACTATTATTAAGGCTATCAGTCAGAGAAAAATATGAGCAGTAATTTAAGAAACATCAACTTTCTTAACTATGTAACTTTTCTATAACAAAGAATCAATAAGGTAATATGAGCAGTAAAACCCCTATCAATGCATGATATGGAACTGAATTTTGGAAAACAAAAGTCATTCAATACATGAAATGGACATAGACCAACTAAAATGATTTTTTGTCTTGAATTTTTAGGTCTATGAATTGAGTTACAACATATAATCAATATTAGGACTGTATAGGAAAGTAGGTCACCATTTAAAATTACTATATAAGAAACTAACACAAAAATGTTAAACTTTTTATTCTACTTAATGACATGATTATTTATTAAACAAATGTTTAGGGGAAGGCATGATTTTTGTCAGTTTTATATGCTTAAAATGAGGTTTCATTACAAATGCTAATGCTAACCTTATGCAATAAAAATTGATCATATTTGATGAAAATAATGAAAGGAAATGTGAGAGATAGTCAATGTCTTACTCGTTAAAAGAAGGCATCAATTTGGGTTCAATTAGCATCACAATTTCGTGATACTTGATTCTTAACCAAGTAAAGAAGCAACAAATGTAAGCCTAGACTTGTCCGTGTTGCTTGAAAAGATAAAAGAGGAATAAAAAGACAGCAGACATTAAGTCAGCACCATGTTATATAGTAAGTTAAAAATTTGCAATGTTTAAAGCACATAAAGTGAATCAGAAGCACAAATAATCCATAAAGACATCAATTATGAATGTCAAAGATTGACATTAAAACTTTGTCGGACCCTTCTACAATTAAGCTCCATCTACAAAAATAGTTTCGACTAACACCCATGGAAATGACTCCTACACATGCCAACACTGTTTTTAACCTCCAGTCACTTCCCTGTAACAATAAGTAGTTACCAGCAGGTAGTTCAGGCCCATAATAAAAGAAAAAAATAGAATCAGCAAGCATAGAAAAAACTTGAAGGCAATTAAGCATTAAGGAAAATGAAAGATCTTAATGAACAATCCACACCCTTATAGACCTATTAAACATCACCATATTGAAGTAAACTTATATGTTCTGGTAATGCACTAATTCCAACACCCTTGTAGACCTAAAAAATCCCATTTAATGTGATAATCCTCTTTTAATACAAAAGAAAACCCAAATTAAATTAGACTTTTATGAAATGTTGAATCAATTATATATGTGCATTAATTGCTAAGTACACCAGCCATATGGGTTACTATAAGAGCCAATAATCTGATACTTGTTACATTGTTATATAATATAATACGGTGCATGTTTAGGTCAACTTTTTTAAAAATATGCTATATGACTAAGGCAGTCCAAAACATGTATTGAGCACTTGCATGAAAGAAAATGGAAGAGGCCTATTGCCATATTCAAGCTTACTGGACACCTTTTAATGACTCTACAAATATTATCTTCATACTTACTCTGTTGACCATACATAGACAGTCATAGGCCTCTTCCATTTATTGCTTTGACTTTGTTAATCTTGTCGTTGTTGCTTCTTCTCAATCTTGCCCTTGCAATTTGCAAAAACTATAATAGAACAAAAAGTCTTTGAACATGCTGTAACAAAGATCATCAACAGAGGAAATGAAGGGAAAAAGTCACCAACCAACAGAATCTTGAAGTAAATCACAGAGTCACAAGAAGGGGGGGTTGAATTGTGACCCTTGAAAACTTTTGGTCCAACCTGCAAGTACTTTGAACAACTTACTGATCTCTGCTCAAGGAATGCCTTGGCTATCAGAAGTTCCTTCTAGAAGATAGTGGTTAGTGTATAATGCTAACTAAGTAGATTAAAACTATCTTCTTAAAGGCAAGCAAAATCATAGGGACTGATATCATCAAAATTTATTCTTCCAAATAATGTATTTAATGTAGTTACAACTCAGAATAACGTTCAGAAGAATAATATAATGTTTATGCAGTTATGCAGAAGCAAAACAATGAATCTGTCACTTTAAACCAATCTTCTGAAGGGTCAAATGATTTTGTATTTTAATAAAACTTTACAGAATAGTTATTTAACCAATAACTAATAAGATTATGTGAGAAAAACTGTTTAGAAGAATAGTTTAAAGTTTCTGCAGTTGTGCAGAAGCAATACATTGAATCTGTCACTTTAAACCTATCTTCTGAAGGGTCAAATGAAATTGAAACTTTCCAGATCTGATATTTAAGTAGTAATCAATTAGGATATCAAGTTAGATTGAATTAAAATCATGTTTATAAAGATATGGTAGTTTGGACCCCAAGTTCAATGTTGAACAATGGATAGATTTGAAGGAATGTGCTTCTGAAGCACCAAATAGTTTCATAATTTAATGAAACTTTCCAGATCAGTATTTTAACTAATATGAAGTGATTTATGTGAAAATATTAGTTCAAAAATAGGAATATCAAAATTTAGTAGTTTGAACCTCAAGTTCCAATGTTGAACAATGAACATCTTTCAAGAAATGTGCTTCTGGAGCACCAAACAGTTTCATAATGTAATGAAACTTTCCAGATCAGTATTTTAATTGATATGGATGTGTTTTATGTGAAAATATCAGTTTAAAAACAAGTTTATCAAAATATGGTTTATAGTTTGCTTAATATTCAAAATATGAACAATAACTAGCAATGCAATAGATGTATGTGCAGAAAATTAAAGAGAGAAAGGGTAAGAGACATTGCACAAATGATTTTTATACTGGTTCACCTCTCAACCTTGAGGCTACGTCCATTCCCTACTCCCTGTAGGATTTTCCACTATATCAACCTTGATACAATGACTTCTTCGGTGCTCCTCACCACTAGTATTCTTTTTTCACAGCTTCTTCGGGCTTTTCTACAGAATCACCAAACTCACAGAAATAGACCATGACTTACTGCAGGACTTTTTGCAGAAGCACAGGTCCAGAAATCTGCAGACTCCAAACACTCACAGGCTCACACTAGAGCCTTTACAACCTCTCCAAATACTTCACCTAATGTGTCACAAGAGATTTTACAACAAACCAATCTCTCTGACCTTACAGAAGCACGAAAATAGCAAGGTAAAGTACAAACAGCTCACTATTTTACAATCAGAGCAGTAGCAGAATTTCCTAGTGAGCAAAACTCCCCCTCAACAGCTTGTATAAGCATATTAGAAAGAATTTGAGGAGAGAGAAAAGGTTCCAGAAGCTGGCAGTGAAAGAACAGAGATTATTTTATGCTTCTGGAGTGAGAGGTGTGTTTCATGGTGAAGAGAGCACCTCTTTTTATAGTTGAGGAGCCTTGTAGCCGTTGGAATGCAGTCAAAATGATCCAACTATGATGCTTTGACAAGTCCCTTTCAGGTACAGCTGCAAAAGCTGATAGGTACAGCTGTCTTGTTGACTGGTCTTCATGCTTCTGCAGAACTTGCTTCTGTAGACAGCAAAACTGGCTCATTTCTTCACCAATGCTTCTGTGAATGTGCTGAGGATGATTTTTGGATTATTTCAAGTGTATTTCAACTTGTGTTACTCAGCTAAATCAACAGGAGATTCATTTTAGACTTTTTGGTTTAATTTGCTGCTTCTGCAGAGTCTATACTTGCACATTCCTTCTGCAACAAACTGCATCTTCTGGAAGTGTGCAGAAATTCTGTTTCTTCTGCAGAAGCAAACTGCATCTTCTGGAAGTGTGCAGAAATTCTGTTTCTTCTGCAGAAGCAAACTGCATCTTCTAGAAATGTGCAGAAATTCTCTTTCTTCTTCAAATATGCATTGTAAAGCTTCAAATCTTTTGTCCTTACGTTATTTGCATTGTGAGAGAAGTAATTATGCTTATGGAAGCTCCTTTTAGTGTTCTTCAACTTGAAATATTCAAGGATAATATCTTGAGGAGTGTGGGAACTTGTTCAATGCTTCTAAAGATAGTTTGAACATGTTTGCAACTTGAAATAAGAATTTGATGCTTCTGCAGAAACTGTAAGTTTTGCTTCTAAGGACAAAACTGTGTTTCTAGTGATATTGATCTTCTCCAATTGCTTTGTTTGCATTAGCAACACTTGGAATGAATATGCTTGAATTGCTTAAGTGATCTTTCACATTCAGAAGGTGTCCAATTTCATGAAAAGCTCCTTCTCATGCTTCTAGTGGTCTTGAATGATCCTTCCAAAGCTTCAACTTTGCTTCTGAAGCTTGATACAACTCAGTTTAATGTTCATGGGATCTTAGATGAACTATCTTGACCTTCTTGAAGCTAATAAGCTACTTCTTGAACTCGTTTCATCACTTTTGACATGAAAGCTCTATGTAACATGCTTCTGATGTTCTGGTGTTAAATGTTCTGATATTAAATGATGTTTTTGATCTTTACACCTTCCTTCTGTAACTTTTCCTGTATTCTTTCAAGCATTCTCAAGTGAAAGCATTAGTACCAAAGTATTCAGAACACTTAGAATATTGTTGTGAAAGTTTGTTGTCATTAAAACCTTTGCTCAAAGGGTCTTGGACCTTACAAATCTCTCTATATATAAGAAAAACATTACAAAGAAAGTGGTAAATGAATCCTTCTAAACAGCCTAAGATGAGAAAATAAATGCAAGAAAAGTCTAACTAAATCATGGGAGAGAAGTATCCAATCTGCCTTTATTCAGCATATTAGCATCCAAGAAATATACCACTAACATTTATAAAAGAATGTACCATAACAACAAACCAAAACCCACCTACACTAACTTGTTCTTAACAGGACTATATCTACATGGCAATCCAAGAGGATAAATACATGTAAATTAACGAACCTTTGTGTGTTAGAAAGAGCTATGTCGACTTCGTCTAAAAAATATGAAAATTAACAAATAAATTAAATATGATCTTTAGTCTTTTTTTATTTATTTCGATAATCGCTTATAATTTTTGGAAGAGGGCGTGACTCATGAGTTGAAGGTAAAAGTAATGAAAATAATAAATTAAATAAATAGTAGCAGACCTATCGAGTGATTAGAAAATATAAAAACAATTAAAAAATTTACTCAGATCTTTAAACAAATGAAAATAAAACTAAATGCTAGGAGATTAGAACACAAATGATAGCAAAATTGTACCTTGATGTTCATGACTTTTGTGATTGTCTATCTCAAAAAGAGGAAAATGAAAACCGCGTCCAAAGCAAACCAGGCAAAGATTGAAAAACAATTCAAACAAAAACCATTAAATATCTTCATATTGAAATGCTTTCTAAAGAAAAAGGTTGAAGAGAAGAAGGTGACAGATTTGGAAGGTGAAAGAGAAAGAAGAAGAAAACGTAAGAATAGAGAAGAGGGTTGAGGTTTTGAATAGAGGAAGAGAAAAAGAGAATTTCAGAAAAAGAAAGGGAATGGAAGATAGGGTTTAGGGTGTGAAGGAGGGGGAATAAGAAAACATTAGAACAAAGAAGAGGGAGAGGATTCAAGGAGAAGAAAAAACACATCAAAGAGAGAAAGAGAATGGGAAAGTGAAGGGGGAGAAGGGGACCCGGATTCCCTGCAGTCATTTTACCATGCAGTCACCGCAGTCAGCAAATCTGAACCGTCCGATAGAGATCGGACGGTTCAAAGGCCGAGATGTGCAATTACACAACTCAGACGGTACGGATTTGTTGAATGCACTGCAGTCAACTGCAGTGAATCCCAATTCTGGGAGAAGGAGATATTTTGGATATGAGAAAAGTGAGGAGGAAGAAAACAATTTCGGAAAAAAACGCCCCATGTCGAGAAACTTTCTACATAAGTAAAAGAAAAATAAAAAATAGGAGTAAATTTTTTTTTTTGTGCAAAAAATTCTCGGGGAGAGTGACATTGTACAGAATAGAGATGTTTTACTATAGAGATAAAAAGTTATAATAAAAATAATAGTAGTGTATATCAATGACAATGAGTTTAACTCATAGCAGTTTTTTTTTTTAAATTTTCCAATTACCCAAATATATTTATTGGAGTTAAACACTTACCCGTTGGACAATATAATGACCTAGTCTACAAACCCCATAAATCAGAGCCGTAATGAAGGGTAATAAAAATTAATGATAAAATATAATATTAATCCATTTTGTCCATTTACCAATAAAATTTATCCTTTCCCGTTAAAGTTGTATTGTCCATGATTAAAATTTAAAAAAATTTATGAACAGTGATCCAAAAATAATAAAATATTTACCAAATTTTATAGTAATAGATAGATGGTTCGTCCATATAGTTTCGGTCAACTTTGGTCTTCGTCCCTGTACGTAAATCCTTTGCTTTTTGTCCCTGAACTTTCTAATTCCCTCAAACCATGGTCCCTGGCCGTTAGTGAGATATTTTAACCTGATGAGCTAGGTTACAAAAATTACATTTTAGCCTCAATAGTGGCCCCAAATAGCTGACTCATTTAATTAATCTTTTTATATTAATTTTTTAATTATTAAAATAATCATAATTATGAAATTAGGTTTTTTATCGGGTAAAATTGCTTAGATGAAAACCCTAATTTAGCAATTAGGATTATTTTAATAATTAAAAATTAATAAAAAATTAATTAGATTACCAGTCAGTTATTTGGGACTCACTATTGAGGCTGACATGTAATTTTTCTTAACCGGCTTATTAAGTTAAAGATCTAACTGATGGGCAGGGACCACAATTTGGGGGTTTAGAAAGTTTAAGGACAAAAAACACATGATTTAAAGTACAGGAACAAAGACTAAAATTGGCCGAAACTACATGGACGAAAAACATATTTTTTCCTAAATAGATTCTTTCTCTTCTCAATATTACGATTTCAATCTCCAACCAAACAATTACTCCCTATGTTTCTTTTTATTTGTCATTTTAAGGTTTTTCACAATAATTAAGTAATGAAATAATTATATCTTTTAAGCCCCATTTTTTTTAAATATGTTATTTTTCTTTCTCTCATTAATGTAATTAATATTTTTCTTTTTTCAATCACTATGCATAAATACCATGTGTTTATATTCACATTGTTGACCCGTTACCATGAAATATTTTTGTTAAAAACATAAAAAACACATTTATTAAAATTTTGAACTTTTAAAACATTTATGATAAATACTATTTAAAATAAAAAAGAATTAAATTATGATAAGGGTAAATACTAAATTTAGAAAAATAGCATTTTTTTTATTAGTGGGAAAATTAAAAAACAAACAGAGGGGGCAAGGGGAAAACAACTCTAACCAGGACATAAACTATCCTGCAAGACTAACGTTGCCACCTGAGGAGGAGGATCATTCCAATTCAACATGGGAACCTCGCAAGAATAACCGAGCTTAACCAAGCAGTCCGCTGGCATGTTAGCATCCCGAGCCACATGATATACTGTGACCTCCCAGTTACGATTCATGTAGTCACGAATGTTACAGATCACTCCATAATTAGGATGAGAAGGTATTGAACTAGGCTGGTTGATCTCCGAAACAACCTCTAAACAATCTGATTCCAGGACAAGGTGTGTCACCCCTTGCTGCCAAGCAAACTCCAGCCCGGTCAAGACAGCTAAGAATTCCGCTTCCAACACAGTGCCAATTCCTTGAAATCCAGAGAAGCCTGAGACCCAATTTTTATTAGCATCCCGAAGGACCCCTCCAACGCCCATTCTCCGGGAGGAAGGGATGTGGCTCCCATCAACGTTCAACTTGCTAGACCCAAAGGGAGGGGGCTGCCAGTATGGCATGGAGTAAACTCCAATTAAAGACCGCCCCTGGGGACCCAAAAAATGTAAAAAATCGTCATGAGAAAGGGCTATGGACCTCAACAGAGATTTAATAGTCCATTTATTATCACCTAAACAAGCATTATTGCGCCAACACCAATTAGTGTCTAAGAACGCCAGTTATTTAAAACTAAATTTGAAACCCTAAAATGATAATATTTAAAAAAAACTGAGGGAGTATTAGAAAGAGGCAAAAATAAAAAGTAACAGACATTATAAATTATAAATTATTAATAATTAGAAAGTTAAAAAAATACTATTCACGTTAAATTACTTTCATAATAAAAGCATCTTACAAAGAAAAAAAAACACCCTACATAACCTGCAACAAATCCCAGTAAATATAATGATTTGAAAACATAATTTTAATTTGAAAATATTTAAATTTGACAAATTAGGCGGCAAATTTAATAATTAAAAATTACTTAAAAAACTATGAATAGTGCAAAAAAATAATAAAATACCTATAATTACCCATTCACTTGTTAGTATCCCCACTAAATAGTCACATCATACAAATTGTAATTACTTTTCTTCTTCCTGCAGGCCTACATACTTTCGCAAGGAATTAGATGTTTGCACTTCCTCCAACAACCATCCTTCTACTTAATATACACACCTCACTTTACAGCTGGAAATCAATTCCTATTTAAAGAAAATATTATCTTTTGGATTAGAGAGGTTTACGTACTTAAAAGCAAGGTGAACGATAAACAGTAAAAAAACAACCTCTAAACATAGAGGTTTGTATAATGTTTAGATTAGATTTAGATTAGATGCAGAACCGTTGAAAACTTGAAATCCATGGTTGTCCATGTGTGGCTGTATATCAACATATGTTCACCTTGCAGCGTAACAGGTGTAGGTGGCTTTCCATATTTTTTTGGTTTCCCATAGTATCCTCCCACCCGGTAGGTAAGAGACTAATCTCTCGGGGTACTGTTAGGTGCAAAGCGGGGACCCCTTCCAACAGTATTTTTTTCATACACATGGATCCAAGGATCGAACCCAGGACTACATGCTTAAGGGACCCAAACCCCTTCCACTCGGACCAATACATGTTGGTCGGTGGCTTTCCTTTCCATATGATTTATCGTTGCTATTTCTTGGTCATATGATAAATTTTAAACCGTTGACACAATCACCTTTCTTTTTTTTTTTATAAGAGGGAGGGCAAAAAGCCCAAAAGAAAAGTAAAGAGGGACCCTTCAGAAAAAGGAAGCCCCCATTACATCATCACGAAGAAAAGACAAAACAAAGTCAGGGGGTTGCTCAAGAGCATATAACCCGTAAGGGTGGGAAGTTGCTAAGTTTGCCAAGTGATCTGCACAGCGATTGGCCTCTCTATAGACATGCATAATACGTATGTGTTGATAGTCCTCCATAATGGCTCTGATAAGGGACACAAGTTGATGACAAGGATGATTGATGCTGCAACCTTTGTTAATAAAAGAAACTGCTAAAAGTGAATCTGACTCAACAATGAGTTTAGTAAAATTAGCATCCCGACCCAAGATTAAGGCAGTATATATCCCCCATAGTTCAGCCATGTTGATTGAAACTTTACCAAGTCCGCGGGTAAACCCAAACACCCATCTCCCAATAGAATCCCTGAAACAACCACCACACCCCACTCGAATACCCTCCTACTGCAGGGAAGCATCAACATTGCATTTCATCCACTGATGGGCAGGAAACTCCCAACCAATTAGAACTGGGGAATAAGTTCTTGTTTTTGTAATTGAATTAATACCTGAAGTTGCTTGGAGGTAGTGATTCATAACAAGACATATCCTTCGGTAAAGGGACTCAACAGCAAGAGAAGCATGACCCAAGGTAGTATCATTCCAGTCCAGCCAAGTAATCCACAAAGCCACAGCAAAGAGGGTACCCCAAGTAATTTGCTGACTCCAAACATCTTTTTTTGAGAGATTAAAAGTCAACTATTGATGAAGGTCTAGCCTGAAGAAGTCCGGTTGATAAGAAGAAGCTCTAAATAAATTCCACATACCTTTAGAGTAATGACAATCTCTAAGGAGGTGGATTAAAGATTCCTCAGCTGAATTACATCTATCACAGGAACTAGTGGGACATATTCCTCTATGAAAGAGGTACTGCTTAGTTGGAATACCCCCTTTAAAGAGCATCCAAAGAAAGACTTTAGTTCTCTGGGGTAAGTCATTTTTCCAAATTGTCCTCCAACACACATCTTCTTCCCCATAATCCTGATTGACCAACTTATAGGCTGATCTAACAGAGAAATTCCCATCTTGAGTTAGGTCCCAAATAGGTCTATCCTCCCCCAGAGTTGACATAGCACCTATCTTTCCCTGGATGTCATAAATAACTTCCGGAGGTAACAAGTGGCAAAAAGAAGAAAACTTCCAAGATCCATCGGGATGGCACATATCAGCAATAGTGACATTGAGAAGCTCCTCATCTATATCATGAACAACAAGTTCTTTAAGAGTCATACCAGAATGGAGCCACTGATCAGTCCAGAATTTTACATTCATCCCATTGCCAATGTTCCACCTCCAAGCAGACTTGAGAAACTTCCAAACCATTCTAATTCCCTGCCACGTAGAGGATTCTGAATGAGATTTCTTAATGGTAGGGATAGTCTCTTGGCCAAGACCATATTTAGATCGAAGGACCTGAGTCCACAAAGCATCCTTATTATTAACCAAGCCCCAAGCTAGCTTCATAATCATAGCTAGATTAAAATGATGCAGATCTTTAAACCCCCATACCCCCTGACTCCTTGGAAGAAACAAATTCCTCCCAAGCCACAGTATGCATCTTCCTACCATTATTGGCATGACCCCAGACAAAATCTCTTCCCATTCTTTCAAGCTTTCTACAAATAGCTTTAGGGAGTAAGGCAGTTTGCATGGTATAGGTGGGAAGAGCAGCAATAACTGACTTCACCAAAGTTATGCGGCCTGCCATGGATAAAGAATTTGCCTTCCAAGAAGACAATCTTTTCTGAGCTTTCTCCACAATATGACTATAGCTCTTTTTTTTCTTCCTCCCATGAATAATGGGCACACCTAAGTACAACCCCATGTCCCAGGTTAGTTTAAAGCCAGATAGCTGACTAAGATGATCCGCAACTGAGTGGTTTACATTATGGGAGACCATCAATCTAATCTTATCTTTATTCACCCTTTGACTTGAAGAACCACAGAAGACATCCAGGCAATCCATAATGGTATTCATTTGATTAACATTTGCCTCACCAAAAAGGAGCAAATCATCAGCAAAGAAGAGATGCGATAATTTTGGTCCCCCTTTTGATAAGGAAATTGGTCGCCACGCCCCATCAAGAACTTTGGAGGAAATCAGGTGGCCAAGTCTTTCCAGGCAAAGAACAAAAATATAGGGGGACAGGGGGTCCCCCTGTCTAATCCCTCTGCTAGGACCAAACTTCTCAGTGCAAATACCATTAAAAATAACTTGCGAGGAAAGAGTGGTTATACACTGCATGATTAGCTCAGTAAAATGCACCTCAAACCCAATATCAAGAAGAGTGTCTCGAATAAAGTCCCAGCTCAGCCTATCATAGGCTTTTTCAAGGTCAACTTTGATAGCCATAAAAGATTTTTTTCCTCTTAAATTTCTCATTGAATGGAAAATTTATTGAGCAATTACAATGTTGTCAATAGTTTGTCTACCCGGAACAAAACTGGACTGATTTTGGCTAATTAGGGATGGCATGTGCTTTTTGAGTCTCATAGTAATGACCTTAGTCATCATCTTATAGATGACATTACAAAGGCTGATGGGTCGAAAGTGTTTCATTTCTAGAGGAGCTGGGATTTTGGGAATAAGAACCAACAAAGTGGCATTTAAATTCTTAACATGGGAGGGGTGTTGGAAGACAATGTTTGCAAGCTGTGTTACAGAGGTTTTAATATCATCCCAATGTTTCTGAAAGAATATGGGGTGAAGGCCATCTGGGCCAGGAGACTTTAAGGGCCCCATAGAGAAAACAACATCTTTAAGATCGGATGTAGAGAAAGATCTCTGAATATCCAACATATGAGTCTGAGATATAATTGGGAAGCAGCCAGTCATCAGCCAGGGGCAGGGGTAGAATCAGCAGAATAAAGATTCTGGAAGTAGGACACAACCAGGCTCCTTAACTCACCCTGATGCAAAACAACATTGCCATGATCATCATGTAACATTTCAATTCGGTTTTTCTTTCTCCTAATGATTGTAGAAGAATGAAAAAAATTTGTGTTTTTATCACCGAATTTATACCAATCCATACGAGACCTTTGAACCCAAATCAATTCTTCATCCAGAAGGATTTCATTATATTGCCTCCAAAGCTCATTTTGCAGATTCTCCAGGCTTGAATTCCTTGACATCTGAAGTTTATTTTGGATTCCTTCCATTCTAGCCAAAAGTCTCCTTTTCCTGTGAAAGATGTTGCCATACACATTATTATTCCAATCTCCCACCTTCAATTTAAAATCCTCCACAGCAGATAGCCACTCAACATTTCTACTCCAAGCATTCCGAATTAAGGAGGGAAAGGATGCATGCTTAAGCCAACTAGCCAGCAAATGGAAAGGTTTCGGACCAGACACCTGCACTTCATTCTTCAAGCGGATCAGGATGGGACAATGGTCAGATTTGAGCCTAGGAAGATGGATAATAGAAGCTTGAGGAAAGCATAATCTCCAACTATTATTAGCAACCACCCTATCAAGTCTCTCCTCAACACCACTCCATTGCCAGGTAAAAGGGGAACCTTTGAAACTACAGTCAGCAAGATTACAAGCGTCCAAACAATTATTAAAATCTTCCATAGCAGGGACATTTGGGCTAACTCCACAAAATTTCTCAGACGACAATTGGTAAGCATTAAAATCACTACAAACCATCCAAGGGCCCATCACTGTCAGAGAGAGGCTACGAAGGTAATCCCATAAAGCTCTTCTATCAATTAATCTTGGACTCCCATAAACAATCGAGGCCAACCAGGGATCAGAATTATCAGAGGGAATAATATGAATATGAATACATTGATCATGGGAAGAAATGACATTAATATGAAAACTACAATCATTCCAGCAAAGCTAAATTCCTCCAGAGAAGCCCACAACCTCCACTCTAAAACTTTTATTAAATCTGAGCTTCGCAATAACTTTATCAGCAGAGACTCCACTTATTCTAGGCTCAATGATAGCCAAAACATCAACAGAGTGTTTAGAGCACAACTCCTTAATAAGCTTAGGGAAACCCCTTGAGGCAGCGCCTCTAACATTCCAACAGATTAAATTAATCATTAAAAGGAAAGAGAAATAAGAGGAACCTTACTGATTCCGAACATCTTGTGGGGGAAGTTCCACTCTGTCTGGGCCAGAAGATGTCCATGGGGGCTAAACTCTGATCATCAACTTTGGAATGGGCCTCACCTGGCCCATCAACCTTTGACCCACTATTAGCTAACTTGACATCAGGGGGTCTACGATTACTAATGATGAGGGGCACAGAGGGGGTAGAGGAAGTAGATGGAGAAATGGGGGTGTTACTGGAAGGTGGAATATTTTGAACATGGGCTGAAGAAGTTACCATTTTTATTTCTCCCTGATTCCTAAGGTTGATCCTTCTCCAAAACATTGGGTAACTCCTTGGGCTGGGCCACATTTGGGGAAGGAAATTGTCGGGCTTGTTGCTTCACTTGAGTAACAGTTTTTGGGCCTTGGGCATTCAGCCCATTTCTTGGAGTGGAGGTGCCAGTAGCTTTGCTAGTTGTCTTTTGCTACTCCACGGTAGGTAGAGGCGGCAAAATGGGTCGGCCCGACTGGGTCGGCCCGCCCGAACCCGCAATATGGGAGGGCTTGGGTACTCAAATGAGAGGCCCGAATTTTTGCCGGGTTTTTTTTAGCCCGGAAATGAAAAAGCCCGGTCTTAAGCGGGTTCGGCCCGGGCTGCCCGATCGGGCTAGCGGACAACCCGTTTTTTTTAAAATCCCTTGCTGTTTGAAAGGTTGTGTTCACTGGGACTGGCCCATTTTTTATTTTTCTTTTAACGAAAAAATGGGAATTGGGAATGGGAACCCTAATCAGCTAAGTCACTCACTCACTCACATTCTTATTTCTCACAATCACCCAATCAGACTCAGTGTGTTGTGTGCGGCTGCGACGCTGCTCTCGTCTCTCACTGCTCTCGTACTTGCGGCCTCCTCCGACGCGGAGCCATACCACCTACACGGCCTCCTCCGACGCGAAGCCTCCTCCCTACGCGGCCTCCTCCGACGCGGAGCCTCCTCCCTGCGCGGCTACGCGGCTGTCCCTGCACGTTGTGACTTCACTGAATTGTGAGTATGTTGTGCTGCATTAGATTGATTGTCATATTCATATTAGATACCTGCTGCATTAGATTAATTGTCATATTTATATTAGATTTTTTGTGCATTAGATTTTCTCATAGCCAAATAAAATATACATGAGAAAATTGATTGTCATATTCATATTAGATACGTGTTGTCGTGCTGTACATAAGAAAATCAATACAATACCATACCAATCTCTAATATTAAATGGCAATGACATTTAATTAAAAAAAGGTTATCTTGAACTTGAATACAAATTATATTGTTTTGTTGATTGATTCTGATTTCCGACCCGTTTCCAATTACAAAGGGCAACTTCGATTTTTTCACTAATCCATTTCCCTATGAGCTTGATTTCAAAAGAAAAACAAAACCCACTTGGCAAATTGAATGGGGGGGACAAAGTAATGTTGCATGAATTCAAGAGCTTCAATACCAACAAAAAAGGTGGGATTTTTAGAACCTGGTGTTCGGGCTCAGAATCTTGTGATGATGTTCTATTTGAGGCTTCATTTTTATTCATGTGATGAAAATATAAGCCTTAAAAAGCTAGACGTCCATAATTAACAAACTGTGTAGGGACTAGGGAATACGGTTTAACAAAGTGAAATTTAGATTCTTTTGTTCTTGAAAATTTCCTTCAGGATTTATGGAGGTTGCACTTGTGGTAACTATATATATATTGATCGACCTTGCACTTGGAAATTATTATGCACTGGATCTAACTGGTGTTTTTTACAGGCATATACTATGGATTCTAGTGGGAAAAATGACAACGTATTCCCAGTCCCAGATTGTGAGATAGTGGAAACCTCACCAACACCCGAAGCTAATGTGGACAAGGCATCACTTCCTTCACAACCTTCACAAGTTGAAGTTGGAACTCAGGCTTCGCAGTCACAAAGCAAAAGAGCTAAGACCCTAACCTCTGATGTATGGAATTATTTTGTTAAAATTGGTGTGGGTAGTGATGGGAAAGAAAAGTGTAAATGTTTGGCATGTGGAAAAGAATTAGGTTGTGCACCTAAGAATGGGACAACTCATCTAGGCCGTCATAGGGATAGTTGCAAAAAAATACCTAGATATCAAGATGTTGGGGGCATGATAGTTGATATGGATGGAAAATTACAAAAGAGAAAATTTTACCCTGTTGCTAATCGGGAAGAACTACCTGAATTAATTATTTCCCAAGGTTTTCCGTTTAGCATAGTTGAGGGGAGGGGGTTTAGAAAATACCAAAGGTTTTTGAATGAAGATTGTAGGTTCATTTCTAGGAACACTGCTAAAAAGGATGTGATGAGAACTTATGAAACTGAGATGATAAAGTTAAAATCACAATTGGCTGCAATTCCTGGGAGAGTTTGCTTGACTTTTGATGTTTGGACTTCATGTACAAATCATGGTCACATTTCTTTAACTGCTCATTATGTTGATTCAAATTGGAATTTGAATAGTAAAATTTTAGCATTTGCTCACATGAAACCACCACATACTGGGCAAGAGTTAGCACTGAAGGTGTTGGAGTTCTTGAATGATTGGGGCTTAGAAAATAAAGTTTTTTCTCTCATGTTGGATAATGCATCTTCAAATGATAATATGCAAAATATTTTGAAGGTGCATCTAGGTTTGTCAAATAGTTTATTGCTCAATGGAGAATATTTTCATGTAAGATGTTGTGCTCATATCTTGAACCTCATAGTTCAAGATGGTTTGAAGGTAGCTCATGATGCATTGCATAAAATTAGACAAAGTGTGTATTATGTGAGGGCATCGGAGGCTAGAACAAGACAATTTTTTGCATGTGTTGATAAACTTGGTGGGATGAATAAATCAATGGGGTTGAGAACTGATTGTGTCACTAGATGGAACTCTACTTATACAATGCTTGAGAGTGCTATCAATTACCGTCGTGCATTTCATAACTACAGCCTGTATGATACTAGTTACAAATGTTGTCCAACACTTGAAGAGTGGAAAAGAGCGGAATTGATGTGTGAATTTTTGAAACCATTTTTCAACATTACCAACTTGATATCTGGATCATGTTATCCTACATCAAATTTATATTTTAGAGAAATATCAAAGATTCAATATCTTTTGACTGTTAACTTGGATAATGAAGATGTCTTGATTCGAAATATGGCTTACAAGATGAAAGAAAAATTTGACAAGTATTGGAAAGATTTTAGTATGGTGTTATCATTTGGGGCTGCACTTGATCCAACCAAAAAGCTTAATTACATAAGTTTTACCTACTCTGAAATGGATCCTAACAATTTTGAGGATAAGGTGGAAAGAGTGAAGGTAAATTTGTATAGGCTCTATGCTGAGTATGTTAAAAATGATGGTCATTCCAATACTTCTCATGTACAATCACATGTATCATCTCAAGCTACATCTTCACATGTTGTTGGAGCAGGAGTGGGAAGGGGGATACCACCTATCAATTGTGTGGATGAAGTAAGTTCAATTTAAAATTTTGTACATTATGTTGATAACTTTTTTATCAAATAAATTTTTAATTTATTTTGTTATTGATTTGTTAGGAATTTGAAGCACATGAGAGGACAAAAACTATCAGTACTGGAAAATCTAAGCTTGATATTTATTTAGAGGAGGATAGGATTCCTGCATCAGATGGTTTTGACATCTTGGCTTATTGGAAGAGAAAAAGTAGTACATGTCCCTCTCTTGCAAGGATGGCTTGTGATATATTGAGCATTCCTATAACTACTGTGGCATCAGAATCAGCTTTTAGCATTGGCTCTCGGGTGTTAAACAAGTATAGAAGCTCTTTGAAGGATGAATCAGTTCAAGCTCTTTTATGCACACGTAGTTGGTTATATGGCTTTATTGGTAAGGTTTCATTAAAACATTTATTATTTGTAGGATATAAAATTATAGATTTAATTATTAACAAAGTCTATTTTTATATTTCAGAATTTGATGGTGAAGATGATGATGGTGAGAAGGAAGAAATTGTGTTTGAAGACACCAATCTTTCTCAAGCAACTCCAACTTGAAGTTTTATATTTCATAATTTCATTTTAGTTGAATCTTTCTTTCATGGGATTGATGGATGAATGTAATCTAATGTGATGGAGATTTATTTAAAATGAATATTTTTTAGTTTCATGGGATTGATGGATGAATGTATTTTAATGTGTTTGAGATTTGTTTAAAGTGTTGAATGTGTTTTACTTTAATATGTATGACGGATGAATGTATTTTAATGTGTATGAGATTTGTTTAAAGTGTTGAATGTGTTTTATTAGGGTAGATTATGTTTTTAAATGATTTTTATAACTAAATTGTAATTTTTTTAGTTTCGTAAAAGTATAATTGTTTACAATTTTTAATTAGCAACATTTTTGAATAAGTAAGTTTTTTTTTAACCGGGCCGGCCCGCACAAGCCCGCTACCCGCATAGGGCCAGGCTATGGCACTAAGTTTACAGGACCGAATTTTTGTCGGGTATTTTAGCCCTGCCCGCACAAGCCCGCTACCCGATGCGGGCCGGGCCGGGCCGAGTAGCCTATTTTGCCACCTCTAACGGTAGGCCCTTGATGCATGGGAACATCCTCAACCTTTTGCACTTCCTGAGCATTTTGTAACGCATGGAAACGGGACCCACTCAGATTCTCACGATCATTCGTCACTAATTCTGTTACTGCAGCATTTGTTGTTGCCACCTTTTTGGGATTTGCCTGCCTCTTTCTGTTTGGTCGCTGGACAATCATCCAAGGGCCAAAATCGTTATTTGTTGGCACGTACTCTTTCTGTGCGTTTGCGTCCCCGGCGCTATTTCCTGCCCCCTGTTCTGCAGCAGGCTGGACAGTTTGCTCCACGTTCATGGGGTCAGCCCCACCAACATTCTGGTTTTGCGCCTTCAGAGGACACTCTTCCTTATGATGCCCATATTTTCCACAACAAAAACACACTAAATGCAGACCTTCGTATTCAACTTGGAATTTTCTTCCATTTAAACGAAAATTTGGAATTAAAGCTTTTCATAAATCAACTTCAATGGAGACCCGAGCAAATTTCCCACGTTCCGTAGTAGTCTGTCCCCAGTAACCGTCCCTAGGCTTGAGGGTATTGGAGTCCACCTTGATAGTTTTCCCCAATGATTTCCCAATACGCCACAGGATGTCTCTGTCATAGAATTCAATGGGGAGGCCAGGGATCCTCACCCAAACTGCAACCCTCTTCATCTCATCTTCCAGGGGAAAAAAGTCTGCATGCCATTTTTGCACCACAAGGTAATACCCCGTTATCATCCACGGTCCATCTTGGAAAACCATGTCATAGTCACTAGTGTTGTAGCTGTGAAGAACACAAGAACAAAAACAGAAACAAGAAAACAGAATGCAAAACACAAATTGAAAGAGAAGAGTAAAAGAGAGAAGAGAATCACACAAAGAAATTAACGTGGTTCACCCTTGAGGAATTTGGGCTACATCCACGGGGGCAACGAATCAGAATATTTTATTCAGAAGTACCAATAATACAGGATGATACAGGACCCCTTTTATAGGAAGCCAGGAACAGATAAATGATAGTTGTCAACTACCAAAACTGATTAAACAGAAAATAACTACCATCCTGAAAAACAGTTGGATGTTCAAAGGCAGTTTCAACAAATCTCCACCTTGCATTTGAACCATCTTCTGACTGAAAAAAAAAACATCATGAGTTTAGAGATGAGAATCTGTTGCCACCTGCCACAATGGGCTACTCCCAACAATCAACATTAAGCAAGTCAAGGCAGTGCATGAACTTGCTTTTAGGAACAGGTTTTGTAAACATGTCAACAGGGTTATGCATAGTGTCAATCTTCTGAACCTTAATCCTTTTCTCAGTCCGAATGAAATGGTACCGCACATCTATGTGTTTGGTCCTTTCATGATGAACCTGGTCCTTGGCTAGACATATAGCACTTAAGCTATCATAGAAAATCAGAGCATACTCTTGAGTGATTCCTAAATCTGTTACCAGAGCTTTCAGCCATATTCCCTCCTTGGCAGCTTCTATAAGGGCCATATATTCTGCTTTTGTTGTAGATAGAGCAACGGAAGGTTGTAATGTGGCTTTCCAGCTAACCAAACAGCTTCCAAGAGTGAATGCATAACCTGTGATTGATTTTCTTCCGTCTAGATCAGCAACATAATCTGCAACTGAGTATCCAGCCAGATAGCAGTCTGAATTGGTTCCATAAATGAGTCCAACATATGATGTTCCTCTCAAATAGCGAAATATCCTTTTGACAGCTCTCCAATGTTCTATCTGAGGTTGATGTAGGTACCTACTCACAACACTAACAGCATAGGCAAGGTCAGGTCTTGTGCATACCATGGAATACATGAGACTTCCTACAGCACTAGCATAAGGTACTCGAGACATATATTCCAAATCAGATTGAGATTGAGCCTGAACAGTAGCTGATAATTTCTCTCTGGTTGACAGGGGAGTGCTTAAGGATTTAGCATTGCTCATCCCAAATCGAAATAAGATCTTCTGAATGTATTCCTTTTGTGACAAGAAAAGCTTCTTCTGAGTCCTATCACGATAGATTTCCATCTCCAAGATCTTCTTGGCAGCTCCTAAGTCCTTCATATCAAATTCTCCGTTTAGGAGAGTCTTCAGATTTTGAATAACATTCTTGTCCTGGGCAGCAATAAGCATATCATCCACATAGAGTAGGAGATATATCAGAGAGCCATCCTTCACCTTGTTGTGGTAGACACAGCAGTCATAGGGGCTTCTTTTGAAACCTTGGCTGACCATAAAACTATCAAACCTCTTGTACCATTGTCTTGGAGATTGTTTTAACCCATAGAGAGACTTTTGTAGTTGGCAGACATGGTCTTCTTTTCCTTGAGTAACAAAACCCTCTGGCTTTTCCATTAAAATATCTTCTTCCAATTTTTCGTGCAAGAAGGTTGTTTTCACATCCAATTGCTCAAGTTCCAGGTCCTGGCAGGCAACAAGAGCCAACAAGACTCTTATGGAGGTGTGTCTTACAACTGGTGAGAAGATTTCATTGAAATCCACACCTTCCTTCTGACTGAAACCTTTAGCTAGTAGACGTGCTTTGTACCTGACTGCTTCAATACCAGAAATTCCAGGTTTCCTTTTGAATATCCATTTGCATCCAACAACATGTCTTCCCTTAGGTAGCTTGACAAGTTTCCAAGTTTGATTTTTCTGGAGTGATTCCATTTCCCCACGCATGGCAAGGATCCACTTATCTGATTCTTCATGATTGAGAGCTTCCTTGTAAGTGGTAGGCTCAAGGGAGTCCACTTCTTCTGCTACATGTAGAGCATAGGCAACCATGTCTTCAAAACCATATCTCAGAGGGGGCTTAATCTGTCTCCGAGGTCTTTGACTAGTCTCAGTTTCAGATTGAGTCTCTTGCTGATGAGACAGATTGGGAACATCAACTTCATCTTGTTCTTCTTGAGATTTTTCAGAATCTTCATCATTCAACTCCTTGTTCTGAGTTGTAGTTGAAGTGGTTTCAAACTCCACCTGCTTGAGAGCATCCTCTTTGTTTCCTGAAACAGAAAACTCCAATCTCGGGTGAAACATGTGGGATTCATCAAAAACAACATCCCTACTAAGAATAATCCTCTTTTTAGAAGGTGACCAAATTCTATACCCTTTCACCCCATCTCCATAACCCATAAACAAACCCTTCCTAGATCTAGGTTCAAGTTTCCCTTCATTTACATGATAGTATGCATGACAACCAAAGATTCTAAGAATTGAATAGTTTGCAGGTTTAGTGGACCATACCTCAATAAGTGTCTTACAACCTATAGCAGTGGAGGGAGATTTGTTTACCAGGTAGCATGATGTGCTCACAGCCTCGGCCCAAAAACTTTTGGTCAAACCAGCATTGGACAGCATGCATCTTGCCTTTTCTAGCAATGTTCTGTTCATACGTTCAGCCACTCCATTCTGTTGAGGGGTGTTTCTGACAGTGTATTGCCTTGCAATGCCCTCACTCTTGCAATAGTTGTTAAATTCAGCAGAACAAAACTTCAGACCATTGTCAGTTCTGAGTCTCTTTATTCTTTTACCAGTCTGGTTTTCAACCAAAATCTTCCATTCTTTGAAGTATTTGAATGCTTGATTTTTGTGCTTCATAATGAATATCCAAGTCATCCTAGAATAGTCATCTATGATAGAAAGGAAATACATGCCTCCTCCAAGTCAAGGTACACGAGAAGGACCCCAACAATCTGAGTGAACATAATCCAAGGTGGACTTGGTGGTGTGTTGAGCCTTTGGAAATTTAATCCTGTGTTGTTTCCCGAAGACACAATGTTCACAGAACTTGAGTTCTTTTACTGCATGATCTCCCAGAAGTTGTTGCTTGCTTAGGACCATCATTCCTCTCTCACTCATGTGACCAAGACGCATATGCCATAGTTGTGTTAAATCTGGTGTATGTTTATCAACCACTGATACTAATTCTGAGATTGAATTGGTTGATCCTTGAAGCATGTATAGGTTTCCCTTTATGATGCCTCTCATAACAACAGTTGAGCCCTTTCTGATTTCCATTACTCCACCTTGAGCATTGCATTTGAAGCCTTTTGAATCCAGAACTCCAACAGATATCAGATTTTTCTTCAAATCTGGTACATGTCTGACTTCAGTAAGAGTTCTTATCGCACCATCATGCATCTTAATCTGAATTGATGCAATACCAATTGTCTCGCATGCCATATCGTTTCCCATGAAGACATTACCTCCAGATTTCTTCTCATATGTTAGAAACCAGCTCCTATTAGGACACATATGATAAGAACAGCCCGAGTCAAGTACCCATTGTTCTGCAGAATGTTGATGATTGTCAACAATAGACAGTACAAGCTCATTTTCAGATGAGGAACCTTCTTGGACAGTAGCAGCAACCGGTTTCTGATTCTTTTTCTTTGGACAATCTTTCTTCCAATGACCCGGTTCTTTGCAGTAGTTACAGATGTCTTTTGGATTGACTTTAATTTTCTTCTTGCCTTTATCTTTCTTCTTCTTACCATTCTTGGCAGAATTAGAAACAAGCAGTCCTGCTCCATTTACTTCTTCGGTTACAGATGCCTTGAACCGGAGTTCCCTTGAGTGCAGGCTTGATTTTACCTCTTCCATCGTGATGTATTCCTTCCCAACACTAAGAGAGTTTACAAAACTTTCATAGGAGGGTGGGAGTGAGGCCAACAGAATCATAGATGCATCCTCATCTTCAATCTTGACATCTATATCTCTAAGCTCCATCAAGATTGAATTTAGTTCATCCAAATGATCCTTCAGATGCATGCCTTCCTTCATATGAAGACCAAACAGACGGCGTTTCAACAACAACTTGTTACAGATTGACTTTGTCATGTAGAGTTTTTCAAGTTTCAACCACAATCCACTAGCCGTTTCTTGATCAGCTACCTCATAAAGAACTTCATCCGATAGGGAAAGCAGGATCAGTGAATGAGCTTTCTCCTCCTCTTGCTCTGCAAGATCCTCCTTCTTTGCAGAAGTTGGCTTCTCCTCGTTCTCCTTCTTCGCGGAAACAGAATTTAAAGGACCCCAAACCCTTTGTTCCTTCAGCAGAGCTCGCATCTTAATGCGCCACAGATTGAAACCGTTCTTCCCATTAAACTTCTCGATCATGATGGTGTTTGACATCTTTCTTGAATGTTCTTTCACAGATGCAGCGGAAGACCAAAAAAATACAGAACAGAATCACGGTGTAGGAGAAATAAAATCCCTTGATCGCAACCTGAGCTCTGATACCAGTTTGTTGTAGCTGTGAAGAACAAAAGAACATAAATAGAAACAAGAAAACAGAATGCAAAACACAAATTGAAAGAGAAGAGTAAAAGAGAGAAGAGAATCACACAGAGAAATTAACGTAGTTCACCCTTGAGGAATTTGGGCTACATCCACGGGGGCAACGGATCAGAATTTTTTATTCAGCAGTACCAATAATACAGGATGATACAAGACCCCTTTTATAGGAATTCAGGAACAGATAAATGATAGCTGTCAACTACCAAAACTGATTAAACAGAAAATAACTACCATCCTGAAAAACAATTGGATGTTCAAAGGCAGTTTCAACAACTAGGATTGGAAAACCTGACCAAAAAGTAATCATATTCCAAGTCTATTAGCTCCATATCACCAAGAGGATTCCACAGTTTCTCCAGCCGGAGTTGTAGGAAGCGCATTCCCACTCTTTTCCCTAGAAGTTTGATAACAACAAACTTCTTCCATGGCTGACATGTGTGAAGTCTATAAATCAGTTTGAGTATTCAAACCTGACTCAAAGACTTAATATCCTTTAGTTTTAATGATTAACAAATAAGATAACATAAGAACTTAATGATTAAAAAATAAGATGATATAAGAACATAACAAGAATAAATAAGATTATAAGATTATGTAAACAGGTTCTACTGAGAAAGGTATTGGTTTTTTTATTGTGTTTCAGGTTGAAATATTTATCAGAATCAGAAGATCAGGATCAGAAGAACAAATGCAGAATCTGAAAAGAAGAAATCTACAAAGCAAAGCCTACTATCTGAAGACATGAAGATTATCCGAAGACTTGAAGACAGTAAGACATGAAGACTATCTGAAGACTTGAAGACAGCAGTGAAGACTCAACTATCGTCTGAAGAACATAAGCTTGAAGCGAAGAAAAGAAAGCTCGTCTATCTGAAGCGTCTGCATTATCTGAAGACTTAACTATATCTGAAGAGCAGTTATCATCTGAAGATATGAAGACAATCTGAAGCAGTCTACGAACAGTATCAAAAATTGATCTCTTGGAGACGTTGCTAAGTGTAAGGCACACTCTATCAAATGGACTACACTTATTTCAGTGTAAAAGCTAGCATGCTTTCCTACCTCGACCATAGTCTTGCACAAATAAGGAAATTCTGCAAAGACTTTCTACAACGCCTGCTGCACCTGCTACAAAAGGATTTGCGTGCGCAGACCTACTGCACCTGCACCTGCTGCTACCCAGAGAGGATCAGAAGACTGAGTAAAGCAACAAGAAAGATGTTTGAATTGAGTTGATAAAGTTCAACAGCTTTATTCATTTAAATCTCAGAAGAAGAAGAAGATATAAAGTAGAATGGAGCTACAATCGTCTGAAGAAAAGATGAAATATCTTATCAGAAGAAAAGAGCTTATTGAAAGCATCTCAAGCTGAAGAATTGAAATAAGCTTGAAACAATTTTATGAGATGAGCACATGTTGAAGCTGATGAAATTACAACGAGATAAAAGCAAGCATCTGAGTATATGTGAAGATTAAAGAAATCAATTGTCTGAACATATAAACTCTCTGAATGCATGAAACAGATTTCAACATAGAAGAAATTAATACAGAAGCTGAGACTATATGATTCAACGACTATAATATCATATGTCTTTGTTCAAAGAGGAAACTGCAACATCAACTATTCGACAAGACACCTCACTCAGTGATACTTGTTGAGCCTGGAGAGGCTTGTCTGTAAAAGAATACTGCATAAGTTGCCTGGAGAGGCAGTTGAAAACAAAGTAATACTTGTGTTGGCCTGAAGAGGCTGTGAATAATACTTGTATCTGTGGATTCAGATAGTGGAAAATCCAATGGTGGTTTGCCCTGGGACTGGATGTAGCTCACGAGATTAGTGGGTGAACCAGGATAAATTTCTTGTCTAAGTCTTCTATCCCTTAAACTCTTTTACTTTCAGTTTGCGCATTTATCAAGGGGATTGAAAAGTATTTTTCATAATAAACTCTAAGTAAACAATTTCAATAAAATGAACTTTCACAGAAACATCAACATTAAGTGTCTCTCATATCATTTGAAGCATTATAAAGAATGCACTTTGAAGAACCTTTGGAATAGCTCTCTGGAGTGGGTCTGACCTGAACTCGGTTCAGAAGTTATTAACAAACTTCAGACGATTTCCAGTCATCTAAAGAAGTCCAGAAAAGGTTCTGAATAGCTTCTGTATAATAACCTTCAGAAGATACTTTGAGAAGTTTTCGATCAAAACAATCTTAAGCTTTTAGCAAAAAGATTATCAATCTTTACCGTTGTTAACTTTGGCGCTTTTAACTCTGATCTTAAGATTTGTTTTGAACTTGATTTATTTTATATGATGATTTAATTTAAGATTTCCAAAATTACTCAAAAAGGCTTAAAACACAATTCAACCCCCCTTCTAGCGTTTCCTGTGGTTCTAACAACATGCCCTCTGCAACTCCTTATATGGGACTCGAATCTCTGGGCATAAAGGGTCTGAACGATCAATGAAGACCCCATCCTCACCCTCTTCCTCTGCATAGTTAGATTCTCCCTCTGACTCTTCCGTATCCTCCTCAGAAGAACTTTCAGACTCCGACCCATTAGCACCCATCATGGCGTCCTTATAAGAGATGGTATTCTTCAAAGCTTCAGCTAAACCCGAACCCTCCATATTAACCTCCTTGGAGTTATGTTCTTCCTCTACAACGTTGTGGACTACCTGTTGTGATAGAGTTGTTTCCATTACCACAGTAGTTTCTTGAGAAGAAGTCTCCCCTTCCTGCACTTTAGCTTTTTTAGTACTACGGGCAAGGTTATCTTCCTCTTCCGGCGAAAGACCCTCTCCCTGCTCAGCATGTTTTTGCCCTAGCACAGCGCTAGACATACCCTTTTTTTTTATAAGGTTACATTCTTTTACCTTTCTTCTTATGATAATGTTTTTGATAATAAAAATACTTAAGTGGAAGAAGCAACAGTTCATATGCTGTGTATCCTCACTTTTGGAAAATCTTTAACTTTGGTATTTCTACCTTCAAGTCAAGGCAGTTGGGTAGCCTATGGAATACCAATACTTATCCACAAAGGGATTAATTGAAAGAGTAAGCTTTTATTTTTTTTGTCTTTGTAAAGTTAGGTTTGGCATTACTTTGATTCCTAAAAGATAAGTGCCATCAATTTAATCTCTCAATTAGGAAAATTGACATCAAATAACCCATTTGTGAACTAATGCCATGCCTACTTTATTCTGGTCATGAAAAATGAAAACAGGGTGCAACTCTACAGCATCTTAATAAGGACAACAAAAATAGCCACATCTTATGCTGCCAATTTGGGGAACCTATACCAAAATAAACAAGTGATGTGGTTAGGCAAATGCTGAACACTTCGCACTTTGTTATTCCTTTGTCCGTGACTTCTTCTTTTTGGAAGGGAGTTCATTGCCTTCACGGCATTGTCTTTAGGCACTTGGCTAGGGAGTCCACATGATGATCTCATGGCTAAACTGCAAAACCACGTTTTAAATGTGAATCAGGTGAAGATACTTATAAATTATATGATTTATGTGTTCAATTGCAATCCATTAGATTAGAGATATTATTTTGCTGAAAAGAGAAATATTTTTCCTTAATGTTATTCGTTGAAATTCTTGTCCTTCGAATTTAAGTTGGGGGAGGGTAGTATAGATGGATTTCTCAACCATTAAGGGAAAAAAAGTAAAAATGGACCAAAGTGTTATATAGCTTGCGTGGAAACTTACGGTGTTTAGAAGGATAAATTTTATATAAATATCATTATCTAAAAGTATGTGATCTAGTCTACAATATCATACTTAGTGGAAATATAACGTTCTTTTTTCTGATACGATACGTTATTATGCTTTTGCAGCAAATATTTACCATATTTGAACTTTCACATTTTTGCAGGAAACTCAAATCTTGTCCAGTGGGTAAAAATTTTCTATTCCTTAAATAATACTAAAGTAAAGGTTCTTTTCTAATACTAGGATGATGCTACCATTTTTGCCCCCAATAACTTGATTCCAAATCCAAAGCCTTTACATTTTTGTTTTTCAAATTGTAGGTCAGTTAAAAGGCACCAAAATAACCTGAAATTATTTCATAAACATTATAAGTAAAGTCCTACCAGAATTTACAAATGTACATGAAAAGAAAGAGAAATAAAAAATCTTGTCATGAAAATTTAACATAAAATGATCCATTCCCATATCAAAATTATCAACACTTAATATCAATTAATCAAAATTATCAGGCACATGGATGCCAAAACAAGGGATCAATGACTAACATGAGGTTTAAGAGGGTACGAGGGCTAAATCTACCAGAATTGCACTTTCCAGTGTAAACAACCAATGCTCTAATAATCACCTGATTTTGACTACAGTAAGTTTGATCAAGTCAGATTCGAGAGGAAAGAGAAAACAGTACAATTACCTTTCAATGAACATAGTCTTAGGAGGCACCAATAAGATTTGAGTTAAACAAGAAATGAAAATTTTACATTTGATACACAATGAATAACCTGAAAAAAATTCGTTTCCTTTTCTTGACTTACATATTACAATACACAGCAGAACTATGCTTTGACAAAGACTCCCTCAACTATCATGTGAAGATGAACCCTGTAGCAGATACTTGTCATCTTCTCGTGTTGGTTGTAGAGGCACAACACCATTCTGATTCTCAGCTTCTGAACTCGTAGATGGTTTGGCACCATTAGTAATCATATTTTTCAACCAAGAAGCTTGAAATCTAGGGGATCCTCCTCTGTTTGAATTGTTAGGGGACTCTGGACCAATTTTAACATTATTAGTAACATTATTGGTAACACCTAAGAGGAACCTGTATGCTACTTTGCTGGCGGATACAATCTCTGTTTTGGCTTGCCGGAACTGCAATAACCAGGTACTATTATCAGTGCAATCATAAATGTGCACAAAATATGCCAATACTAATGACTAATACATAGGTAATTTGAATTATTCAAAGCCGAAAGCACAAAACATACAGGTTATGAGGAGACAACACAACACCATAAGTAAGTGGATTTTGAAATTCATAACTCACCCGTAATGCTGTATTTCCAGCCACTTCCATAGCTGTATCACCAGCATTGGCAAACCTATTAACCCAACCTGTCATGGAAGCCGTAAGAAAACACAGTGGAAGCTATTCCATAATGTAATGAAGCAATAATTCAAAAGATGGATTGATGCTAAACCTCCATTACTTGGCATATGAATAAAAATGGGTAACGACACCTTACTGTATCTACCTAAAAAAATCCAATGACTCCCAATTTCTTTGAGTGTAAGTACTTTTGAAACCACCCATGTTTCCTCTTCATGCCCAAGCATTCCTCACCCTGCCCTATAACACTAATTAACTCGACTTTATCACTTGCCTACTTCCTCTCCCTAATTCAAAATACAACGACAGTTGCAATCCAAGCCAACAGCACTTATCCACTTTAAAACAAAATGTATATTAATGCAAAGATAATAGCTAACTTCAGCACATATTACTATCATATAAAATTAGTAATAAATTCAATTGAATGGAGCTCAGACTACAGTATATTAATGAGCATATAACTATCTAATTAGATTGAGTTTCCTCAAAGATAAGTATCATATTATACTCGGAGAAGCAATGTTTCAAAGAGAGAAACTTCATGGTAAAACCTAGAATACCACAGAATTTACATGTTGTGGCCCAAAAGATAACTAGGTCATCTTCTAGCAACAAAAATGCCAATGCACATCATAAAAGCAACATTATAGTTTGATGTTTACCTGGAAGTTTTGGTACACCAAGCCTTTCACAGAATTCATCACAGAAGTGATTGCAGTTTTTGGCCAATAGATCATATGAACTTCCAGGCCACTCTCTACTGAGTTCTCTTAATATTTGATTTACCTTGAAAATGGAAAAGTTTGTTTTCCCTAGAACAATGAATTCACGGTATGTATACATTGGATTCTTTCCAGATGGGCAACTAAAAACTCCAGTACCTTGCTCACAGAATCCAAACGACCATTCATCTTCTCCATAAACCTGTGACAGTAGAACAGAAAAATGATTTTCCCTCTCAAACATCCAGAAAAGTTCCCTTTGTTATCTAGGACTAGGAGTGTCAAGGAGAATATCGGGATGATAAAATGAAATAACTGTATTCTTCATGATTTTAACATGTACAGGGAAATGTATAATTACATATACAAGTAATAATAATGATGTCAAATAAATACATATATTCAGATTAACAATGACAAAAACAGCCATATTTTTTTATAGTTTCTTAGGTTTCATATTCCAATTCCAAGTAAATGAGGTAAACTTCCCAGTTGCCACACACAATTCCAAATTAAGGAATTAAGAGTGCTGAACAAAGGTTCATAGTACTCTCAGTTACTTGTGTTTCTCATTCTTCACAGAATAAGGAAGACAAAAAGTCTAAGAAGAACTTCAAGCTTTGATTTACAATACTATGATCATAGAAAACTGTCTAGAGGTTTTCCCAGGCCCAAGTTCTATTAACCTATTATGTAACTACTCTTGTCACACGTCCCCTAGCTTTGAGTGTTAATTGTGCCTAATAATTTGTTGATACTTCCTCCTAATTTCCTCAGCAGTATTCTAAGTCAAGTAATTCATCTATGCAAGCAAGACAGAAGACAACACAAATGCAATTCTGTTTTAACACCACATAATACCTGTTTCAAGATTTCACATGTCTAGATCAAAATCTGAATCCATTACATTTGCTAGTTTTATTCAGTAGTTAATCCAGGGAAACCCTCAAAATTTACTAACACAAAATTCCTCATAATGGAACGCACTGACAATGGGCTGACCTGGTAACCAAATAACCACTCCATAACTAGACAAAGAAGGATTTCAAAATGCAACTAAGCCAGAATAAATCCTATAATCTCTAGGCAACCGCCTCTGAAATGAGTGTCAACAAAGAATACTACAGATTTCCATTATAATATTTCCTAGAAAGACGTTTATATTACATTTGCTGCAGGATTATACACTCTTCACTTCTAATGATCTCTCCTCTCACACCATCGTAGTTAGCCATTCACAACCATGTCCTGTACAAGACCAAAAAAACCACCTTAAACACTTCTCTGCCTCACAATTAAGGCTGCTCCACTTTATACAACATATGTAGAAACATCTAGAAGCAGCAGTACCTAGTATTTCTCTGACAAGTAATCAAATTCTCACTGATTCACAGCATATTCCCAATTCATACCTGCTGGGGAATGGTTGGACTCTAATGCAACACAAACACTCACATCATAACTTCTATAACTAATATTCACTTGGACATCCAGTTAATTGCTAATTCTAAATTACACTGCTTTATCAAACAACACCAAAAGAACAAGGAAATGGTAAAACAGAAGGAAAAAAAAAGGGTAGATAGGAATCACAAACTGAAGATTGGACATCACACTCCTCAATCAACATTTGCACACATAAATCAAGCGCCCCACGAAACAAAGGCAAAAAAAAAAAGGAAAACAAAAACACGGATCCAATCAACAGTGGCAATCCTCAAACAACAAATACAGAATCATTAATGTCCACAAAGAGAGAGAGAGAGAGGGTGTGGGGAAGGAATTAAACCTGAACGGCGCTATGGAAGATACCACCGAGACCAATTCCATCCTTGAAGATCTTGTTGATCTGAACAATGGTGTTGTTGGTCTTCTCCGATCCACTATTCGTCACATCGTATATATGCAGTATCACATCCGTCATCTTTCTCTATCACACCCACCAACACAACTGGAACAACAACAATAACAATCAACCAAAAAAAACCCAACTTGACGCAACCCCACTTCACCCTTCTCTCTCTAAACCCTATCTGGGTCTCTCTCTCCCTCTAAAAATGATTCGATCCAAGAATCAACAACAGGTGTTGTTCTTCTCTCTCTACCCGTTTGGTCTCGGAGAATTCAAGCGAGATTTGGCCTCGGGATTCTGTAAAAACCCTTCAATTTTTTCTCATGCAAATTTCCTCTCTTGAAAGTTGAATCCAGAGATTTTTCTTTTTTTCTCTTCAGAATTTATATTCTAGAGCGAGGGAACATGAGAGAGAGAGTGAGAGATATAGAGATAGAGCAAAGCTGAGATATGAAAATAAATTGGAAAATGCAAAGAAGAGAAAAAGAAAAGTAAAAGGAAGATATGAAAAGACGTAATTGCCCTTATTATGTAGGTGAAATCACGGGAAAATGCCCTTTGCTTTACAGCTGGCTGCCACTGTGGGTCTTGTTTGGATGATGGATCAACGAGAGTTGGAAAATGAGGGTCCCACATGGTCATGCAAGCCATTATTAACGGTCACACAAACAAGGCTGCTGGCACTATTTGAAATGACGAATGTGCCCTCTGTTTTCCGTTTTCGAAATTTTGGGCGTTGTGTCGGAAAAGAGAGGTTGTTGGTTAAATGTTGGATAGTTCCGTCAATTAAGGGGAACAAAATGGTGTGGTGGGTGACACCCGATGCAATAATGATTAAAAATTAATAAACCTTTATTATAGCAAATGATGGTGGTTTTAAGGATTGTGGTGTGTGAGTCAAATTATATCGTATCATGTTATTGCCATTTGTATATTGGTGATGACATTTAAGTACGGCTTTGGATATTTTAGGGATACTAAATTACCAATTGTGCTGATGTTACGTGACTGTATGAAAGTAAATTTAATATAAAATTCTTTCCAGATTTTTAGATCAATTAATCATCATTTTTATATCTGTTTTTCATTAATGTTTAACTCTTTTAATTTTTTATATATTGACTAGTGTGAATAGTTAATAGAGTTTTACCCACATGTTTAACTACATCATTAGAATTTGATTTTTTGAAGTTTTTCACTATGTGACAATTAATTTATTAATGCATTAACCAACTTTTCTTAAGCGGTGTGAAACGGTTGAAATAGTCTTATAATAAGGCATAAGGGAGTACTAAAATTTAGGTGAAGACTATTATACACCCTTTTACTAGAGATGTAAGCTACAACCTCGTTTAAGCGGCCTCCTATGAGTAATATTTTAGAAAATGAATTTTTATTGTTTTTTGTTGTTTGGTTTGTAATTTTTTTTTTCTACTTTCAGAAAAGGAAGGTGAAGAAGAGTGAAGAAGACTTAGTAATATAGGTGATCCAAGCTCCAATCCCAGGTTGAACCAGACCAGAACCGCCACAACACTACTCAAACAATAAATGGTCTTCATCATTCCTTCAAGAACCTTTAGTGTCTCATTGGCCAATGATGAAAGGTCTTGTTCCACAGCGGATGCTTCAATCTCCTGGTGCTTGAAATCTGAGTGTGGAACCTTCAATCTCCCGGTGCTTTAAATCTGGGTTTTGCTGGCTGGGACTTGCATGTCGCCTGGATTTGACTTGTAACTAGTTAATGTCTTTTTCATGGAAGTGATTCAGACCACGGGCAAGGGCAAGTATTATTTGCAAGGTCTTTTTTTTCTTCAATGAACATGAACTTGTTAGAGCATCCACAATGGAGCAACTCCATTTGAGTGCTTCCAATGGGACCCATCTGTACACATCACTCATTTTTACTATTTCCAATAGAAGAACCTCCAAACACTTTACCTCTACAATGGAGCAACTCTCTTTGGGTGTTTCCCAATACACAACAACTCATTTTTTTATTATTTATTGATTGATTTATAAGTTGCTTTAGCTAGCAACCTTTGCCCATGAAGCACCTTTTTTTAATTGCTTCCAATGGCAATTGCTCAAGAAGCAACATTGCTTCCCGGCATAGTTGCTTCTTGGCTATTGATAAAGATGCTCTTAGAAGGGAAAAAAACCAAGTTGAAAAATAAAAACTGTCCAAATTCATGGGAATAGAATTTAAATGACATGCACCAATGATATCATATGACAACTAACTAAAAGTAACGTTTTTGAAGAATTAATCAGTTAAAAAAATTGATACTAACCTTCGTGAAATGATGGCGGAGATTATTGTAGTGTGATCTGAAAAGAAAGACAGTGAAGGAAAGAGGAAAGAAAAAATACAAAAAAAAGAAGTTTATGGTTTGATCAGAGTCTCCACCTTCTTTTTTTTGAAAGCATAAGAAAAGAATAAATTACAAAACAAACAGCAAAATAAAAAAAAAAATCATATTTTAAAAATTTACATATAAGGGCCGCATATATGAGATTATAACTTACAACCTTTTAATAAAGGATGTATAATAGTGGGCACCCTGAAATTTATATGAATAGAAGCAAATTTTATTATAATTACTTCTATTTTTTTCATAACAATATCAGTAATGGGTGGTAATTGGTTCAAATGATAATTTCTCTTAAATAAAATTTTAGATTTGAGTATTATGGTTTATACCAAAACAAATGATAAATAATATGAATAGATTTAAATCATATAAGAATAAAAATTAATGACAAAATTAATTAATTAAAGGATTCATATTGTTGTTTTTTTAACACAAATGACTTCCCATACATTCTTCAAGACACTTTTGTTCGGAGCAGCAACTTCTTCCCATTGACAAATGGCTGTCTCCGGTGGGAGAGTATTTTTTAAACAAAATGTACTAAAATTATTTAACATAATAATAATTTTGGTTTCCACTTTTTTTAAACAATAATATCCCTAATTATTTTTTGAAAAATACACCAATAAAGAAAGAGTGAGGGTAATTGTTCTGGTATAGAACTCGAACCTTGGCTCGTGAAGTTGAACTTGGATCTGGGTCTGGGTAACGTAGGAGAGCGGATCCGGGTTGTCCACTGATGAGGGGTGTACCTTCAAAGGCACTCCGACGCCCAAGTCAGATATGTATAACAGTCAAAGTGGGTTGACTGAGTAAAGATCGTCTACCTTATGAATGCATGATTAATACCCTCTAATTATAGGGTTTTGGACCTGCATAAATGTGGTAAGTGGGCGTATACAATAATAGAGTAAGTGAGCAAGTATATGTGTAATTATGGATATTTGGTAATATAATTACATCAGTTTTGGGCGTCATGGCCAACGGGCCTTAGGTTTAGACCGAAACAGTAACAAAGTAAAAAACCACTAAAAATAATTTAGTATATCATCCAAATTTAAAGAAGGATTTTAATTTAAATTATTAATCTATACTTTTAAAAATTATTTTAAAAATTCATGACTTAAATGATAGGGATAATATTTTAAATTTAAATTAAGAAATGAGGATTAAAATTATAATAGAAAAAAATAGAATCAATCTGTATTTGAATTTGAATTGTAAAAAAAGGATTAGTGTTAAAAAAGTTATCACTAAAAAAATAGAATTCAGTATATCATCCAAATTTAAAGAAGGATTTTAATTTAAATTATTAATCTATACTTTTCAAAATTTCTTTAAACATTCACGACTTAAATGATAAGAATAATATTTTAAATTTAAATTAAGAAATGGGGATTAAAATTAGAATCTGGATTTGAATTTGAATTATAAAATCAGGATTAATGTTAAAAAAGTTATTATTAAAAAAATCAAAATTCAGTATATCTTCCAAATTTAAAAATGAATTTAAAGTATTTAAAAATATAAATAAATAAATTTTACGTTTTTTCTAAAAAAAATACAGATTGACAGTGTCGGTCTTTCCAACAATAACAATAACAATAATAATAATAATAATAATAATAATAATGATAATAATAATAATAATAATATTAGGTTATGTTTGGTACATATGATCAAAGTTTGCTAACATTTTCAAGGGAGTATTTTTCCATGATTCATGTACAAGTATTCGTGGCTTAAAATTTTCTTGTCAGATTATTCGTTAATATTTCCCTCTAATTTCAGTATAAAATTAGAGAAGAAAATGAGAAAAACAATTGTAGAGGTGGGTGATGAAAACACGTGTGATCTTTCATTAATCTAGCATTGGGAGATGTGGGTGAGAGATCGAAAGTGTATACGGGACGAGCCCGGCTCCTCTCCATTTCTAATTTCCATTTCTTTCATTGTGATAATGACACGTGTGTTAAAAGAATTTTAATGGCTGAGATGCAATTTATTTATTCAACTAAAAATAAAAAAAATAAAACTACTCGTACAGCTTGATTTGGCGCCACGAGCCTGCGTATACCAAAAGGAAAACGAAAGTGAAAAGAATAAGAAAAAATGAATTCTCCAAGGTTGTCCTGCAAGTTTGAAAGAAAAACGTGTGTGATTATCTAACTCAAAACAGGTTTGGGACTACAAAGTAAAACGCCACTCATTCTATTGAATCGGCCTTGTCCAATTGCAGAGGGCGGCGTGGCGTGGTGCGGCAGCATCACGGAGAGGAGAGGCAGCGGCGGTCGTTCTGTTCTAGATGGCACGACACCAGGGAGGGGCGCCGCTGCCGGAGAGGGGGGCCACGGCCAGCAAGGGGATACGCGGCCAGGGAGGGTCGCATGTGAAGTTTGGAGGCTCTGTGGTGTGGCTGCATTTGCATCGTGTCCCTGTAGCCTCTGTGTTATTTTTACCATTCTGGTTTGCGGATGTAATTCACTTTTTTTTATTCTAAATTAAATTAAGTGCAGCCCAATCTCAGCCATTAATTTTTTTTGAGACAGGTGCCATCTAATTAATTGTGAACACAATCAGGTAAGATATTTCTGAATTTTTGTACCATTTGTATTACTCAAACTGAAAATGAATTACATCTATATAGGAAATGCGAGAATAAAGAAAACAAATTATCCCACCTCCATGCAGATCATGGGTGGTTTCCTAACTAAGTCATGCCTAAGTTTTAGCTTTCACTCCCTAAAGAAAAGGTCAACAACTGACCTATTTATTGAAACAGAAAAGACTTAATACTTAAAACAGAAACTAACAAAGCTATTTAACTGCTAACATTCCCTCCCTTAAACTAGATGCCAAAGCATTTAGTTTACTTCTGATGCTTCAATCATGCCCAACATGCTTCTGAGCTTTAAGAACTGCTGCAATTTGAGTGGCTTAGTCATTATATCAGCCAATTGATTCTGAGTGTTGCAGTAACTCAACTTGATGCTTCCATTCTTGACAAGATCTCTTAAGAAATGAAATCTAACATCAATATGTTTGCTCCTTCCATGAAATACTGGATTTTCAGACAACTGAATAGCTGAATTGCTGTCACATAAAACCAGAATATTTTTCTGTTCTTTGAAACCAAAAGTCTCCAATATTCTTTTAATCCAGATACATTGACATGCACACGATGCAGCGGCTATGTACTCTGCTTCTGTTGTAGACAATGTTACCACTGGCTGCTTCTTAGAAGACCATGAAACTGCTCCAGCCCCTAATGAAAACAGAAATCCAGACGTGCTCTTCTTGTCGTCTATGTCTCCAGCAAAATCACTGTCTGTATAAGCTACTATTTCCATGTTTTCCCCTTTCTTGTAGAATATCCCAAATTCAGTAGTTCCTTTTAGGTACCTCAAAATTCTTTTGGCTGCAGACCAATGAGTTTCTGTAGGATTGGCCATGAATCTGCTAATTAAGCTGACTCCATACATCAAGTCTGGTCGGGTTGCAGTCAAGTACATAAGGCTTCCAACTACTTGTTTGAATAAAGTAGCATCCACTTTAGTTCCTGCATCATTTCTAGACAGCTTTGTTCCTGGAACAATTGGATTCTTGACTGCATTACAATCCTTCATGCCAAACCAAGATAACACCTCCTGAGCATACTTCCTTTGACATATAAAAATTCCATGTGCATTCTGCAAAATTTCAACTCCAAGAAAATACCTCATCCTCCCTAGATCAGTCATGTCAAATTCCGACATCATGGAGCTTTTAAAATCATCACACATACTCCCATCATTTCCAGTGTATATTAAATCATCTACATATAGACTCACAATTAAAATTTTACCTCCTTCTGTTGATTTTGTAAACAAAGTGTGTTCACAAAAACATCTTTCAAAACCATTTCGCACAAAGTATGCTTCTATCTTGTTGTACTAGGCTCTTGGTGCTTGTTTGAGCCCATACAGTGCTTTTCTCAACTTGTACACCTTCTCTTCTTTACCCTTCTTCATAAATCCAGTCAGCTGTTGTACATATATCTCTTCTTTGAGCTCTCCATGAAGGAATGCGCTTTTCACATCCAACTGAAAAATGTTCCAGCCATATTGTGCAGCCATTGAAAGTATTATGCGTATGGTGTCTAGTTTGGCAACTGGTGCAAATACCTCTGTGTAGTCCACTCCATAGTGTTGTGCATAACCTTTTGCTACTAACCTTGCTTTAAATTTGTAAATTTCTCCATTCTCTTTGAATTTGGTTTTGAATACCCATTTCACTCCAATTGGCTTTACTCCTTTTGGCAAATCAGTCAACTCCCACGTTTGATTCCTTTCTATAGCCTCCATCTCTTTTACCATTGCAACTCTCCACTTCTTGCTCTTAACAGCCTCTTCAAATGTCACTGGATCATCTTCAGTCACTAGCATTGCTTTTGCATTATCATCATCTGATAAGTCTTCTCCTTCTTCATAATCTGCCATCCAAACTGGTTCTCTCCTGTGCCTTCTCGCCCTCCCTACAACTGGAATTTCAGGTGCTGGAATATGAGATTCGTTTCTGAAATTTGTTCCAGTACTTGGTGTCTCTGTTCCATGTTGCTGCTCCTCATTGTTTGCTTCATCTTCAGGCTGTTCCTCAGTGCCATATTCTTCATTTTCCCCCCAGTCAACAATGTCTTGCTGATTTTCTTTTTCATTCTGCTCCCAATTCCAGTTCTTTTGTTCTTCAAAGATTACATCTTTGCTAATTATAATCTTTTTGTTGACTGGATCAAATAGTCTGTATGCCTTGGATTCATCACTGACTCCAAACAGAACACATTGCTTACTCTTGTCATCCAACTTAATCCGTTGCTGGTCTGGTGTATGAACATGAGCTAGGCAACCAAATACCCGAAAATAATCAACAGAAGGCTTCACTCCACTCCATGCTTCTTCAGGGGTTTTGTCCTGCACTGCTACTGTGGGACTTCTATTCAGAATGTGAACACACCATTTTGTTGCTTCTGGCCAAAACCTTTTTGGAACCTGTCTTCCAATCAGCATTGAGCGAACCATATTCATGATGGTTCTGTTTTTCCTCTCAGCAACCTCATTCTGCTGGGGAGTGTAGGCAGCAGTCAATTGTCTCTTTATGCCTTGGCTTCTACAAAATTCTTCAAACGCCTTGGAAGTAAATTCTCCTCCCCTGTCTGTTCGTAAGCAGACAATGCTTTCTCCAGCCTCTTTTTCCACCAATGCTTTGAAACTTTTAAAGAAAGAAAAAGTTTCTGATTTCTCACTCAAAAAATATACCCAAGTTTTACGTGATAAATCATCAATAAAACTCAGGACATATCTCTTGTTACTGCTTGATGTTGGTTGAATAGGCCCGCATATGTCAGCATGAACCAGCTGTAGCTTCTTTGATGCTTTCCATAGACTTTTCTTTGGCATTGCATTTCGGTGCTGTTTCCCTGCTAGACAGTGTGCACAAATATTTTTAGGAGTTGTGATAGAAGACAACCCTTTCACCATTTGTTTAGAGGCAAGAGTTTTTAAGCCATCATAGCTTAAATGTCCTAGCCGATTATGCCATAGTTGAGAATTATCCTCCAAATCCACCTGAAGACATGCTGTAGTTTCCGCTCCCATGGTTACTGTCAGCACAAACATTCTGTTTCCACTCATGTTTACTTCCATGGTCAGGCCTCTCTTAGGATGAACAACGTTGCACTTGTTGTTCTGAATTGTTATAATCAAGCCTTTTTCTTGAAGCTGTCCTATACTCAACAAATTATTCTTGAGTTCAGGAACATAGTATACATGTGTGATTACATGTATAATCCCATTCACAACCATCCGAACACTACCTTTCCCCATTACAGCTATGCGAGTATCATTACCAAGCTTTACTTTGTGCCGAAAGTTCTCATCTAATTCTGAGAACCACTCCTTGTTACCACTCATGTGGTTGCTGCATCCTGAGTCTAGAAACCACTCATCCTTCTTTCCTTCTTTGCAGTCTACGAAGGTCATCAACAAGAGCTCATCCTCTTGTTCCTCTTTATCCTCCATTTCAGCATAATTTGCTTTCTTTTCCCACATAGGACATTCATATTGAAAGTGTCCAAGCTTGTGGCATTTGAAGCATTCAACCTCAGCCTTGTTGAATGTATGTCTTCCCCTTTCTCTGCCTCGGAAAGATCCTCTACTTCTCCCTCTTCCTCTACCTCTTCCACTTTTCTCATCAGCCACAATCTGCATGACCTGCTCCTCTTCTGCTGGAAACATCATTCTCTGCTCGTGAACCAATAGACTACTTTGCAGTTCGTCTATTGTCATGGTATCCATGTTGTTGGATTCTTCAATGGAGCACACCACGTAATTAAACTTCATTGTCATAGACCGCAAGATTTTTGCAGTTATGACACTCTCTTGCATATTTTCTCCACATGCTTTCATACTTTTGGCTATTTTCAACGTCCGAGCAAAGTATGAATTTACTGACTCTCCCTCCTTCATTTGCAGCATCTCAAAGTCCTTGCGTAAGGCTTGTAGCTGTGCTCGTTTCACCCGTGTTGACCCCTGGAACTTCTGCTTCATCGAATCCCATATATTCTTTGACGTCTCATCATTTAGAATAGTGTCCAGAATTTCTCTCAATTGCTTGATAGAGATAATTCTTTATCTTCAAGTCCTTCAACTGTTGTTCCTCCATCAACTTGATTTCTGCTTCTGATGCATTTGCTTTGTTTGGAACAATGAAAATTCCATGTTCTACCAAGTGCCAATATTCCTTTGATCGAAGGAAATTCTCCATTAACTTTGCCCAGTGATCATAATGCCCATCAAATTTCGGAATTGCAGGCTGTACGTATTTAATGGATTCCGTCATTTCTCAAGGTTTCGTCTAAACTCTCACACTCACAGGTGTTTCTCTCTAAACACTCACACTCACAGGTGTTTTGGTTCAGGCCCCTGTGAAGGAGCTCTGATACCAAATTGTGAACACAATCAGGTAAGATATTTCTGAATTTTTGTACCGTTTGTATTACTCAAACTGAAAATGAATTACATCTATATAGGAAATGCGAGAATAAAGAAAACAAACTATCCCACCTCCACGCAGATCATGGGTGGTTTCCTAACTAAGTCATGCCTAAGTTTTAGCTTTCACTCCCTAAAGAAAAGGTCAACAACTGACCTATTTATTGAAACAGAAAAGACTTAATACTTAAAACAGAAACTAACAAAGCTATTTAACTGCTAACATTAAGTACAACCTAATCTCGTTTTCGCCATGTTAACAAAAACCCAGTGTTGTCGTGGGTGCGAATTTTCTCAGACCCTTCGAAGAAGAAGAACAGAGGAACCCTAAGCCCAAGGTGGGGGTGGGTGTGTTTTGTGTGTGTGTCAAACTCCTTTTGTGAGGGAAGCCTGGGCTTTAATTATGAAAACCGAAGATAAGAAAAAGCTGGTCGATTGAATGTCATCCGTGAAAGATCGTCTTCTTTTTGTTTTTTTTTTATTGAAATTGCCAATTGAATACCATCCGTTGGATATTTTTCATACCACGTGTCCGCTCTAAAAGAAACGAAATGGTTATCTCCATTTCCCCAGCAAATGGAGAAGGGACAGGATTAAGTAACAATTATGGAGATGGTTTGCATTGCAGACCAATGGTGTGTGCCGACATTTCGTGATAGGCTGAGATCTTAAACATAGACAGGATGAACATGCTATAAGTCTAGATGTTGTAGCAAGATGATAGTGTTAGTTATGACAATTATGACTTAGGAATGAGTTTGTTATTCTGTTAGGTTGTTATTTCAGTTAGATTAGTTAGTCGCTGCTCTCTAAGCTGCCTATATATAGTATCTTGCTGTATAGGAAAAGGAAATGAGCGTGCGAGTGTAAGCAAGAACGATTGCGGGAAGAACCTGTCTGAAGTTAACAGGTGTAACCTTGTCTGAAGCGACTCTGTCTGAAGCTGGTTGTCTGAAATAGAGAAACGTTTTCTCTTGCATATTTTATTCTCTCTCTTCGTGTTCTTTGATTCTTTTTCTTTTAAGCTTTCGATTTCTTGTTCTTACCCAACAAGTGGCGCCGTCTGTGGGAAGAAAGTGAAAAGGAAAGATAATCAAGAATGGCAACGAAGTTTGATATTGAGAAGTTCTCTGGAGCAAATGACTTTGGGCTGTGGAAAATCAAGATGGAGGCTATCTTGATATAGCAAGGATGCGAGGAAGCGTTGAAGGGGGAGGTGAACATGTCATCATCTTTAACGCAGGCAGAGAAAAAGAATATGGTAGACAAGGCACGGAGTGCAATCGTTCTGTGTCTTGGTGATAAGGCACTTAGAGAGGTGGCGAAGGAGAAAACAACTGCAGGTATGTGGTCAAAGATGGAATCTTTATACATGACAAAGTCTTTGGCTCATAGACTCTGTCTGAAGCAACAACTTTACTTGTTCAAGATGGTGGAGTCAAGAACGATTGAAGAGCAGTTGGCAGTTTTCAGCAAGATTGTTGATGATCTTGAAAACATTAGTGTGAAGCTTGAAGATGAGGACAAGGCCGTTATTCTTCTGAATTCTTTACCTAAGACCTTTGAACATTTTAGAGATGCTTTACTGTACGGGAAAGATCAGATGATCACTCTAGAGGAGGTTGTGACCTCAGTTCGAACCAAAGAGTTGCAGAAACTTCAAGATTCGAAAGGTGTAGAGGAGGTTTCCTCTGGTCTAGTTACAGTGAAGGGCAAGGGAAAGAAGTCAGAGAACAAAGGGAAGAAGGCCAAGACTGAAGGCAAGAGGCAGATCAAATGTTACAAGTGTCAGAAGTTGGGTCATATCAAGAAGCATTGTCCTGAGAGAGATGCACAGGAGCCTAGGAGACAGGAAACTGCAGGTGTTGCAGAGGCTTCTGAAGGATATGAATCTGCAGGTGTTTTGGTAGCTTCGTCTGAAGATTCTCTGAAGAGTTGGGTCATGGATTCAGGGTGTACCTATCACATGTTCCTGTGAAAGATTACTTTGAGACCTTAGAACTGAAGGAGTATGGATTTGTACTTCTTGGGAACAACAAAGCTTGCAAGGTGCAGGGCATTGGGGCAATTAGACTGAGGATGTTTGATAACAGAGAGATGTTGCTGCAGGATGTGAGGTATGTTCCAAAGCTCAAAAGGAACCTTATGTCCATTAGCATGTTTGATGTTATGGGGTATTCCACTACGGTGGAGGGTGGAATGATGAAGGTGTCCAATGGAGCATCCATAGTTGCTAAGGGGAGAAGAAGTAATGGGTTGTACATTCTGGAAGGATCAACTGTCATTGCACATGCATCAGTTGCAAGTCAGTCAATGGTTGACAAGACTAAACTATGGCACCTACGTTTGGGCCATGTTAGTGAGAAAGGCTTGGTGGAGTTGGAGAAGCAACAACTGCTGATGGGTGATAAGCTTCAGAAGCTGGATTTCTGTGACCAGTGTGTTTTGGGTAAGTCTCATAGAGTGCAGTTTGGGACAGGTAAACACACTTCCAACAGACCTTTTGAATATGCACATGCAGATCTGTGGGGTCCATCTAGGACTCAGACGCATGGTGGAGGGTCTTATTTTCTGAGGATTATTGATGACTTCTCAAGGAGGGTATGGACTTACATTCTGAGAAACAAGACTGAGACATTTCAGAAGTTCAAAGAATGACATACTCAACTAGCTAATCAGCAGGGGACCAAGCTGAAGGTACTGAGAACAGACAATGGGTTGGAATTTGTTTCAGATGAGTTTAACAGTTTTTGCCGGAACCAGGGAATCAAAAGGCATAAAACTGTGGCAGGGACTCCTCAACAAAATGGACTTGCTGAAAGGATGAACAGGACCATTTTGGAGAGAGTTAGATGCATGCTTTTGGGAGCAGGGATGCCTAAGATCTTCTGGGGAGAAGCTGTAAACACAGCTGTGTATCTGATTAACAGGTGCCCTTCGTCTGCCTTGGGGTACAAGACACCTATGGAAGTTTGGAGTGGAAAACCAGCTGATTACTCCAATCTGAGGGTGTTTGGGGCTTTGGCATATGCACATGTCAAGCAGAATAAGCTGGAGGCACGAGCTGAAAAGGTTATCTTCCTTGGATACGCTGAAGGAGTCAAGGGATATAGGCTATGGAGGTTAGAACCTAAACCTTCAAAGCTTATTATCAGCAAGGATGTAACATTTGATGAGACGAGAATGGGAATGCTTGGTGGAGACTCTGAAAATGGGAGGGAGAAAGCTCACATTGAGATGGAGGCATCTACGAGCAAACTCAGGGTGGATCGTCTGAAGACTTCAGAAGGTGCTACTTCAGAAGGTACATCAGATGATACTTCAGCAGGTTCAGACTTTAGAATGTCTGAAAACTTCAGAAGGTCTGAAAACTTCAGACGGTCTGAAGACTTCAGACGGTCTGAACGCGCTGAGAATGACTATCAGCTAGCTCGTGATAGAGAAAGGAGGGTTCCAAAACCTACCAAAAGGTTTGGACACGCTGACCTTATCTGTTATGCTCTTAGTATGGCTGAAGATATACAGGGTTCAGATGAACCAAGAAACTTCAGAGAGGCACAAGAGAGTTCAGAGAGGCAGCAATGGCAACGTGCCATGGAGGAGGAACTTGATTCGCTGAAGAAGAACAACACATGGAGACTTGTAGACTTACCTGAGGCACAGAAGGTAATCAGATGCAAGTGGGTCTTTAAGAAGAAAGACGAGATTCCTGGTGTTGAGAAAGCAAGGTTCAAGGCAAGGCTTGTGGCTAAGGGATTTACACAGGTTGAGGGTGTGGATTATAATGAGATATTCTCACCAGTTGTAAAGCACTGTTCTATCAGGATCTTGATGTCAATTGTAAACCGGTTTGATTTACACCCGGAGCAATTGGATGTCAAGACAACATTTTTGCACGGAGATCTGGATGAAACCATTTACATGGAACAACCAGAGGGGTTTGCTGAAGATCAGAGAGTGTGTCTACTTCAAAAATCATTGTATGGTTTGAAACAGAGCCCAAGGCAGTGGTATAAGAAGTTTGATGATTTTATGATGAGAATGGACTTCAGCAGGTGTAGTTATGACAACTGTGTCTACATTTTAAGAGAAGAACAAGACATTTTGTACCTGCTCTTGTATGTAGATGATATCCTGGTGGCTAGCCGTAACAAGCACATGATCAATCAGCTCAAGACAAGGTTAAATTCAGAATTTGAGATGAAGGATCTTGGAGTGGCCAAACGCATACTTGGCGTTGATATAGTAAGAGATGAGTCAAAGGGTGTACTGCGTCTAACTCAGCAGGCCTATCTGAGGAAGGTGGTGAAGAGGTTTAGGATGCATGAATCTAAACCTGTGGGCACACCCTTAGGACACCACATGAAGCTCTCAAGGAGTCAGGCTCCTGATTCAGAAGATGAAAGGAGGAAGATGAATGATGTTCCTTATTCTAGTGGAGTTGGAAGTATCATGTATGGGATGGTCTGTACTAGACCAGACTTGGCTCATGCTGTGAGTGTTGTCAGCAGGTTCATAGGAGACCCTGAACAAGCACATTGGGAGTCTCTGAAGTGGATCCTCAGATACCAATGGAACTCTGGATTCAGGATTGCTATATCAGAAGAAACGGTACCTCTCTGAAGGTGGAGCTGCAATTGAAGGGTTCGTTGATGCACACTATGCAGGGTGTGTGGATACATGAAAATCCTTATCAGGGTATGTGTTTACTCTATTTGGAACTGCAGGGAGTTGGAAGGCAAACCTTCAATCAGTGGTAGCACTGTCTACAATAGAGGCTGAGTATATTGCGTTGTCTGAAGGAGTAAAGGAAGGTCTGTGGTTGAAAGGAATGCTGAATGAGTTGGGAATCGAACAGGAGTGTGTTCAGATTCATTGTGATAGTCAGATTGCTATTCACTTGGCCAATCATCAGATGTACCATGAAAGGACCAAGCACATTGATGTGAAGTTTCACTTTATCAAAGAAGTGGTTGAAACAGGGGCAGTAAGGACTGTGAAGATTGCTTCTGAAGATAATCCTGCTGATATGTTGACCAAAACACTACCAAGATGCAAGTTTGAGAGATGCTTAAACTTGGTGGGCTTCGTCTGAATGATGTCATTCCAAAGTCAAGGTGGAGATTGTTAGTTATGACAGTTATGACTTAGGAATGAGTTTGTTATTCTGTTAGGTTGTTATTTCAGTTAGGTTAGTTATTCGTTGCTCTCTAAGCTGCCTATATATAGTATCTTGCTGTATAGGAAAAGGAAATGAGCGTGCGAGTGTAAGCAAGAACGATTGCGGGAAGAACCTGTCTGAAGTTAACAGGTGTAACCTTGTCTAAAGCGACTCTGTCTGAAGTTGGTTGTTTGAAATAGAGAAACGTTTTCTCTTGCATATTTTCTTCTCTCTCTTCGTGTTCTTTGATTCTTTTTCTTTTAAGCTTTTGATTTCTTGTTCTTACCCAACAGATAGCCTTACCCTTTCGGTTAAATAATAAAACGGTTTTCTAACCTGTGCAAGGTTGCACAGGATAAACCCCATTAAATGCACCACTAAACCAATTTGTATTAATTGTTTTATCATGGTTTTCCCAAAAAAATATTTTTTTCTCTCCCCTCATTATTTTTTCATTTCTCTCTCTTCCTATACTACAACTCACCCACCTTCTTATTTTCTTCACGTGCTGAACTTGCTGCTGGTAAGTGAAAAGATTTTTATCGTTAATTGCTCCATTTGAATCACAAAGAGTTTGGATGAAGGACTTGCTTTCTCGCGATCCTTCTTCTAATCCTTTTGTTGATTTCGCAATTGGGGTACATCCAATTTCAAACTGGTGACTGGGAAGGTGTGAAAGTCTCATTTTTGAAGTTGGAGGGTGAGGGGAAGAACAATGGGTCATTGAGTGAGGTTGAGTATAAGAATCTTGTGAACTGAAATAAGGCCTTAGTGTATATGGTTGGGAAGGATTTATGTATCTGCAGTGAGAGAGTATGAAGAATGCATTGAGAGGGTGGGTACAGGAAGAGAGAGAAATAAAAGAATAATGAGCGGAGTGAGCGCCTTTTCACTTACCAGCATTTCAACTGGGGAAGAAAATAAGAAGGTGGGTGAGTTGTAGTATAAGAAGAGAGAGAAATGAAAAGAATAATGAGGGGAGAGAAAAAAATAAATTTTTTGGGAAAACCATAATAAAACAATTAATACAAATTGGTTTAGTAGTGAATTTAATGGGGTTTATCCTGTGCAAGGTTGCACAGGTTAGAAAACCCGATAATAAAAATAGAGATGGGAAATAGTTGAAAAATTTAATAGAAGGGTAAGATATGTTTTTTATTTTTATAAAATGATTTAGTTTTGCTTTTGGTCCTTAAATTTTTTTTTTGGTACAACGTCCTCACAAATTCCTTTTTTTTAAGGGAAATTCTAAGGTACCCTCAGTGAGAGAGGGTTTCGGTACCTTTTTTGATCATTTAATTCATTTCTCTTAGCTTTCTTAAATGATCTTAGTATTTTTACAGTTGTGGACATGTTTTAACTATTAGAATTTGTATTTTTAATTTTTGAAAAGACTTTCTGACCCCTTATAACCATTATCCTGTATTTTTTATTGCGTTCCCTTATTTTTTCATATTTTTTTTTGCAATACATGTGTTTCTTATTCAAAATCAATTTTATGTCTTCGAAATGATTTAACAAGAGTACATGACTTGTTCTTATATAACTTTGGCCTTTATACCTCCATTCAATAAAACAAAATAGATAAGAAAGGTACCAAAACCCTCTCTTAGGAGAGGGTACACGATTGCTACCCTTAATTGGCCTCCCTGCTCATTTGGCATGTGTTTTGAGCTAATTTGGTATTTTCTCTCCTAATTATGTGTCTTTTCACAAATTCTACGTGTTATTGACATTTTTTTACTTTTATTTTCATATATTCCCAAATCGAATTTCAGTCTCCCATCTTTGAGGCTTCTGTTATTTTGAAATCAACCCATTTCGTCAACAATGGCCAGAACAACACGACCAAGAGGAGGAGGCATCCTGGGATGACTCGGTGACAGAGCCAACATTCTTCCACGAGGAGGAGGATCTGTCCCATCGGCCCGACGGTGGGGACCAAGGGTCTCCGCGCAACATGCGACAGCGGAAAAGGAACGACTGGTTTGAGGACGACACAGTGGTCAGGGGTGGTGGATCTGGCGCAAGGTGAAGACAAACGCAGCCGTGCGCAACTACCGCTCTAGAATCGCAACGCCATGCTCAACCATGGTTGCGCCACATGTGGCACATCTCTCTCTCTTCTCAATGGCCCATTTGTCCCATGGCCTCTGCTTGATCCTTGTGTAGAGGTTTTTCCTATGCCTCTTCACTGGCTTCTCAACTTGCTCGTGCACTGTCACAGTAAAAAACCACAAATTTGATCGTATCTAAACTAAACTATTAAGTGAAAATAATTATTTAATTAAAAAGATTAACATATTGGCATACCAATGATTTTTATGTATAAGAAAGTGACTCACCTAGGGAAAGTTGGGACCTTTTGAGAGGGGTTGATTGTTGATGGTGCTCCAGCGATGATGACAATGGTAGTGGTTCCATCTCCGCTGACAGTGTCGTGAGACTTGCAGGGAGGAAGAAGATGGGGAAGAATTTTAATAAATTGGTTTTTATTTATTTTATAATTCCACATCAGGAAAATAAATTTTTGACATAGCACTAATATTTTCCACATAGGCAAAGTGATTATTAAAGAGAAAGTGACACATCAACACGACACACGTCAGTTGAAGGGAGTGATCAATTACAAAAAAAAATTATAATAACTTTTTACTAAAGAAAAATTTTATAGGGATTAAAAGCAAAACTCGCTAATTTTATAAGAATTAAAAACATATTTTACCTTAAATAGAATTTGAAGTAGTTTAGTATTAGAGAAATATGAGAGAGATAAAAGAGAATTTATTTTTGATATATAGAGCCTGTTTGGGTGGAACTTCTGCAGAAGTACTTCTATGTGAAAAAAATAGCATGAATCAAAGAGATCAAATGCATTTAACTTCTCCATAAGTTAAAATTAGTTACTTTTGGAGAAGTTAAATGGGAGAGCTTTGGGAGTAGGTGGTCTACAAAGACTAATTTTAACTTATGGAGAAATTAAATGCATTTGACCTCTTTGATTTATGCTATTTTTTTCACCTAGAAGTACTTCTGTAGAAGTTCCACCCAAACAGGCTCATAGTTATTTGATTGTGGAGAAATAAATGAGAGAGATTTATAATTAAATAGTTAAAAAGATAAAAATAGCCTTCAAATTACATTACATTCAATTTTCAATTTTGTGTTTAGCTTTTCTAACGTTAATTTTAGAAGGGCGAAAATGTCTTTTCATTCCTCCGTCTCTCTAACTTTTCTCCTCTACATAAAGGAGATTTTAATACATATTAGGTCCATTAATACATATTAGGCCCACAGTAATAATGACAGGTGCGATCTTTCTCTTTAATAAAACAAATTGTGATGGTGTTTTTCTCACCCTGTAACTCTCTCACCTTGGTGTGAGTGTAACATCCTAAATTTTATTAGGTAAAATATTAATTAAATTAAATAAATGAGTAGAGGAAATAATTAATTAAATAGATGAATAAATAATAGGATTAATATTATTATTAGTTTTATACATAAAGTTAGTTTAAATTTAAAAAAAAGAGAAGGGAGTTGAGAGTGGGCCTAAGCCCAATAAGGCATTCTAGTAAGGAGGGGTTATCAGTTCACCCTAATCCTTATTCGTATTATCGTTAGAGAGCGAAACGCTAAGGAAGGGAGAAACCGAGTCTCAAGAGAGGATTGCTGCAAAGTGAGCATCAAGAACCAAGAAAGGGACTTCCTTGCTGTAATCGATCTTCACTTAAAGTACGGTGGGGGAGAGGGTGCTGCTTGTATATGCATGTAGGGGTGCTTGGGTAGTGATTTAAGACTAGAAATTCGTATTGATGTATGTTATAACTGAGAATGGATGATATAAACTGTGATTTATGGATGATTGAATGATTCTTGATGAATCTTGAGTGATTTGAATGAGAATAATGAGAATAGTGAAAAGGGGTTAAATAAGGGTTTGATGATTTGGGGGTTTTGATGGGAAAACCATATAAAACTGTTGAAGATTGACGATTTTGATGAGTTTGACGAATATTGATGATTATGAATGGTGTTTTATCGAAAAGAATTGATTATAGATTGATTGGAGAGGTTTATAGATGTTAGAAATCGTGAAATCTGCGATCTGTGTCACGGGTAATCGATTACCAGGTGTGGTAATCGATTACCAGGGTGTTCTGGGCAACCCAGAAATGTTGTTTGTTCGTTGGTAATCGATTACAGGATTGTAGTAATCGATTACCAGAGAGTTTGTTTGCAGGTAATCGATTACAAGGATGTTGTAATCGATTACCAGTGTGTTTGCTTGCAGGAATCGATTACAAGGTGGTTGTAATCGATTACCAGAGACCTTGTTTGCAGGTAATCGATTACTAGAGGTTGGTAATCGATTACCAGAGTGGATTTTGAGAGCCTAAGTGCTTGATGATGGGTGATGATGCTTGATAATGCTTTATATTGATTATGGTGTGATAATTAATGATGTTGATGATGTTTTGGTATGCATAATGATTGGAGAATATGCAAAATGATAGGTAATGTTTTGGTATGCATAATGATTGGTGAATATGCAATATGATAGGTGATGTTTTGGTATGCATAATGATTGGTGAATATGCAATATGATTGATAATATTTTGGTGTGCATATTGGTTGGTGAATATGCAATATGATTGATAATGTTTTGGTGTGCATATTGGTTGGTGAATATGCAATATGATTGATAATATTTTGGTGTGCATATTGGTTGGTGAATATGCAATATGATTGATAATGTTTTGGTGTGCATATTGGTTGGTGAATATGCAATATGATTAATTATGATGTTACTTAAGTTGTGCGGGCCCATAGAGGGGGCACAACTTAGGAGAGATACCTTGAGCATATGTGATGAGGCCTGAATTGTGCGGGCCTATAGAGGGGGTACAACTCAGGGGATCAAGATGGGGTGTTCGATGCACGGGCCCATAGAGGGGGTGCAACCTAGGGTCGAATGTCGTTATGCGGGCCCATAGAGGGGGTACAACCTATCGGATTGTGTGTGGTGACTCCGGTAGACTATCTTGGTACTAACTAGAGTGATTGACGAGGTGCACCCATTGTGGGGAGTTCCAAGTCATGATCTTTGGGTAGGTGATGAGATGAGTTTGGTGCATATGATGATGTGTTATACTCAACGATGGAATATATAATAATGTTGATGAGTTTTGGTGCATACATGATGGATGTATATGTGTTATAGCTGATGATGATATTGAGTTATAAATGATGTTCTGAGTATTAATGATGAATGTGTATTATGTGAGTATGTGATTCCTGTGGTGAATGATGGTGTGAAATTTATATGCTAATATAGATGAAAGCTATATGCAGATTTATAGATGATTCTTATCTGATGAATTATTGGATGTTTTGGTATGAGGTATGATGTATGATGATGTTGTTTATATGTGGGCGAGGATAGGGTAGCCTCCTATATGTATGTATGAGTAGTATTCTTTTCCTCACCGTTATACTGTGGATATTTTTACAGGTGTTGATGATGACACGACTGGTGTCGAGTTTGATTAAAGGGAGTGTGTTCTGATACATGTGACATCAGGGCATAATAGTAGGGTTATTTCTTTATGTTTCTAGTTAAGAAAGTTTTTGGTGTAAACTGTTTTGGATGCCGTGCACGACAAGTAGGATGTTTAGGTGTTTTATTTCTTTGGAGATTCCGCTGCATGAGTATTTGGAATACTTTTAAGTTCTATTTCATTTTAATTGAGTTGTTTTCGATCTAATGAGGTTTTAATAAGAGAGTTATGTGAAGTTTTTACCCATTGTGGGACGTTGCCTTTTTATACTTTAATTTATTAAACGTATGAGAGTTTGGGGTAGAAGGGTGTCACATTAGTTGGTATCAGAGCAGGTCAGTTCACCGGCCTTGAGTTATGAGTTTATTGTGCTTCTGTGGTGTTATTGTGATGATTGATTGATTGAATTGTGTTGTCTTGATTTGATTGTTTGTTTGACTCCCCTACTTTTCTGTGAATCAGAAAAGTGATGATTAGTAGAGGTAGGAATGATCGTGTGATTGCTGAAGCCTTAATGGCTATGGCACATGCTGTTGGCAACCTTAACCAACATCACGAGGTAGATTGGCTTGCACGGTTCCAGAGGAACCATCCACCTACTTTTCGTGGGGGGTTATGACCCCGATGGAGCTGCCAACTGGATCTTCGAGATCGAGAAGATTTTTAGAGCGATGGACTGCCCGTTGGTGCAAAAGGTTACGTTGGCTGCGTTCATGTTATTAGGGGATGTTGGATTCTGGTGCAACTCACTCTTTCATAGCACATGCTTGCGTGTCTAAGTTAAAATTGCCTGTTTCTTGTTTGCCTTTTGTATTGAGTGTGGAAACGCCAGCTAGTGGGTCAGTTTCTACTTCTGATGTGTGACTAAACTGTTCTATTCTTATTAATGATAGAGAATTCCTAGTTGATTTGATTTGTTTGCCTCTAAGTCAACTAGATATTATTCTTGGTATGGACCGGTTATCTTCCAATCATGTCCTTTTAAATTGTGTCGATAAAACTATCATGTTTGGTCACCCTGTTGAGAGTAAGAATAAGGACTTTATGACTGCCAATCAGGTAAAGGCGTCTCTAAGGGAAGATGCCCAGGTTTACATGCTTCTTTGAAATCTGATAGTAACGCTGTTGTGAGTGAGATACCTATAGTGTGTGAATACTCTGAAGTGTTTGCAGATAATGTATCTAGTTTACCACCTGAGAGAGAGATAGAGTTTTCCATAGACTTAGTGCCGGGTACAGGCCCGATTTCAACTACACCATATAGGATGTCACCCATAGAGTTAGCAGAACTTAAGAAGCAATTAGAAGACTTGTTAGAAAAGAAGTTTGTGAGGCCTAGTGTATCACCCTGGGGAGCACCTATGTTATTAGTGAAGAAGAAGGATGGTAACATGAGGTTATGTACAGATTACCGCCAGTTGAATAAGGTAACCATTAAGAATAGATATCCTTTGCCTAGGATAAATGATCTAATGGATCAGTTAGTGGGGGCATGTGTGTTTAGCAAGATAGATCTTAGATCAGGCTATCATCAGATTAGAGTTAAGGAAGAGGATATACTTAAGACTGCTTTTAGGACTAGGTATGGGCACTATGAATATCTGGTAATGCCTTTCGGTGTGACGAATGCTCCTGCAATTTTTATGGATTACATGAACAAAATTTTTCACCCTTATTTGGATAAATTCGTAGTTGTCTTCATAGATGATATACTAATTTATTCCAAAACTAAGGAGGAGCATGAGGAACATTTAAAGGTAGTACTTCAGGTTCTTAAGGATAAACAGTTGTATGCTAAGATGTCCAAGTGTGAGTTCTGGTTAGAAGAGGTAAGTTTCTTAGGACATGTGATTTCTAAGGGAGGTATAGGCGTTGATCCTTCGAAGGTAGAGGCCGTGCTTAAGTGGGAGGCTCCTAAGTCAGTGAGTGAGATTAGAAGTTTCCTTGGGTTGGCTGGGTACTATAGGAGGTTCATAGAAGGGTTTTCTAAGTTAGCCTTGCCTTTGACCGAGTTGACTAGGAAGGGAGTTGCCTTTGTGTGGAATAGTAAGTGCGAGTCTAGCTTCCAAACTCTTAAGGAGAAGTTGACCAGTGCACCTGTGTTAGTGTTACCTGACCTTAGTAAATCCTTTGTAGTATACTGTGATACCTCTAAGATGGGTTTAGGTGGGGTGTTGATGCAAGAGGGTAAAGTAGTAGCCTATGCTTCTAGGCAATTGAAAATCCATGAGAGAAACTACCCTACCCATGACCTTGAGCTAACGGCCGTAGTGTTTGTGTTGAAGATTTGGAGGCATTATTTGTATGGTTCCAAGTTTGAGGTTTTTAGTGATCATAAGAGCCTTAGATATTTGTTTGACCAGAAGGAGCTGAACATGAGGCAAAGGAGGTGGTTAGAATTTCTTAAGGATTATGATTTTGAGTTGAGTTACCATCCCGGTAAGGCGAATGTAGTGGCTGATGCCTTAAGTAGGAAAACTATCCATGTTAGTTCCCTGATGATTAAGGAGATGGATCTTTTAACTTGGTTTAGGGATCTGAGTTTGGCTTGTGAAGTAACCTCTGTTAGTGTGAAGTTAGGGATGACTAGAGTGAGTAATGATCTGTTGAAGGATATTAGCAAAGCCCAATTAGAGGATCCATTTTTGGTAAGTAGACGAGAGGCTATAGAGGGAGGTAGTGGTGGAGAGTTTGTGATAGGTACCGATGGGGTAGTGAGGTTTGGAGACCGGGTGTGTGTGCCTAGTGAACCTACCATTAAGCGTTTAGTGCTAGAGAAAAGGCATAGGAGTAAGCTTAGTTTTCACCCAGGATCGACTAAGATGTATCGGGATTTGAAGAAAGTGTTTTGGTGGCCTAGAATGAAGAGGGACATAGAGGAGTTTGTGAGTGCTTGTTTAGTGTGCCAAAAGTCTAAGGTAGAACATCAAAAGCCTTCAGGATTGCTTCAACCCTTAAGTATACCGGAGTGGAAGTGGGATAGTATTTCCATGGATTTTGTAGTTGCGTTGCCTAAGACTGTGGGGGGGCATGACTCCATTTGGGTCATTGTTGATAGGTTAACTAAGAGTGCACATTCCTTCCCATTAACATTAAGTATTCCTTAGAGAAACTAGCTCAGCTTTAGATCAGTGAGATTGTGAGGTTGCATGGCATACCATCTAGTATAGTTTCAGATAGAGATCCCAGGTTTACCTCTAGATTTTGGGAGAGTTTGCAGCATGCCTTTGGGACCCAGCTCAGGCTTAGTTCAGCTTATCACCCTCAGACTGGTGGTCAGACCGAGAGAACCATTCAATCCTTAGAGGATTTGCTTAGAGCTTGCGTGTTAGACCAAAGGGGTAGTTGGGACAGCTTTTTGCCTTTGATAAAGTTTACCTATAACAATAGTTTTCACTCTAGCATAGGTATGACGCCTTATGAGGCATTATATGGTAGGAGATGTAGAACACCTTTGTGTTGGTGTGAGCCGGGGGAGAGCCTTGCGTTAGGACCTGAGATAGTGCAGTATACCACTGATAAGGTTGGGATAATCCAAGAGAGGATGAGAACAGCCCAGAGTAGACAAAAGATCTATGCTGATAAGAGAAGAAAAGAGTTAGAGTTCAAGGAAGGAGATCATGTATTCCTGAAAATCACTCCATGGACTGGGGTTGGTAGGGCATTAAAGTCTAGAAAACTTACACCTCGATTCATTGGTCCTTGCCAAACTCTTAAAAGATTCGGAAATGTTGCCTACCAAATTGCTTTACCTCCACACTTGTCCAATCTTCATAATGTTTTCCATGTTTCTCAACTCCGGAAATACATCCACGATCCTTCGCATGTGATCGAGTCGGATCATCTTGAGGTTAAGGAAAATCTGACAGTGGAAACCATGCCGGTGAGAGTTGAGGATTGGAGGGTGAAACAACTTCGAGGTAAAGAGATTCCTTTAGTTAAGGTAATCTAGGGAGGACCTGCACCCGAGAGTGCTACTTGGGAACTTGAAGAGAAGATGAAGGAGTCCTATCCAGAGTTATTCGCTTCAGGTAAAATTCGAGGACGAATTTTCTTTTTAGGAGGGGAGAGTTGTAACATCCTAAATTTTATTAGGTAAAATATTAATTAAATTAAATAAATGAGTAGAGGAAATAATTAATTAAATAGATGAATAAATAATAGGATTAATATTATTATTAGTTTTATACATAAAGTTAGTTTAAATTTAAAAAGAAGAGAAGGGGGAGTTGAGAGTAGGCCCAAGCCCAATAAGGCATTCTAGTAAGGAGGGGTTATCAGTTCACCCTAATCCTTATTCGTATTATCGTCAGAGAGCGAAATGCTAAGGAGGGGAGAAACCGAGTCTCAAGAGAGGATTGCTGCAGAGTGAGCATCAAGAACCAAGAAAGGGGCTTCCTTGCTGTAATCGATCTTCACTTAAGGCACGGTGGGGGAGAGGGTACTGCTTGTATATGCATGTAGGGGTGCTTGGGTAGTGATTTAAGACTAGAAATTCGTATTGATGTATGTTATAACTGAGAATGGATGATATAAACTGTGATTTATGGATGATTGAATGATTCTTGATGAATCTTGAGTGATTTGAATGAGAATAATGAGAATAGTGAAAAGGGGTTAAATAAGGGTTTGATGATTTGGGGTTTTGATGGAAAAACCATATAAAACTGTTAAAGATTGATGATTTTGATGATTATGAATGGTGTTTTATCGAAAAGAATTGATTAGAGATTGATTGGAGGGGTTTATAGATGTTAGAAATCGTGAAATCTGTGATCTGCGTCGCGGGTGATCAATTACCAGGTGTGGTAATCGATTACCAGGGTGTTCTAGGCAACCCAGAAGTGTTGTTTGTTCGCTGGTAATCGATTACAGGATTGTAGTAATCGATTACCAGAGAGTTTGTTTGCAGGTAATCGATTACAGAGATGCTGTAATCGATTACCAGTGTGTTTGCTTGCAGGAATCGATTACAAGGTGGTTGTAATCGATTACCAGAGACCTTATTTGCAGGTAATCGATTACTAGAAGTTGGTAATCGATTACCAGAGTGGATTTTGAGAGCCTAAGTGCTTGATGATGGGTGATGATGCTTGATAATGCTTTATATTGATTATGGTGTGATAATTAATGATGTTGATGATGTTTTGGTATGCATAATGATTGGTGAATATGCAAAATGATAGGTAATGTTTTGGTATGCATAATGATTGGTGAATATTCAATATGATAGGTGATGTTTTGGTATGCATAATGATTGGTAAATATGCAATATGATTGATAATATTTTGGTGTGCATATTGGTTGGTGAATATGCAATATGATTGATAATGTTTTGGTGTGCATATTGGTTGGTGAATATGCAATATGATTGATAATGTTTTGGTGTGCATATTGGTTGGTGAATATGCAATATGATTGATAATATTTTGGTGTGCATATTGGTTGGTGAATATGCAATATGATTGATAATGTTTTGGTGTGCATTTTGGTTGGTGAATATGCAATATGATTAATGATGATGTTACTTAAGTTGTGCGGGCCCATAGAGGGGGTACAACTTAGGAGAGATGCCTTGAGCATATGTGATGAGACCTGAATTGTGCGGGCCCATAGAGGGGGTACAATTCGGGAGGTGAACTGAGTTGTGCGGGCCCATAGAGGGGGTACAACTCAGGGGATCAAGATGGGGCGTTCGATGCACGGACCCATAGAGGGGGTGCAACCTAGGGGTAATTTGTACTGGCCCATAGAGGGGGTGCAACCTAGGGTCGAATGTCGTTGCGCGGGCCCATAGAGGGGGTACAACCTATCGGATTGTGTGTGGTGACTCCGGTACACTATCTTGGTACTAACTAGAGTGATTGACGAGGTGCACCCATTGTGCGGAGTTCCAAGTCATGATCTTTGGGTAGGTGATGAGATGAGTTTGGTGCATATGATGATGTGTTATACTCAACGATGGAATTGAGTTATATAATAATGTTGATGAGTTTTGGTGCATACATGATGGATGTATATGTGTTATATCTGATGATGATATTGAGTTATAAATGATGTTCTGAGTATTAATGATGAATGTGTATTATGTGAGTATGTGATTCCTGTGGTGAATGATGGTGTGAAATTTATATGCTAATTTAGATGAAAGCTATATGCTGATTTATAGATGATTCTTATCTGATGGATTATTGGATGTTTTGGTATGAGGTATGATGTATGATGATGTTGTTTATATGTGGGTGAGGATAGGGTAGCCTCCTATATGTATGTATGAGTAGTATTCTTTTCCTCATCGTTATACTGTGGATATTTTTACAGGTGTTGATGATGACACGACTGGTGTCGAGTTTAATTAAAGGGAGTGTGTTCTGATACATGTGACATCAGGGCATAATAGTAGGGTTATTTCTTTATGTTTCTAGTTAAGAAAGTTTTTGGTGTAAACTGTTTTGGATGCCTTGCACGGCAAGTAGGATGTTTAGGTGTTTTATTTCTTTAGAGATTCCGCTACATGAGTATTTGGAATACTTTTAAGTTCTATTTCATTTTAATTGAGTTGTTTTCGAACTAATGAGGTTTTAATAAGAGAGTTATGTGAACCTTTTACCCATTGTGGGACGTTGCCTTTTTATACTTCAATTTATTAACCGTATGAGAGTTTGGGGTAGAAGGGTGTCACAGTGAGTTTGGATGGTCGTTCGGGATGTGCTTTTGCATCATCGTGAGGCAAATCCAACAAAGGGTAGCATAAATAAAACCTACGTTTGCCTTGGTTTTATGTCTACCCAAACATGTTGTTAGTCTCTCTTAGGTAACTTTCTCATACCAAACAAAGAGTTGAAGATGAAATTAAATTAGTTAATCAATTATAATATATTTTTGACAAAAATTTGTCATGATGGCAACTAGCTAGATAGGATGGGATGAATTTTACCTAGTATGGATGAAAAAAAAGGTATTTAACTCGAGGAAACATGTATTTACACACATGTAAAAGATATATCAATTAAGAAAATTATTTTTATGAGTGTGAAAAATAAATATTGATCATTAAATCTAATCACAAATGATTAAAATCAAAACATAAAATCATATTATTATTAAATAATCATCTATGTATGGTTATAATATTGCTCTTTTTTAGGGTATATTATTGCTATTACTTTATATAAGATCTCATTAGATGTATCCTTTTATAAATGATCTATTACTTTATGCTTTAATATTAATTATACCTAAAAGTACTACCAATTACCAAGAACGTGGATTGGTCGGTAGGAGGCTGTTCCAACTTAACTAGTTGTCTTGAGTTCTTTGGATATGCAACCGTACTTGGAGGGAGATTTTTTTTGCCTATAAAAGTCCTACCTTATTGGAACATTATTGCCTCTCGTAAAAAACACTTATAGTATTTTAAAAAAATACATAAAAGTAGGCATTGACCTTAAATAAATTAAATAATGAAATCACATCACATTTAGAGTGCATACATGAAAATTTTACTTTATAATTTAATTATTATCGTGTTGAGATTGAATTTGGGTTTTGTTATTGAAGTTAAAGTAAGACAAGACATCATACCTACAAAATATAAGTTTCATTTATTTTGTCATGTCCAATAAAATTAATGGATTTGTCATCATCGGTTCTTAGATTTAAGAATAACAATATCAAAAATAAAAAAAAATTGTATTAAAAAGAAAAAAATTATTATATCAGAAACATTAAGATACAATAAATAACTTTTTGATATTTTTTATTTTATATATTTCAATCTCAAATTGATGTTTATATTATTAAAATCGTAAAAATAAATGTAACCTTTTGTATTTATTTATAAAAGGATTTAGTGGATATTCCATTTAATAATATGTTGTCACATACCATTTGATGAATATGATAATTTATGTGTTATTAAACCCAATATATTATGTGACAACATATAAAACCTTTTTACAATAACATTGTATATTTATAACTCTTTATAAAAATAAATTAATGTTTTATATTTTAAAATTTCACAAAATATTATTTTTGAAGTAGGAGTACATCTTATGTTTAATTAGACAAACAATGCGACTTTATTTATAACATTATAGGTCTCATTTGGTTACGAATTTTTAATTTTGAACTTTTAAAAACTTTTAATCAAATTTTTATAGCTAAAAATCAAAAACTCAAAATCTGATTTTGTGACTACTAAAGAGACATTGACGACCCTACTTTTTATTGAAACCATGTTGATGTATAAAGGGGATGTCCTTAACATTGGAGCATGGCATTCAACACCTCATTCTCGAAAGAGACTTCATTTTTGTCTTCAACTTTGACTCTTCAATGATTCAATGAACAAATGTACCATCTGACATGAGTTATAGGCAGCACTACATATGGTCTGTCCAGCTTTGCTGTGTTTTCTTACCCCCATCGTTTGTTAAGCTAATTTTTTTCTCCACACGTCATTTTTTTGTTCAATTTGGGACTTCTTCATGTGATGCTAACTCCTAAGCGTAGTCATAAACACGGGAAATTATTAGATGGTACTGGACCACCACATCATATATGCTCCCGATCAATTAACATTTGACACATAAGAAAAATTGGTCCGGACTAAATAAATTCATGGTCGGACCATGAATTTTTCTTATGTATCAAATGTTAATTAGTCGGGACCATGGATGATGTGGTAGTTCGGGACCATCTAATAATTTTTCCATAAACACCGATAGTAAATGATTAGTAAATGTGGACTTTAATTTTTACTTTTAACTAGACGGGTAGGCGTGCGTTCCCACGGGTCAATACACATCGGTGTGTTAGTTGTAACATGATTTTTATAATAAAATATATTTCATATTAAATATATAAATAATTGAATAAAATTAATATAATCATTATTATGTCTTCAATTTTTTTATTTTTATCATCTAAATATGTCTGTGTTTTTATGCAAATTATTTTTTCCTACTAATATAAATATTTATCCCTATAATTTAAATGTAAATATTAATACATATTATATAAATTTTTCATTGCTAGACAAATTATATTTGTCCCATCTTTATTTTACTAAACTAGTATGTGACCCGTGCCTTCGCACGGGTAAATTGATAGTATGATTTATGTTGCACGTGATTCGCACGAGATAAAATATTAGCTATCATAAATTTTTTGGTGAAGAGAATATATTTTAATATAATAATAAAAAAGAAAATTAATGTATGAAAAAAAGAAAAAAATGGTAAGAGCAAGACTGCCTCCAGCGGTTCATTAAAAAAATACTCTTATAATAAAACAAATTATAGGAATGAATAATTAGTGAAAATGATTTAATACAATAAAAAAAGAAGACAAAAGTGCGATAGAAATAAAAGAAAACGATAAAAGCAAGACTCTCTCATGAAGGATACATGTTATTCATTGGATAAAAAATTAATACTAAATTGAGAATAAAAAACAAAAAAATTGGAAGTCTGAAAATATGACACATGTACTGTGAGAACAATTTTAATGTAGAGTAAATAAAATAGATAAAATGGTAGGAACGGAACTGTCTCCCATAGAGAATACCTGCAGTTCATAAAAAGATTCTTTCGTGATAAAGCATATTAATAAAAATAAATAATGAGAGAAAATATTTTAATATCATAATAAAAAAGGAAATGAAAGTGATATAAAAAAATAAAAGAAAATGGCGGGATTAAGCCAGCCTCCTATGGAAGATACCTATGATTCATAAAAAAAAAACACTACAATAGAAGCTAAATAAATAGAGATATAATTTTGATAAAAAATAGAAAGAAAGTTAAAAGGGTGATGTGATGTTTTTGGGAGAAAATAAAAATGATAAGAATAGGACTGTCTGTCTCCCGTGAAGAAAACTTGCACTTCATTAAAAAATTCTTTTATAATGAAACATATTAATCAAAATGAATAATGAGAGAAAATATTTTAATATTTAATAAAAAAAATGAAAGTGATATAAAAAAATAAAAGAGAAAAGAAAATGACATGATTAAGACTGCCTCCCACGGGGAATACCAGTGATTTATAAAAAACACTATAATAGAAGCTAAATAAATGGAGATATAACTTTGATTAAAAAATAAAAGGAAAGTAAAAAGGATGATGTGATGTTTTTTGGGGAATAAAATAAAATGGTAGGAATAGAACCGTCTCCTGTGAAAAATACCCGCATTTTATAAAAATTCTTTTATAATGAAACATATTAATAAAAACGAATAATGAGAAAAAGTATTTTAATATCTTAATAAAAAAAGGAAATGCAAGTGATATAAAAAAATAAAAGAGAAAAGAAAACGACAGGATTAAGACCGCCTCCCGTGGAGGATACCCGTGACTCATAAAAAAACAACTATAATATAAACTAAATAAATAGAGATATAACTTTGATAAAAAAAAGTAAAAAGAAAGTGAAAAGGATAATTAAAAAATAAAATTAATGTGTGAGAAAAAAATAAAATGGTAGGAACAAAACTGCCTCCCATGGAGAATACCCGTAGTTCATAAAAAAATTATTTTATAATGAAACATGTTAATAAAAACGAATAATGAGAAGAAATAATTTTAATATCATAATAAAAAAATGAAAGTGAGATAGAAATAAAAGAAAAAAAGAAAACGACAGAATTAAGACTATTTCCCGTTGACGATACCCGTGATTCATAAAAAAAATCACTATAATAGAACCTAAATAAATGGAGATATAATTTTGATAAAAAAATAAAAAAAAGTAAAAAGGATGATGTGATGTTTTTTGGAGAAAAAAATAAAATGGTAGGAACAGGACTATTTCCCGTGTAGAATACCCATAGTTCATAATTGTTTTTTATAATGAAACATATTAATAACAACAAATAATGAGAGAAAATATTTTAATATCATAATAAAAAAATAAAAGTGATATAAATAAATAAGAGAAAAAGAAAATGACAGGATTAAGACTGCTTCACGTGGGGGGATAGCAGTGATTCATAAAAAAACACCACAATAGAAGTTAAATAAATGGAGATTTAACTTTGATAAAAAAAATAAAGAAAGTAAAAAGGATAATAAAAAAAATTAATGTGTGAGAAAAAAATGGACTATCTCCCGTGGAGAATACCCACAGTTCCTAAAAAAAATTCTTTCATAATGAAACATATTAACAAAAACGAATAATGAGAGAAAATATTTTAATATCATAATAAAAAAAGAAAATGAAAGTGAGATAAAAAAATAAAAGAAAAAAAGAAAACAATAGGATTAAGACTACCTCCCGTGGACGATACCCGTGATTCATAAAAAAATCACTACAATAGAAGCTAAATAAATGAAGATATAATTTTGATAAAAAAATAAAAAAAAAATAAAAAAGGTTGATGTGATGTTTTTGGGAGAAAAAATAAAATGGTAGGAACAGGATTGTCTCCCGTGGAGAATACCCACAGTTCATAAAAAAAATCTTTTATAATGAAACATATTAATAAAAACAAATAATGAGAGAAAATATTTTAATATCATAATAAAAAAATGAAAGTGATATAAATAAATAAGAGAAAAAGAAAATGACAGGATTAAGACTGTCTCCCGTGGAGGATACTCGTGATTCATAAAAAAAAACACCACAATAGAAGTTAAATAAATGGAGATTTAACTTTGATAAAAAATATAAAAAGAAAGTAAAAAGGATAATAAAAAAATTAATGTGTGAGTAAAAAATAAAATGCTAGGAACAGGACTGTCTCCCATGTAGAATATCCGCAGTTCCTAAAAAAATTCTTTTATAATGAAACATATTAATAAAAACGAATAATGAGAGAAAATATTTTAATATCATAATGAAAAAAGAAAATGAATATGAGATAAAAAAAATAAAAGAAAACGACACGGTTAAGACTGCCTCCCATGGAGGATACCCGCAGTTTGTAAAAAAAATTCTTTTATAATGAAACATATTAATAAAAACGAATAATGAGAGAAAATATTTTAATATCATAATGATATACGAAAATGAAAGTGAGAAAAATAAAAGAAAAAAAGAAAACGACAGGATTAAGACGGTCTCCCGTGGAGGATACCCATGGTTCATAAAAAAACACTACGATAGAAGCTAAATAAATGGAGATATAATTTTGATAAGAAAATAAAAAGAAAGTAAAAAGGTTGATGTGATACTTAAAAATAAAATGATAGAAACAGGACCGTCTCTCGCGGACAATACTCGCAGTTCATAAAAAAATCAAAGTATGATATAAAGAAAATAAAAAAAGTAAAATGTAAAAAAAGAAAGAAAAAGCAAAAACAGAAGTGTTGTAGAAAACTTTAGGGAATGGATCCCCTCACGTTGTAATTTCAAATGGACGCCCCTGCAGTCAAATCTAACTGATAAAAATATTTATAAGACATTATTTTTATTATTAAATAACAATGTAAAATAAATGGAGGTAAGGATCTCATGCAGTTTTAAAAAACTGCAAATCCTAACCCAAAACTTTAAAAGAGAGAAATGGAAAAAGCAAAAAAAAGAAGTATGATGAAAAGTTAAAGAGAGAGAAGTGGAAAGTAAATTTTGCTGGGCGGGAAAATATGTGTCAAGAATGTGACACGTGGCTAGCTAAGGGTTTTGTTTTTGCCACGTGTTTTGTTTTTCTAGATTGTATTAGATTAGAAGAGTCTAAAGGTAAAAAAAAAGTCATATAATTACTACATACAAATTAAACACAATAGCCCCATTTGTTAGTTAATTATATTTACATAGTGTAATATTTAATAAATTAACATTTATACATTAATAAACTTTATAAAAGATTTATTTCCTGTAATGTATAATAAATATTATAATAAAATTTAAAATAATTTTCTATCAATAAAATCATAATTTAATTTAAATATAACTCTTACAATCTATCTATTAAATTAATATTTAGATTCATAAAAAAAATAACATGTATATATTAATAAATAATATGTAAATATTTATACCCATTTGATGCATAAAAAAATTATAAGAAAAAAATTATAAAGAAATTCTATCAATAAAATATCATTCAATTTAAAAAAGTGATTCATTTTTATTTATTATTTTTCTAAGATTTTTACATCTGAAAACAAAAACCATAAAGAAAAAAATTTATAGTTGTCGCAACCGGGATCGCGACGGGAATAAGGGAAAAAAATTTATGGTTTAATAGAGTCACCATAAAAATTTATTTTAAAGGGAAAATCTTAGGAAAACCCTTTTAAAGAGAAAATGGCCTTTGGAACCAGATTTGGATTCGAAGTCGATTATGCGTAGGGAAGGTATTAGCACCCTACGACATCCGTCCTATGACGATTACCTTTAATTAATTGTGCAAATTTTGTTAACTTTGAAAATATTTATTTTACCCCATTAAAATTGAAAAAGAAATTAAACTATTTTTGTTTTTATTTTTATTTTTTTGGTATTTTTTAGTAAATGAAATAGTTTATTTAAAAAAATGATTGCTTTTTATTATTGAAAAGGAGAAGGACAATTTTGGAAATTTCTTTTTTGATATATTTAAATTTTAAATTTTTATGTATTTTTATAATAATTAATTGTGCAAATTTTGTTAACTTTGAAAATATTTATTTTATCCCATTAAAATTGAAAAAGAAATTAAACTATTTTTGTATTTTTATTTTTTTGGTATTTTTTAGTAAATGAAATATTTTATTTAAAAAAATGATTTTTTTTATTATTGAAAAGGAGGAGGACAATTTTAGAAATTTCTTTTTTGATGTATTTAAATTTTAAATTTTTATGTATTTTTATAATAATTGAGAAAAAAATTTATTTAAGAAAATGATTTGATTTTTATTAACAAAGAAAAACATTTTAAAAATTTATTTTGGCTTGACGGGTCCGGTTTCTGCTCCTACGTATCCCCAGCTGCAATTGAGAAATCAAAGCCACGTAGTTCTGAAATTCATTGGTTGATTGATTTTTTTTTAAAGATTGATTTTTGATTTGAAAAGAGGATTGCAAAGGTTGATTTTTTGTTAGAAAGAAGATTGAAAAATATTTTGCTTTCTTTTTATTTTCTGAAGGAATCAATTTTGGAAAGAATGACTGATTTTTATTTTAGAAAATATTAAAAAAAATTTACTTTGTCTTTATTTTTGAAAGATTTTTAGAAAGAAAAATATTTTGTTTTTATTTTTATTTTTTGAAGGAATCAATTTTGGAAATAATGATTGATTTTTATTGTAAAAAAATTAAAAATATTTTGATTTGTTTTTATTTTTGAAATTTTTTTGAAAAGAATGATTGATTTTTTTATTTAAAAAATGATTGAAAAATATTTTCATTTGTTTTTATTTTTGAAAGATTTTTTTGGAAAAAGATTTTTATTTTTTGAGCTTGAGTTTACTTGCACGTGGTTCAAGTCAAACACTCGGTTTGCTCAATAAACTCTTACGATCCAAATGATATTAAAGCCGGTATCCATTGTTCAATTAACTTCATTGGTTGTTGCGTAGATTAAAACAAAACATGCTTATATTCATTATTTGATTTATTTAATTATGAAAACATTTTTATTAAAATTGATATTTATTTTCATTTGTGATGGGATATAAAACTAAATTAGGTGTATATTTACAAATATAATCTTATACCATATATAAGTGACACATATTTACATAAACAAAATATACTAGGCTAATATTTACACTTAAACGTTTAAATATAATTAAAATCTCAATCATAGAAATATTTACAGCATAAAAAGAAAATTGACTAATCTACATATACACACACACAAACACACACGCACACACACACACACATATATATATATATATATATATATATATATTGAAATAACATTTATGATACACTTAAGACTTTAATTATAAAGGATTTACTTATTCACACACATCAATAATATAACATAGTCAATAAACCCTAAATATGTTTTTGGTCCCTGGAAAGTGGAAATATACACCCCTTATGGTTTTAGTCCCTGGAATTGTTTTTAGCAAATTAGTCCCTGGAAAAATTGTCTGTTATCATTTTAGTCCTTGTTGTTAAATGTCTCTATTAAGTGATGATTTGGCACCCAGAAACAATGACAGAGACTCACACGTGGCATGTCAGAAACGCATGTGCTCCTCATGTGACTCTGAAAGCCCTTATTATCATCCTCTTCTCCCTAATGTAAGACACCCATCATCAGTATTGGTTTAAACTTAGGGCATGCCTCCACCCATTCTGCGATTTGTAGCGGACAACAAACGGAGGAAGGGATTGTTGTGGGATATTGCTTTCGAAAACGGAGGAAGATCCATTGAAGAGTTTGAAGCCACGAACGGGAATGAGGTCTAAGCAAAAATCCTATTCTTCCCATTCTGTTTTAGGAAGGAGGTTGTGTGGATATGGAGATGAAATTGTCACTTTGACTTCTGGAAGTGTAAAGAATCTTGGAAGGAAATTCTTCAGGTGCCCTAACTGGAAGGTATCCCTGATAAAACTTCATGTACATGCTTTTGGGTTTTGTTTCCATTTTGAATTACGTTAAAGTTTAACATTTTCTCAGAACAAAGGTAGTTACAATTTCTTCCAATGGCTTAAAGTTTAACATTCTCGCGCTTCTGACATGCCATGTGTGAGTCTTTATCACTGTTTCTGGGTGCCAAACATCTCTTAACAAAGACATTTAACAACAAGGACTAAAATGATAACAAACAATTTTTCCAGGGACTAATTTGCTAAAAAAATTCCAGGGACTAAAACCATAGGGGGGTATATTTCCATGGACTAAAAACATATTTAAGCCTATAACATAATAACTTAAAAAAATTAAAGTAAATAAAATAAAAATGGGGATAAGAGTTTTAGAAACCCCTCACGCCCCCTATTCTGTCTCACACTCAGTTATTATTTTCAGAAAACAGAAACCTAAGGGCCTATTTGGTTTGCATTTTCATTTTCTGTTTCCATTTCCTGTTTTTACTCTGTTTCCTGTTTTCTGAAATTTTACAAAGGAAAAACTGGAAATGCTGAAAATAGAAAAATTTTATTTCCAGCATTTCCAGTTTTTCCTTTGTAAAATTTCAGAAAACAGTAGAAAATGGAAACAGGAAATGAAAATGCAAACCAAATAGGCCCTAAGAGAGAGAATGGGAAAAGAAAGAAGAAGGGGGAGAGGGGGCAGCCGCATGGCGGCTGCGGATCTGAACGGCGCGGTGGTGCCCGGGGAGACTGCGCGTGCGACGGGGAAGAAATTGAACGGCCATGGTCGCGGTTGGACAGTGCACGTGGTGGTTTGATGGCGGCCGAGTTCGGATCTGTGGGGAGAAAAGAGGAAACCATGCGGTGGTTGCAGATCGGGATCGTGTGACACCCTTCTACCCCGTACTCTTATACAATTAATAATTCGAATTATAGAAAGAATAGTGTCCCGCAACGGGTAAAAAGGTTCACATTTCTCATCGTAACAAACGTCATTTATTTCATAAGTAAACTCATATGAGATAAAATAGAAGTCAATGTTTCAAAATATTTTAAGCAGCGGAATCCACACCTAAATAACCTACTGGCCATGTAAGACACTTAACAGTTTACAAAATCCTTTCCTAGAAATAGAAATCATAAAATAAAAACCCCCAACAGTATACCCTGATGTCACATATATCAGAGCGACTCTCCCTTCAATCAATACTCGACACCAGTCGTGTCATCATCATCACCTGTAAAATTAACCACAGTGTAACGGTGAGGAAAAGAATACCACTCATACATACACATAGGAGTTACCCTATCCTCACCCTCATATAAACATTATTAAATCACGTCACATACTCAAACATCAAGTATTTCATCATATAATAATAATCTATAATTCATCACATAACATATCATCAATAACCTCATATAAATCTCACATCATCGTTCACCAAGGAAACACATGTTCTGTTCTCAACACATAATACTCATTTCATCGTTAATACTCATCTCATCATCATATAATTCAATTTCATCGTCAATATTATACAAGTTCATCCATCATCATATACATCGAAACTCCTCAACCTCGTCCCAAGGATCATGACTCAGAACTTCACACAATGGGCGCACCTCGTCAATCACTCTAGTTGTTACCAATGATAGTCTACCGGTATCACCACACAAACCGATAGGTTTTACTCCCTCATTGGGCCCGCACAATGACATTCAACCCTAGGTTGCACCCCCTCGTTGGATCAGTACAATTCTATCATTCCTAGGTTGCACCCCCTCGTTGGGTCCGTGCATCGAACACCCCATCATGGTCTCTGCACCCCCTCGTTGGGTCCATGCAGTTCACCTCCTGAGTGTACCCCCTCGTTGGGCCTGCACAACTTAGGTATCACCTCATATGCTCAAGGCATCATCAACATCGTAAGGTTATATACATCGCCATCGTTAACATTGTTACACATCTTCGATCATCGTTATCATCACTAAATACATCATCATCATCATCATCGTTTAAACATCATCATATAACATCAAATTCATCATCATATAAGCATCATAATCATCATCATCATTATCATCATCTTATAAGCATCATAATCATCACCATCATCATTATCATCAACACATAAGCATCATTTAATCATCATCATCATTATCATCATCACATAAGCATCATTAATCATCATCATCATAGTCATAATCATATAAGCATCATTAATCATCATCGTCATACATCGCAATAGTATAAACATCTATCATCACGGATATGTCATATCATCGTACTCATACCACAATCAATACCCTTTAAACTTTCCACTTAATATCATCAATTCCATGAAATAACATTTGTATTAAATACATATCAATCTCAATTCCATATGTTAAAGGAAAACATCCTTACTCTGAAAGGAACTCATCAAAATCACATCACAAACAAAAATTCTGCGAGCTGCGCTTCAACCTGCAGCGCAGATTCCAGAGGGCTGCGCTTCAACCTGCGCTGCAGCGCAACCTGTAGCGCAGATCTGTGCTTCAACCTGCGCTGCAGCGCAACCTGCAGCGCAGATCTACGCTTCAACCTGCGCTGCAGCGCAACCTGCAGCCCAGGTGTCGCAGAACGCGACAGCACTACATTTTTTCCCCTTTTGCTCCCTTCTTCGATCCCTACTCAACCGTAATTGTTTATACTTCGATTCAACACGTTTTTATCAAACAAATTCAATGAAATAATCAATCTTTAACACGATTATACAGTTACTCAATCAAAACCCCAAATCATCAAACCCTTATTTACCCCTTTCGCTATTTTCGCTATCCTCTTCAATTTCATTCAAGATCTCATCAAGATTCATCAAATCATTCATCAATTAACAATTTTCATCATCCATACTCAATATAAGCATATATCAATATGAATTTAAAGTCTTAAACCACTACCCAGCACCCCCACATGCACATACAAGAAGCACCCTCTCCCCCACCGTACCTTGAAGTGAAGATCGAACCGCAACAATTCTTGATTCTCAATGATTATTCTACAGCAACCCCTTCTTGAGACGTCGTTTCTCCCCTCCTTAGCGTTTCGCTCTCTGACGATTTGAAAATAAGGATTAGGGTGAACTGAGAACCCCTCCTTAAATAAAATGCCTATATGGGCTTGGGCCCATTCTCAACCCCCTTATCATCTTTTTAAATTTAAATTAGCTTTATGGATAAAACTACTCATAATATTAATTCTATTATTTATTTATTTAATTACTTATTTATTCCTCTACTCTATTAGTTTAATTTAATTAAATTTTACTTAATAAAATTCAGGATGTTACAGATCGCGCGGTGGCATACAAGAGGACCTACACTTGCACGAAGAAGACAAGGCCGCACAACGATTACTGGAACTGAAACAACTGCAGATTTGCAACGTGTGGCAGCGATGGCGTGCGACTGAGACGACTTTGCGTGCGACTGAGACGATGGTTGCAGTGAGACAGTCTCAGAGGGGTTTTTTTTGGAGGAATAGCTTGCGCAGCGGCCAACCGTGCGATGCAAGGTGGCTGCAAGGAGATGACAACCATGGTGGCTGCATGGTGAAGCGGCTGGACAGTCGCAATGGGGCAGTGACGTGCACAGGTGTGGACGGTGCACTTGGGTGCCACTGCGGTGGTGGATGCGGTTAAGGAGACGCAAAAATTGGTTCTATTTCTTTCTCTCTTTCTCTGTTTCCATTTGATTCTGATTCTGATCTTACCCCTTGATTTTTTTTAAAAAAAATATAGAGACCTCCCTATTGGTAGTTAGTACAACGGTGGTGGTAGTGGCCGTGACAATGGCTGAGCGAGATTGGTTTTGCTTTTTTCTTTTTTATTATTTGTTTCTTTCTTAACAAAACTGTGTATAAAGGACTTTATAATTTTTGGTATTGATTAAGGGTACCTTTACTATTTACTCCATTGATATTTCCATTCTTTACCTTAGGATGAATTTGAAGGCACCAATGGCACACACATAACAATTTCAAATAACGCAGAGAGTATATATGCAAGCAATGATAACCAAATATATTTCAGCAGCAAATATTGAAAAAGATAAGAAATACCAAATTAAAGTCTCTGCTCTTTCTTCTCATTGCTTCGCTACTTTCTCTCAGAATTCTCTCATTCTCTGTGTGTTTTCTCATATTTCTTCTCTGGTTTAAATAGATCTCTGATTAATCATTCAACAAACATCAATCTCCCTACCACAACTAATCATCTAACCACTCTTCTCATCATTTTTCTATAATTTCCCGCCAACACTTTTTCAAACTTGGATTAACTCTTTCCTCCTTTTCTTCTCGCTTGGTTTATTTTATTTGAACATATTGGGAGAAAATTGAGACTAGCATACTGGGGTAACGCAACTCAGACTACACTCATATTTGTTTTTATTTTGTTTCGGTTTGAATTAATTATTTAAATCAATTAATTTCTGTTAAATAATCAATAATCAACGAATTAATTGAAACGATGAAAAAAAAAGAAAGAAATTCTGTGAATACTTTTGGACAAAATTAGGTGTTCAAAGTTGCCACTCTTTACTTATATTTTTACTAGAGAATATGATCAACAATGTTTTTATATTCTCTTTATAAAAATTAAGTAAAGTAAAAGAATTCCAATTTTGTCCGGGAGTATATTGAAAAGTAATAGTGAAAAGCTGGGGGGTTCATTTCTGTCTTTGACCTAAAATGAAGAGGTGTGAGACAGACTCTTGACTGAAACATAAAGGCGTCAGGCAATTACTCGACTTTGACTAAAAGGAGTCAGAAGATGTTGTGCTTTGATTATTGAAAGAAGCTAGGTTGGTGCTGGGCTTTGCTTGAAATGTGTCAGACAGATACTGGGCTTTGATTGAAAGGTGCCAGACCGATGCTAGGCTTTGTTTGAAAAGTGTCAAGCTGATGTTGGGCTTTGACTCAAATGTTCCAAACAGATGTTGGGCTTTGATTGAAAGGTGCCAAAATTATGTTGGGCTTTATGTCAGAGTTAAATGAGATCATGCTAAAATTGAATGTTTTGATTGAAACTCTCATGACACCAGGCAGATACTGGACATATTGACAGAGTTGAATGAAATCATGTTGATATTGAGAGTTTTGATTGAAACTCTGATGGCACCAAGTAGATATTGGAAATTTTGACAAAGTTGAATGAAACCAGGTTGATACTGGAGGTTTTGATTGAAATTGAAGGGTGCCATAGACGTAAAGATCCAAAAATGAAGATTTAATGAATCAAAAGAGCCGAGAATGGCATGAATTGGGAACATGGGCCCAATAAGAGGAATTCGGGAATAGTGTTTCCAACGGGCATTATTCTTGGATTCAGAAATTAGAACGTTACATTAATGCTATCTTCTTTCCAAATTCAAATCTGTCAAAAATCTGCACAAATTAACAGATTTCTAATTAAAATAGCATCAAATTCAAATTCAAACCAAATAATTACAATTATTACAATTATTTACAAAAAAGGATTATTTTGGGGCATAAATCACTATTTTAGCCTTGATAAGTGTAATAAAAACATAGGAAAATATCACATAATTTACACTTATCAATACCCTGTGAAGAAATGAATTTATGTTGTGTGTTTGGACTTTGAAATTGAAATCTACTGGGTTTGTGACTTCCCCAAAAAAAGGCAATGAGTACAAGGACTCAAAGAACTGAAGATGTATCACGTACGGAGATTGTGATATCAACTTATTGTGGGTATATGGACCCATGGGGAAGTAACACGAACAAGATTTCAAAGGTGGGTCCGGTTAGAGGACTCAAAAGATGTTAGGGTTGCAAGAGTCCAAAGAACTAAAATGCAGTGATGACAAATGATGATGATGATGTAATATGATTCACAAGCAAACAAATTGACTAGACACCGGATGATGCATGACAATCAAGAAACAAGATGCTAAGACCATTTTTGAAACATGATGCACGATGCAAAAGAAAATAATGCAATTGATATGTGTAACGTCCTAATTTCTCAATTAAAAAATAATGCCTGTTGGAAGCACCATTTCTAAACTCGTGAAATTAATTCGTTAATTTCGCGTATCAACATACAACATAATCGCTTGAGTAACCCAACAATTACTAAAGCTCCAAACATCACATACTTAGTTCAAAGAATGCCAAAACAAGGTTGCCATCAAGATTCCAATTCAATGCATTAAGTAACTTTATACATTCCTAAGAACATCCTAATTAATATCAGTAAAGGTTCCAAGCAACATTAAATACATCAACATGACTAAACAATAAGCCCTTAACATCCACGAGTCTTCTATTGCTCGTCACTATCCTGTGGAGTACCCTGCACATCTGAAATATATTCCCACGGAATGGGGTTAGATCAACGTCCCAGTGAGCGTGAAAAGTGTGTGCAGTGTGGGGAGGCAACCAAGAACCATCATATATATATATTCATAGTATCACAATTAGAGGCAATTAAACATGATTCATCATCATTAAAATAATGCTTATGATGCAATGCATGACTGTGAGGTGTTGTTACCCGACACCCGGGGTCTTTTCTCTGTAACGTGATTATGACTGCTGTTGAGCGCTCGACCATGCAACCAAGGACCGTCGTCCAGGGCTACCTATGATTAAGTCTTAATTATTATCATTCTTAATTTATTCTTGGTTGGGGACCCCATCTCCCTCTTGGCCATGAGTTCGACGTGGTTACCCCGTCTTTCTTAAATAAGTTTCCCGAAGGCCTGTGACTGTGACGGTCAATGACCCTGTGATAGCCCGAAGGCACTGTGATGGCTAAAAGCCCTGTGATATTTCAATTCATGATGCATGACTATGATGGCCAAAGGCCCATGATTAATCTTTATAAGAGACTATAAGATGCTGTGATGATCCGAAGATCCATGAAATTCATTCAATGATGGCCAAAGGCCCATGATAAACCTTTATGTGAGACTATAATTCAATAACACAATTATTCCCAAATTCACTACCCTAGGGTTTGCCATTCAACTCATGAAATCATTATAATGCAACATTATATTCCACATTCATCAAATCATAATTAACAGCAACAATAATAACAAGGGAAGGAAGAATATGGAGCATACATAAGAGAACAATCAAGAAAACAAGTGAGTGAGAACCACACTCACCTCAATGGAGAAAAGAGGAGAAGGAATGGAGGAATGAAGGAATGGAGGGGAAGAGGATGAAGATCCAAGCTCCAAGAGATGGTGAAAAAGCCTCCCAATCAAGTACTCCTTCTTCTCCTAGCTCCCCCTTTCTCTAGAATCGCCTCTCTCTCTATAACCCTAGAAGTGAAGAAAATTACGCTGAAACGCATTTTAAAGGGACCATGACACGTTCCTGCGCTCAGGCTGCGCTCATCGCATCTGGAGCGCAAATTTCCGGAGTTTTCCCCTCTGTTTTCTGCGCTCAGGCTGCGCTCAGCGCAGCTTGGAGCGCAGGAAACAGATTGGAATTCCTGCATTTTTTGACAGCTTTCTCTCCTGGGAAAAAATGCATCTGTTTGGGATGCAAACGAGCTCAGAATATTATTATATAATATATAAAATTGAAGCCCTGAATATTAGCTTTCTAATCCAAGTGGAATCACCTCAATTGGACATCTACAACTCTAGATATTTGCATTTTAGTGCACCAAGGTCATTAGGCTTAAACCTGAAATCAAGCAACAACCTTAGTTTTGCCTCTTAAGCTTTTCCTTATCCATCTACATTCAAATTTAAATTCAAATCTTATAGTTAAACATTATCATAAACTTATATTACTTTCTTATCTCTACTTCTTGTGATGTCATCATTCCTAAACTGATATTACTTTCTTATCCCTTTCCTGAGGTTTTCCCAATCGATTCTGATATTATTATATTAATATTAATAATATAATAACTACTATATTTATAACAATTAAGGTTATTTGAAACCTTAATGATTAATTTATCTTCTAATAATTTTATTATTATCTTGCTATAATCATAACAATTATTATATCTTCTAAAATCCAATCTTATATTATATCTCCCTCTTAGAATCCACATTATCGTATCATTATTATATCATTATTATTATAATATTATTTTATTAATAGTTACTATTATTATTATAAAAATTCTCTTTTCATAACCAATATTATTGAAATATAGTTATAAGTATTTTTATTTTATTATTATTATTATTATTATTATTATTTTTATTATAATTCTAGATTTCTAAATTTTTGGGATGTTACAATTCCACCCCCCTTAAATAAATTTTGTCCTCAAAATTTGTCTTACTATTCTCTTAAACTTAAGTCTATGACACTATGTATTGGTAACCTATAGCTAGGGTTGAATATCATGTTTCTATTAATAATATTTGTAAACTAACTATTTGAAGTCCAGAATAAATTGTATTTCTAAACTAAATCCATCTAGTCATCAGTCAAATTTATCATAACCCATTGATCAATTTTCTATCATAAACTTAAGCTCCCTGTCTCCAAATATAAATTCTAAATATTTTCTTAAGATCAAAGGCATATGCAAATACTAAATAATTAATTTCAACACATTCAAGGGTCATAGCCTAAATAATGATAAATGTGTGAGCCTTTAACTCATGATCATATCCAAATTATAAAACTATCTAAACTGTAAAATATCCTTATCGAGATCCACCTAGATCCAATGATCAAATCAACAACTCTTAACTATATATACATAATTACTCAATTTCTAAAAGCTCAAGATTAGATCTTTATCTCTGAACCTTTTAACTATAAACATAAAATTATCATATCCCTATCACCCAAAACCATCAAAGTAAAGAAATCTCTATCTCTAAAAAGATTAAATCTCTACCCCTTAAATCATACAATATCAAATCTTTATCCTTAAAACTAGCAGTAAAAAATTAAATCTCTATATCTAGCCCATAAAAACAAGCTTAACAGTTTTCCTCAAATAAAAGATCACTTAAACTTTGTGCAAAATATTATCCATCTTCCTAGGTTCTAATAATTTATCATCACTCTAGAAAGATTTCTATATTCGAAAGTAATTTAATCTCTTATAATATCTTCCTCATATCCTTCATCAGTTGAATACAACTCCAGATCATTATAATCTTATCCTAAGATCTAAAGATCCATTTACAGTTCTCCTTTCATCTATTTCCCAGTTTTTTTGTTACAAAGGAAATAAAAGACAAAACAGCAAAGGAGACAACAAGGAAAACAAAAGTTACCGCAAAAAGGTAACCCCGAAACTATCTGCTAACAAAGCAGAACTCAATAAACTAGGAGGACTTTTCCATCTAATAAAATTCTCAGTTTGAGAGACACTAGCTTTAGCTAATAGGTCAGCACAAGCGTTCCCTGCACGAAAGACATGGGCAATGTTGCAGGTCCAATTCTGACGCAGCAGGCAATGATTGTTAGCTATAATAGCAGCATGACGATGATGAAGAGGAATATCTTGAAGGAGACAGAGACGAACAACTTCTTTAGAGTCACTTTCACACCAAACTGTGTGAAAACCAAGCTCAGAACAAATTAACAGCCTTTGTCTTATTGCAAATAATGCAGCTGCTACAATACCAATTTTTCCAACATTGGCTGAAAACCCAGTGATCCAATTACCATGGCAATCACGGATAAGACCTCCAGCACCACATAAAACCAGTAGAAATACAGATGCCATCAACATTGACCTTCACTGAGTCATTAACAGGAGGTATCCAACGAACCAGTTTTGGATTAATAGAATTTAATGGAGACTGAAGTAAAGTGATGTTTGATCTTTAGGTCTGACAGCAGTTCCCTGAACTTTTTATCAGTGAATTGCGTCCCGTTGTCCGTGATCACAGAGTGAGGTATCCCGAACCTTGTGACGATGTTCTTGTAAAAGAATTTCTGCACTTTGGTTGAGGTGATTGTGGCAAGAGGTTCTGCTTCAATCCACTTGGTGAAATAATCCACTGCTACCACTAGAAACTTGACTTGCCCTGGAGCTGGTGGGAAAGGACCGAGTATGTCAATCCCTCATTGATGAAAGGGCCAAGGGGCTATGATGGTTGTTAACCCAGATGAAGGTTGGTGGTGGATGGAAGTGTTCTTTTGACATGTTTAACATTTCTTGGCATAGTCCATGGAGTCTTGAGCTAGAGTCGGCCAGTAATACCCGACTCTGAGAGCTTTCCTTGCAAGGGTTCATCCTCCTTGGTGATTTCCACAAATGCCTTCATGTAAATCGGCCAACACATATTTGGCTTCGTTGTCATCAACACACTTAAGGAGAGGGGTCGAGAATCCCTTCTTATATAATCTGTCCTGGATGACCGTGAAATGGGAGGCTAGTCGTCTCAGTTTTCTGGCTTCCTTTTCATCTTCAAGGAGTGTGCCCATCAAGATGTAAGTCTTAATGGGTGTCATCCATGAGCTGGATTCGTCAATCTGCAGCAGGGATGATTCTGATATTCTTGGGGTTGATATGACTTCTTGGAGGACTGACTTGTTGTTCCCAAGCTTTTTGGTGCTTGCCAGTCTGGATAGGATGTCAGCTCTGGTATTGTCGGCTCTGGGGACGTGTTGGAAGATGATTTCTTCAAACCCGTCGCTTGATACCTTTACATTTTCCAGATACCTTTGTAGTAGTGGTTTTTTTGCTTGGTACTCTCCTTTGATTTGGGACACCATTAGTAGGGAGTCACTGCACACGAGCACCTTTTTAGCACCCACTTCCCTTGCCATTAAGAGGTCGACAATGCATGCTTCGTACTCGGCTTGATTGTTCGAGGTTTGGAACTCGAACTTCAGAGATTTCTCAATGCAGACTCCATTGGGTCCTTCCAGAACTATCCCTGCTCCAGCGTCTTTTTTGTTGGAAGAGCCGTCAACAAAGACGGTCCAATCAGCAGTAGGTGAGTCATTAGGGGGAGTCATCTCAGCGATGAAATCAACTAGAATTTGACTTTTGAGGGCAGTGCGTCCCTCAAAGTGTATGTCAAACTCTGATAATTCCAAGGCCCAGGCAGTCATACGCCCTGAGAGGTCCGACTTGTGAAGGACGAGTCTGAGGGGTAAGTCGGTTCGGACTGTGACTTTGTGTCCTTGGAAGTAGTGTCTTGGTCTTCTGGCAGTGGTCAACACGGCTAAGGCAGCTTTCTCCAACTTCTGATATCTCAACTCGGCTCCCTGGAATTGGTTGCGTCCATCTTCTTTAACCAAAGCCGTACTTATAGCTTGGTTTGTTACAGAGATGTAGAGGTATAGATGTTCCCCCCGGGGCCGATTTCACTAGAATTGGTGGGTTTGCTAGTGTCTGCTTCAGCTGCTGAAAGGGCTTCACATTCGTCTGTCCAAGTGAAAGACTTCCCTTTGCGAAGTAGCTGAAAGAAGGGAAGAGAGGTTGTGGCCGCCTTGGGGATGAATCGGCTGAGGGCCGTGATTCTCCCATTGAGTTGTTGTATCTCCTTGATGCAAGTTGGGCTCTTCATATCTAACACGGCTCTGCACTTGTCCGGGTTCACTTCCACTCCCCTGCTGGTGAGAAGGAAACCCAAAAAATGGCCTGAAGGTACTCCAAATGAGCACTTAAGGGGGTTAAGTCTCATGTTGTGTTTCCTTAGGCGGTCAAAGACTAACTCCAAATCGGCTACGTGGTCATTTCCTTCATCTATGTAGACTTCAACTGTGCTTCCCATCACATCACCAAAGACTTTAGTCATCATCCTCTGGTATGTGGCACCGACATTCTTCAAACCAAAAGGCATCATGGTGTAACAGTAGATCCCATTATCAGTGATGAAGGTCGTCTTCTCCTCATCATCCCGGTCCATGGGTATTTGGTTGTAGCCTGAGTAGGCATCCATGAAGGACAGCCAACGATACCCTGATGAATTGTCAACCAACTGGTCGATGTTGGGAAGTGGGAAAGGATATTTGGGGCATGCTTTATTCAGGTCTGTGTAATCCACGCGAATTCTCCACTTGCCGTTTGACTTCTTTACCAAGACGACATTGGACAGCCAGGTGACATATTTACATTCCCTGATGAACTTGGCCTTGAGGAGTTCCTCTACCGGCTGGTTGGCGGCCTGTTGACTTTCGAGGCCAATTTTCCTTTTCTTCTGGGCGACCGGCTTGGCACTGATATCAACAGATAGTTTATGACAGCAGAAGCTGGGATCAATGGCCGACATGTCAGCCGATGTCCATGCAAACAGGTCTGAGTTTCTTGACAGTAAGGACTTCAATCTGTCTTCCATGGTGGGATCCATATCACAGCCGATTTTGGTCGTATGTTCTGTTGAAACTGCAATCTGGAAAGGTTTAGTTTTTGCAGCTGGTTCGATTCTTTCCCGTCTCTTGGGATCCGTCTCGGCTCTAGGGTCGAGATCGATCATGTGGACTTGACCTTTGGGAACTGTCTTCTCTGGCTGAGACCTGGGTGCAGTGGTGAGGGCAGCGTTGTAACACTTTTTTGCTTCTTTCCTGTCTCCTTGAACAGTGATCACCTTTCCGTCTCGACCAGGGAACTTCATCACCAGGTGCTTGGTGGAAATAACTGCTCCTAGAGCGTTCAGGGATGGGCGTATGAGAATAGCATTGTATAAGCTGGGGCAATCAACTATTAGGAATTTGGCTGAGACGACTTTGTTCTCGGCTTTAGAGCCGACCCTAAGTGTGGTCTGAAGGTATCCCTTGGGTTGAATTCTTTCTCCTGAGAAGCCCACCAGATCCCCTGAGTAAGGTAATAGTGACTCTGGTGGAAAAAGCAGTTGGGTGTAGGTCCTGTAGAAGAGAATGTCGGCTAAACTGCCTTGGTCAATAAACACGCGTCCGACATCACCGTCTCCGATAAGGGAACGTATCACGAACGGATCGTCGTGATAAATCACATCATCAAAGAAGTCTTCATCAGAGAAAGTGATGACCGGGTTCGGGGGTCTCTAACTCACTGACTTCAAGTCGGACTGTTCAATATTGTAGACATCGCGCAAATGCCTATTTCTAGAGTTGTTTGACACCCCTCCTCCAGCGAATCCCCCTTAAATCATGTTTATCCTTACCCTTGGCGTAGTCTGAGTTGTGTGACTGCTGGAGCCGGGTTTGTCTTCTTTGCCGTCGTACTTCTTGGGGGATGTGGAACGTTTCCATTTCTTGTCTTTTCCCCCCTGAGGGCTGGGTGATCTCTTTCGTTCGTCATTCTTCTTGTATCCTCCTTGGGACCGGTTCTTCTTCACGTATCGACCGAGTCGGCCGTCCCGGATAAGCTGCTCAATGAGATCACGCAACCGTATGCACTCATCAGTGTTGTGCCCATATCCCTCATGGAAAGAACAATATTTAGTTTTGTCTTTCTGAGTTGAGGCTTTGAGAGGTGGGGGCTTAGGTATGTCTGCAAACTCAGTATGCATCACTTCTTTCAGGATCTTTCCAGGATTGGTGTTCAAGGATGAGTAATTGTTGTATCGGCCTTTGGGATGCCAATGTTGGTCCTGGTGATGGTGTCCCTTGTCTTTCCCTTTATGTCGGTCCTGATAAGAGTCTCGGTCTGATCCCTGGTGATTGTCATGCTTGGCGGCGACGACCAAGTGAGCTTCCCATCCCACATACTTGTGCGAACGCTGTCAAAACTGTTCCATGGATCGGACCGGTTCTTCTGACAGGGAGACGGCCAGGGGGGAACCTGGTGTAAGGGCCGACACGGCACATACGAGTTGAACGTTCTCGGCCAGGTCCGGGATTAAAGCACACTCCTTGAAGAATCGGGCTAGGAAACTTCTAAGTGGCTCATCTTTAGTCTGCTTGACCTTTGCGAGCATGAATTGCTCTCTGGGAATCTCGGTGGAGATTGTAAATCGTCCCAAGAAGGTATGTTGCATGTCGTCTCAGGTATCAATGGAGCCCAAGGGGAGAGTTTTGAACCAAGCTAGAGCTTCTCCCTTCAACGTTCTGGGGAAAGAACGGCAGATGACGGTTTCTGGGGCGCCAATGAAAAGCATCTCATTGGTGAAGGCATCCAGATGTTTGACCGGGTCTGTTGTGCCATTAAAGGACTCAATGGGGAGCGCCCTTCTGTACTGCTCCGGTATCTCGACCCGGACTAACCTCTCAGAGAATGGGTGTCTGAAGGGAGCTAGCTGGCCTGTAGCCTTTTGCTGCTGGACTTCCTGGTGGTCTCTGTCTAATGCGGGACAAGACTGGGTGGTGGGTTGAGGTTGAGGGTTTATGCTACGCTCCAGGTGCCTGAGGCGCTCCTCAATGTGATTCACGGCCGGATCTCCGGCCGTCTTCAGGTATATCTCGTGAGGATGGCATTGCTCCTGAAGTTCTCTGATCTGAGCCTCAAGGCGTCGAATCACTTCGTCTCGGGGGTCAGATTGATTATTCTCTCCATGTTGTTCGACTTCGACCAACGGATGTGAAGTTCATTCTTGTTCAGCTAAACCATCTCCGGCTCCGAGGTCCTCCACCCAGCCTTCGGGTGTTGGCTGAGGACGGGGCCGAGTTTGCTGACGACGAGTGGTGACTGTCATGCTGGAATAGGCAGAGGCCCTCCTTCTAGCGCCAAATGTTCTGGTATGGAACTCGGACTGGGTCTGAGTCAGCAGGTGAGAATCGGATCTGGATCCGGCTTGGAGATGCGTGATCCGAGTTAAACCCTGGGGGGTGTACCTGCAAAGGGACTCCGACGCCCAAGTCAGAAAGGTATGATAGCAGTCAAAGTGATTGACTGGGTAAGATTGTGTACCTGATGATCTGTCAGTGATCCGTATATAGGGGTTTTCCCTGTATAAATATGGTAAGTGGGTCTTTGTATAAAAGGAGTAAGTATGGAGATGTAATCATATAATTATAGATATTATAATTATATTTCATATATTGTGGGATATAGTAGATATAATTGCAGATATGATTATATTATATACGGATATTATTATATATTCATGGATATGATAATAATATAGCATGTGGGCCGTATTGGCTGTTGGGCCTTAGGTTTAGACCGTAACACCTATTAGGTTGAAGACGTGATGCGGGTTCTTAATCTGGAGATTCTGAACTGGGAAGTGACATTTTTTTCTTGTTGAAAATGAGAAATAAATCTCAGTTAATCATATCTCTCGTGAAGTGAAGTAAATTAAAGATATCTAAAGTTTATTTTTTCGAAATTTTAAAAAATTTATTCATTAATGATTAATTAGTTTCATGGTTGTCATATATTATTTTCTTTCTTACGTTCATTTTAATTTTTCATTTTAAAATTAAACTAACAAGTATATCATATATTATATTGATATTTTTGTGAAATATAAAATATTGTATTAGAATATAAAAATATAGATATTTTATTTTTTTAAAATGTTAAAAATTAATTTAATTAAAAAAATTAGCAATTTTTGTTCCATGTATTAATCTCATTTTTCTATCAATTCTAGTTTTTTATCTTTCTAAATTTTGAAATTAAAGTACTGTGCTAGTATTTTAAGAAATGTTAAAAAATATAAAATATTTCAAAATATTAATTTAATTGATAAAAACTATTTAATGATAAAAAATAAATTAAAATAAATAATGCAGAAAAGTCAAATTTAGTAATTTTTTCAAATTTTAAAGATAACATAATTAATGAAAGTATTTTTAACATTATAAAAGTAAGATCGTTGCTATCATGAATATTTGATCCTTTTAGTATTAACTTTAAAATACTCCAACTTAGTCGTTCAATTATGAATATATTATTAAAGTATAAATTAGTCTTTCCATTTAAATTTAATCATCGTTGATGAATTTATACGTGATACAATCCTGAGCTTTTTTTTATATAATAAATAGTGTCTAATTACTTATTTATGTTATGATAAAATACGTTTTTATTCTTTGTTATTAATTTTTTTTGTCTTAAAAGACATTTCCAGCTTTCCGCTTTGATTTTAATTATTGTAAAACAAGCATCACTCATTTTCAACTATTAATTCCAAAATCAATTATATTCAACTGTTAATCAAATAAGCACGTAATCGTTTATCAATCTTATTTATAAAAAGAAATGTGTATTGTATTAGTACAACATAATAGATAATATAAATAATGAATTAAAAAATAAATATGTTTTATTAATAATGTAAATAAAATGCTAATGGAAATTAAAACTTTTTAAGTAATTAACATAAAATATAAACTTTGAAAAAAAATACCTTTAATAAGATTCTTGGAGTATTTAATAGTTTGAAAAAATTTATGTTTTTTATGTAATATTTATTAATTTACTAAATTTTATTGAGTTAGTTAAATATGAATAAAAATCATTGGCTACTCCAAAAAAATGTGAAAAAATTAGTCACCCACCTTGAATTGTCCCAAATGAAGGTAGACCTTTATCAGTTGTGATCAAATCATTTGGAAGACCAATTACTTTAATTTTAACAAGTAAGTTGTAGTGAATGGTATACGTGTGTGAACACCTAATTTGAAATTAACGAGCCAAGCAACCATTGTTAATACTGTGAAGAATATTGCGAATAACAGAACCTCTTCTCTGTTTTGTGAAGCATTCAAACATGGCAATTTGAATTTTACTCATTAATTGAACAAATTGATATGGGGGTTTTGTTTCTACATATATTTTGATCTGATTTTTCTCTCAAATGAACCGATAATCACTGAAATTTCCTTGGGGTTTTGGACCGCCCCGTCACGACGGTCATATGGCTGGAAAATCGCGGCCTTCCGCGGTCAGAATCGTCCGTTTTCGCGTCGGGTAGAAACCGGGTTTTTCACGGGTCGAGCGACCCGTTTTGCAGGGAATCGGGTGAGGGAGATGAACAGTGGCACGCGTGTGTATACGTTTTTGGCCCGGAAAATTTTTTTTATACCAAAAAATAAATAATTAAATTTCTAATTTTTGGTATATTTTTTGAAATTTTTGGATACCTGGAAGTATTTTATTTTAATTATTTCAAGAGTAATTATAATTTGGGAAATGTTACTCTCAGAATTTTGGGCTGAATTTTTTTTTTGTATATTTCATATGTTATTAGAGAGTTTTGGTATATTTCACTCTCCCTCGTAGTGAGCCAAATGTTATGAAATTATTTTTTGGCCATTTTGAAATCATATGTTATGTATTTATAATACATATAGTTTGTTAAACATGCAATTTATTTATTCAATTAAATTATATTTGGCATGATTTTTATATTTTGTATAATTGTGAGCTCGCCTATCGTGGGTACAATTATGCAAAATTTTATAAAAATTAGTTATTTTAAATTATATTGCACTAATAATAATTATACCCTATCGGTGTGTTGTTATTAATGTGATTTGTTTTTATGCAATATATCATGGTGTTTAACTCATGTCAAATTTTTTATTTTAGTACCCTATCGGTAATAGAATTTTGTTTTGAGACATGAGAATTATACATTGACATCATTATAGTGTGATAGATTCATAGTAATTACCACAAATATAAAAAAACACGAAAATTCACCACGGGAGCCAAGGTAACACCCAAGTCATGCATGCAAAATTTCATGTCAAAATTCATCCGTCAACCATGCAAGCCCCCACTATCCATGGAAAGTGTAGTTAGGGTTAGGGTTTGTATACTACCACCATCTACTCACCAAGGTCAACTAACCAAACACATCGTTTCACCTCAACCTTCCACCACATACTTCAACATGCTCAATGGGACACCAATAATATTTTTCTAGAATTTTTTCTCATTACCCAATATTTTTAATTTAATTATCTTTTTTTAAATGTAATTAATTCACAGTAATTACCACAAATATAAAAAAACAGGAAAATTCACCACGGGAGCCAAGGTAACACTCAAGTCATGCATGCAAAATTTCACGTAAAAATTCATTCGTCAACCATGCAAGCCCCTCACTATCCATGAAAAGTGTATTTAGGGTTAGGGTTTGTACACTACCACCATCTATTCACCAGGGTCAACTAACCAAACACTTCGTTTCACCTCAACCTTCCACCACATACTTCAACATGCTCAATGGGGCACCAATAATATTTTTCCAAATATTTTCTCATTACCCAATATTTTTAATTTAATTATCTTCTTTTAAATGTAATTAATTCACAGTAATTACCATAAATATTAAAAAACACGAAAAATCACCACGGGAGCCAAGGTAACACCCAAGTTATGCATGCAAAATTTCACGTCAAAATTCATCCGTCAACCATGCAAGCCCCCCCACTATCCATGAAAATTTAGGGTTAGGGTTTGTACACTACCACCATCTATTCACCAGGGTCAACTAACCAAACACTTCGTTTCACCTCAACCTTCCACCACATACTTCAACATGCTCAATGGGACACCAACAATATTTTTCCAATTTATTTTTTCTCATTACCAAATATTTTTAATTTAATTATCTTCTTTTAAATGTAATTAATTCACAGTAATTACCACAAATATAAAAAAACACGATAAATCACCACAGGAGCCAAGGTAACACCAAGTCATTCATGCAAAATTTCACGTCAAAATTCATCTGTCAACCATGCAAGCCCCCACTATCCATGAAAAGTGTATTTAGGGTTAGGGTTTGTACACTATCACCATCTATTCACAGGGCCAACTAACCAAACACTTCGTTTCACCTCAACCTTCCACCACATACATCAACATGCTGAATGGGACACCAACAATATTTTTCCAATTTTTTTCTCATTACCCAATATTTTTAATTTAATTATCTTCTTTTAAATGTAATTAATTCACAGTAATTACCACAAATATAAAAAAAACACGAAAAATCACCACGGGAGCCAAGCTAACACCCAAGTCATGCATGCAAAATTTCACGTCAAAATTCATCCGTCAACTATGCAAGCCCCCCCACTATCCATGAAAAGTGTATTTAGGGTTAGGGTTTGTACACTACAACCATCTACTCACCAGGGTCAACTAACCAAACACTTCGTTTCACCTCAACCTTCCACCACATACTTCAACATGCTCAATGGGACACCAACAATATTTTTCCAATTTTTTTTCTCATTACCCAATATTTTTAATTTAATTATCTTCTTTTAAATGTAATTAATTCACAATAATTACCAAAAATATAAAAAAACACGAAAAATCACCACGGGAGCCAAGGTAACACCCAAGTCATGCATGCAATATTTCACGTCAAAATTCATCCGTCAACCATGCAAGCCCCCCGCACTATTCATGGAAAGTGTAGTTAGGGTTAGGGTTTGTATACTACAACCATCTACTCACCAAATGACCTCCATTGGCCAAGGCATTATTAACACTTGACCACCATCCCAAATGGACCTTGAAATGATTTTTCTGGTATTTTTGGGACCTAGCAGCTATATTTTGTGATTTTCTCTATTTTTTCACCAAATAATTCACAATAAATACACCGTGCCTCACCCACTTTGGGATGTCCCAAATGAAAGGTTTGCTTTTTGTGGTCATTAGGTGGTTTTCGTTCTTAAATTGTAATTATTATAAACTTTTTCCTATGAAAAATCAATTAAAAAAATATGAAAAATTTTGTAAGAATTCATTTTAAGGAGAGATTAAAAAATGACATAAAATTAAAGAAATCAGTGTATAATAGGACACATTGAATGTTAATTAAAATATAAAAATTTATAATACAAAAGAATAGTTTATTTTATAATTGTAATAGTTAAAGGGCTTATTTTCAAATTATAAAAATTCATGGAAACCTGCTATAGCAGGTCACTCTAACTTGTGTACCGGTACACAAGTTTAAAACTTGTGTACCTTAACCTCACCCCTGAAGAATATAGGGATTATGATAGTAAATTCCTATTATTTAATTATATAACTTTGTAAAATTTATCCTTAATTTTCTAGTTTCACATCGTCATTATTTCTACCTTTTAACAATCTTTATTTATCTTCACCATAGTTGATGGGGTATGATATATTTTAGAATACTATGGTATCTCTCTAATAATTATCTACCTTGGTGTTATTCTAAAATTCCTATTTTCCTCTAACAATTCCTAAAATATATAGGGAATGATAGATACTATTTCCTTATGAAAGCATTATTACAATCACAAATGTATATCTCAATTCTAGTCACAGGGAGTCTACTGCTAACAAATAAAATTAGTCACGATAATCAACATGATCCATAGAAACTATATAACATTTATCCTAAAAATAAAATTTATAATATTATAGAAAATTATTTTTAATATGTCTCCACACGAATAATATCTAATTTCATCTTAGCTATACTTCCTCATTCCTTCCCGACTTTATCTACTTTCAACAAACCTTATCTTATTTTATAAACATTTTTATTTATCTTACAACATCTATTTCATCTAAATCCTTTAGTGCTATAAAGTAGTTTATTAGTTGCTATTATCACTTACCTTTATCGAAATCTTGGCTATACTTCATAAATTTCTAGCTTCCCCTAAAAATTAAACTCGTAAGATAATCTAATCTCAGAATCCTCCAATTTAAATCTAAATAAATCTTAACATTTTTTTTAACAAATCCTATCCTTGAAAATATTTTACTTCAAATCTAAGTAAGACCTTATCTGGGAATCTAAATTATCCTAATTTGAATTCATCATAGACTAGTCCCATTTTTTAAAAATCTAAATTCACCATCAATCAAAGCCTCCTCATTCTTTCAACTCATCTTGTAACTACAGATAGAATCTAAACTGATATAAACCCAAATTAAGTTGATCATTTAATCCAAATCTAACTAAATCCTAACAAAATTTCAAAATCAAATCCTAATCTTAAAACTCAACATCAAGAAGATACATATTTTTCATGTCGCATAACCTAATGAAATTCTAATCCTCGGTTTCAAATTCAAATTATGCAGATTATTCAAATCCTAATATAGATAAATCTTAATCCAAGAAATTCAAATTCAGTCAGGTAAATCAAGAAATCCATCCTACTCAAGTAAATTACGTCACCAAGGTGCAACTACCAACCACCATCAACATCAACATACACTAACGGGGATTTAAAGAAAGGAAACAAGATTGTGAGATTAAAGGTCCTAATTCAATTCCTCGAATTATCTTTAAGATTACACCTACCCCATGGTAAACAACTTAACCTAGAGCTAGCGCTAGTGTTACTCCCCCTTCACTAATGGCATTAGGTTTCTCTAACCTCCCATGAGTCCCAAACTTCCCTTCTAACCTTTATCTGCCATTGAAAAACCCATTCCTAGGTACCTACAATCAATCTCTACATACAAGACATTCAAACAACGCAAACAAACAAACATGTCACTCAATCATTCAAGCAAAAACAAGTATCATGATCAATCAAACAATTCGCACCACCAAGGTGTAAACACAAGCAAACAATGCTCTCCTTCCCAACTAGGGGAGTCTACTCAATATATTTCCTCGAAACCTCCCTCTTGTTCTCACGTTCTAAAACCAATTACGCATTCTCTCTCAAATTTATACTTTACCTTTCCTTTTAAGTGTGGCTCATAACCACTGAGAATTAAGGGTGACATTCTATAAGGTCCCGAAGGTGTAGGTCTTATTCTTGGAAGTGAACCTATGTCATTCTCTATCTCTCTACTAGTGGGTGGCTCTATCCTTGCTAGGGAAGTTCCCCCAATTCCCTTAACAAGGTATTCTGTTCATGTCACTAACCATAGTCCCGTGTACAACGCACCCAGTAGAGGGGTGATCAGTCCCTATACTGGTTACGGGATACGGTGGGAACATAGTGAGTCACGAGCAACTAACTTAACCACAGTCCAATTGGATTGAACCAGGCTTTGATACTAAAATGTAACGTCCTAATTTCTTAATTAAAAAATAATGCCTGTTGGAAGCACTATTTCTAAACTCGTGAAATTAATTCGTTAATTTCGCGTATCAACATACAACACAGTCGCTTGAGTAACCCAACAATTACTAAAGCTCCAAACATTACATACTTAGTTCAAAGAATGCCAAAACAAGGTTGCCATCAAGACTCCAATTCAATGCATTAAGTAACTTTATACATTCCTAAGAACATCCTAATTAATATCAGTAAAGGTTCCAAACAACATTAAATACATCAACATGACTAAACAATAAGCCCTTAACATCCACGAGTCTTCTACTGCTCGTCACTATCCTGTGGAGTACCCTGCAAATCTGAAATATATACCCACGGAATGGGGTGAGACCAACGTCCCAGTGAGCGTGAAAAGTGTGCGCAGTGTGGGGAGGCAACCAAGAACCATCATATATATATATATTCATTCATAGCATCACAATTAGAGGCAATTAAATATGATTCATCATCATTAAAATAATGCTTGTGATGCAAAGCATGACTGTGAGGTGTTGTTGAAGTTGTGGCTTCAATCACAAGAAGGGGGTTGAATTGTGAATGATTAGAATATCTGCAAGTTCTTTGTATACTTTTTCTGCTCAAGGGTTTGCCTTGACTTAATACAAAGAAATAAACTTTCAGAAGGTAATGGTTAGCTTGTTTTAATTATATAGAAGATATATATCTAGTTAAATGATATGGCAGAGATAGATAATAGTAAAAAGAGAGTAAAGAAGATGACACACAGAAATTTTATATTGGTTCACCTCTTCCAACCTGAGGCTATATCCAGTCCCTACACCTGTAGGATTTTCTTACTCTTTTAAACAAATTACAATCTTCTTGGGTAACCTTACCACTAGTATTCTTTACCTGCCTCTTCAGGCTAACAACAACCTAACCAACTCAGTTTTTCAACTGAACATCAACTGCAGAACCTTCTGCAGAAGATTCAGTACACAGAATACTGCAAGTACCTTCTGCAGATTCTGTAAACCAACTGAGATCACCAAATCTCAGTAAACCTCACTGAAAATCGCCCTTACTGCTCAGAAGAAGGAAATACACTTGCACACCTCTCTTGAGACTTTTACAATGAAAATGAGAAAGAATAAAAACAAACAAGGCTCAAAACAATACAATACTTGCACAGCATAAGTAAAATGATGAGCCAAGACTCTCTCCAAAGCTTTTCGGACCAGAAAACACAAATATGAAGGAGAGAGAAATTTTCTAGAAGATTGGAGAAGTGAAACAACACAATTGTATGTATCTTCTGGAGTGAGGTGAGTTCCAAGTGTGGAGAAACTCTCCTTTTATAGAAGGCTGGAGTGAAATAGTCATTGGACATCCAGCTGGCCTCAAGGAAATGTCCCTTTCTCTGCTGCAGCAAGTGCAAGCTTTATAGCTGTCAAGTTTGACCAGCTTCTACCTTCTGCAGAGTATCTTCTGCAGGCTGTTTTTGGGCTATTTCTCAAGGCTTTTCTTCTGTAGACATGATGAACCTTTCCAGTATGGTATTTTTGCTTATTCTGAAGTTAACTTGCCCACTGGAATTATGAGAAGAAGAATATTAATATGAATTTTGCCTTATTTGCATCTTCTGCAGCAATTCTTTCCTTCTGCAGGACTTCTGGAGTTCCATTCTTCTTGTAGATCTTTTTTGAAATTAATCATTTGCTTGATGAATAATGTTTTTAGGTCTGTTATGCAGCTGTAACCTCAGAAGATAAAGAATCCAATCTGTCTTTTGGTTTCTGACATGTTTTGTTCCTTCTGCAGAATTAATGATCTCAGGTTTTTCTTTAGGACTGCCCTCTATCTTCTGACAATCAATTTTTTACCTCTCAGAGGATGATTTAAATATATCTTGATGCTTGACAGCCTGAGATGAACTTTTCTTTTCTTTTACAAAAATGAATCTTCCTTCTAAAGGAATTTCATTATAATTTCTTCTTCTAAAGAGCTGTTCTTATCTTCTGGAGGATTCATTTGACTTTGCAGTATCCTTCTCATGATTTCTCAGTATGCATTATTTCTCTTTTTCACAGATTTGTCATTCTTGTCAAATCTGAGATTTATCTTCTTGAATGAGTGATATTTATTCCTTTCTTTTGCTGCTCAAATGTACCTTCTGCAGATCCTTTCCTGTATCTTCTGAACACTCACTTAAAAAAAATCATTAGTCCTTAAAGTTCAGAATTATTCCAAGTAAACCTAGATTGGTTGTCATTATTAAAACACTTTTTAAGGGATTCTTGGACCTTACAATCTCCCCCTTTTTGATGATGACAACCTATCTAGTTTTACATTGTTATAATTCTGAAAATACTCCCCCTGAATGTATGCATGTAATTTTTGGGGGATATGATTGATTCAACTGTTAATTGTATGGCTATATGCATATTTTATTGAAGAACAAAATTAAGATGCACAATTTTCTTGATATATTTTACTGTTAATCATTTTATACATCTTTAAATTGATTAGTCATAAAACACTCATAGCAGCAAGAGAAAGCACAATTCAATTGAGCATCAAAAGACACTTTCATTAATCACAAATAGAGATCATTCAAAAGTCATAACAAAAGACATGATCAATGTCATACAAAAGGAAGCCAAACTGAAATTGATCCCTCCTAACAGAACAAAAGACATAATAATGTCAAACAACCTACTACTCCTACTACTTCCCCGCCTTTGTCATCTATAAAAAAGAAACTAATATGACTGAGGAGAAGCAGAATCATCATCTTCTTCTACTTGGAGGGTGAAGAATGATCAGAAGATGATGAGGTAGTGGGTTGAAGGATGTTCTGAGGAGGCTGGTATTGATTGAATGGCATCTGAGGTGCTTGAGGAGCAATTATAGGTAGGACAAAGTTATTGAACCAGAATTGATGTTGGGTGAACCTCTCAATCATCTCATTCACAGAATTTTGCAGAATGTTGACATTGGAGAATAGCTTCTTGATAACCTTGATCTTCCTTACTTGCCCCTCAATTGATTGGGAAGATGAAGGTGCAGTCTGCGTAGTAGGTGCAGCATTTTCAGGATCAACAGCCTCTTCCTTCTGCAGAGGTTCAGAAGGGATTTCTTCCCTTTCAGCACTCAGTTGCTGGAGAAAGGTTTCCATGGATGAGAGATAAGCAGATACAGCTGGAATGACATCTTTTAGAGGAATAGTAGCAGGAATAGAAGAATACAAGATTGGGGATGCAAGAAATTGATTCACCAAATTAGTCCCAAAGGTACCTGTAGAAGGAGCTGATTGATCTCCTTCCTTCTGCACTGACTTTCTTGCAATATCTTCTTCTACAACAGCTGCTGCAACTGTGGGAGATGGAAGTTGAATAGGGGGAGGTACATGCTTAGTTGTGGCAAGCATAGCTAGGGTATTGACATCCAACCCCTCTGCAGAAGCAAGTGATGTCTCCCTATCTGCTTCTGCAGACACTTCTTCTGTAAAATCAGGCTCAACTGGAGAAGCAGCCTTTTCTTCCTCAAAAGGTAATGGTTCCATGATCTCAATTGAGGAAGGAGGAGTTGGACAGTCCTTTACAGCTCCAGAAGAAGATGTCTTTTGAACTTTGCTAGGCTCACCTTCTTCAGAAGATGCAGTCAAACCTTTCCTTTTTCTGAAGAAGGTCTTTAGCACTTCCTTCTTCTTCTTTGTCCTAGGAGCCTTTTCTTCTTCTGAAGCTTCTTCTGCTTCACTGCTGCTACTGGAGAATAACTCAGAAGGTGTGGGGTGTACCATCTTCATTTTCTTAATGTTCTTTCTATTAAAGAAGGTGCAACTGTCTTCACATTCCTCATCCTCAAGAGACACATTATACAATCTGAAGATTTTGGTTAACAGCATTCCATATGGTAGGCTGGCATAAGCTCTCTGTCGATTGGCTGAGTAAATCATGCTTCTAAGAAGCAGATAGGATATAGAAGGGGTTTTCCAATTAGCAAATGGTACAGAACCAGCAAGTCTTGGTCTGTAACCTTCTCAAGGGTTCCAGCTCTTGGAAGAATGGAGTAGCAACACATTTTTATGGAATAGCCTACAGATGGGAATCAATTTACTTGAGACAAGAGATGAACCAGATTGACTGAGAACTTTTCTCACTACTTCTCCTTTGGTTATGCTTGCAGAAGCATACCAAGTATCTTCATAAAGATGGTTTTCACATGCAGGCAGATTGAGGACTTCCTCAATGATGCTTGGGGTGAGTATGATTGTTGATCCTTTGACATCAGCAACAAGTGAGTTCCCATCACTTTTATAATTACTTGCAGCAACATAGAAGGCTTTGATTAGCCTAGGATAAATGGGTTCCCTAAAGACAAGAAAGTCCCCCCAACCTTGCTTCTGAAGGAAATAATCTATATCACATCCGCCTCTTCTTATTTCCCTCAGCATGAAAACTCTTCCAGGGATTATACTCTTCCATTTCCATTTCCCAGAGAACACCTTGAGCATCTCTGAATCTTCAAATAAGTCAAGATCACTATCTTCTGAATCCTCAGAAGGATCACTTTCCTCTTTGCTATCTCCTTCTGAAGCATTTTTCTCATCTTCTGGAAAAGCTTGAGAGCTAGATTTGTGAGTGGCAATGGGAGAGGTAGGTTTGGATGGAGAATCAATCCCAATGGAATTGTTTGGATCTTTCCAATGGTATGGAAAGAGGGTTTATTTCTTTCTGACCTTCTAACTCTAACAACAGGGATATTAGTGTGAAGTCTATAAATCAGTTTAAGTATTTACAACATGATTATAAGACTTAACATCCGTTAGTTTTAATGATTAACAAATAAGATTATATAAAGAACAAATAATACTATATAAAGAACAAATAAGATTATATAAAGAACCAATTAGATTATATAAACAGGTTCTACTGAGAAAGGTATTGGTTTGTTAATTATGTTTCAGGATGGAATACTCTTTAGAAGAAGAAGAAGATTTTGTGAACAGAATCAGAATCAGAAGAACAGAATCAGAAGAACAAGAGTGCAGAATCTGAAGAAGAATAATCGTTAACAGAGTTGAAGCAACTGAAGAATAAAAGACTTGAAGACCGTCTGAAGAAGTGAAGACTTGAAGACTGCCTGAAGAAGTGAAGACTTGAAGACTATCTGAAGAAGTACAAATTCAAATATGAAGAAGTACAGATTCAAATATACACCTGTCTGAAGAACAACAATGAACTGAAGAAATGAATACAAGATGAAGCAGACTGAAGTATTGAAGCTGTCTGAAGTATGCAACATGTCTGAAGTATTGAAGCTGTTTGAAGTACGTAACATGTCTGAAGCAACGAAGCTGTCTGAAAAACTTGAGCTGTCTGAAGTGGTCAACCTGTCTTAAGTGTTGAAGCTGTCTGAAGAGCCAAGCCCGTCTGAAGACTGGAACCCGTCTGAAGACTCGAACCCGTCTGAAGACTGGAACCCGTCTGAAGTTTGGAAGCCGTCTGAAGCCTTAGTAATGACGTGGCATCTTTGCTGAAACCTTGCGTGAAGAATTTTCTGAGTCTCTGCTGCTCGTACGTTTTGGAACACATTTATGGCAACAATCACAGAGGCCTTTCCTGGTGCATTTAAAGTTCATACACCACTGAGGAAACCTCTGCAACAGTTGCAGCAGCAACGGTGGCAGCTTTACTGCAGCACCAACGTTGTACTATGTCAGAACTTTCAAGAAGCGTGTCTCACAACGGATTAAAAGAAGACTATTTGCTATCTCTAAACGATAGTATTTCAACGAGACATTTCTTCATTTGTGCAATCTGGAACAGAGCAGAAGAAAAGCTCAGGAGACTAAGCAAAAGCAACAAGGAAGATGTTTGAATAAAATATATTCAATTCAACATCTTTATCTAAATCTCAAAAGAGGAATCTGCAAACAAACGACTATTGGTCAAGACATCTCATTCAAAGAAGTAATGGTGTCAGGAGCAAATGAAAAAAGGAGTATATGTAGAATAAGCAAAAAGACAAATTCAACGGATACCTACTCATATATACTCTCAAGAAAATCAGAGGAAATCTGAAGAAAGCATATGAACGCAGAAGAAAGCAGAAGAAAATCAAGAGAGAGAATTAGCAGAAGAAAGCAAGCAGATGCAAGCTGGACAAAACAGATAAAGGCAGATGCAAGCAGATGCAAGATAATGCAAGCTGGAGCAAGCAGATGCAAGCTGGATAAAACAGATGCAAGAAAGCAAAAAGAATTCAAGAGAGAGAATACACATAATCATCACATCTCTCAAAACAGAGTTCATCAACAGAAGTGTCAGAACGGGAGTATTCTGAACACTCAATATGCTTAAGGAGAAGCAACCGTTTGAGAAGCTATTACACAACGGCTATATGAGCCACATCATCAAAAGCTCAACGGTATTATGAAACATCTTCAACGGCTATATTGAAGAAGAACATATAAATAGCCTCAAGGTTGAATTTGAAGATGTTGGCAAGCTGAGCATATTAACCAGGCTGCCGACCTACAACCAAGTTGGCCAGAATGATCAACCAAGTTGGATCAATCAGGATTGTTCTTCAAGAAGGTTCTTGAAATCAATCAGGATGAAAATTGTTAACTAGGCTGAGTGTCTTACAGTTAACAAGAGTTGACTCGAGCTTAAATACATCATGAAAATGTCAACAACGATTGATCAGAGAGTGAATTCTCAATCGGGCTACTGATCAGCTGGTCAGTTAGTTAGATTGTACAGTTGGTCTGTTGATCAAGTGAGTTGGTTGTCGGGAAGGCAATCATGCTGTACAAATGACTATCAAACCTGGTACGGTTTGAAACTTGGATGATACCTTGGATTTAGTGGGTGAGAATGTAGCCCTTGGAATCCAATGGTCAGAGAACTAGGATAAAGCTTAAATTTCAACATCTACTTAGCCAATTCTCAGAGGATGAAATTCCTCATATTAGAAGACAGGACTGTATCCAAACCTATACACTTGTATCAGTGTCTTATCCCTGTATTTAGAATTCATTCATTGTATCCTGAGTAGTACTCAGTTAACCTCTAGTACAGGAAGAGATTAAGTTTATGTTTCGTGGAAACTTAAACTTAGTTTAATTTGTAAACACTATATGTGTCTGAGAGCCTGGAGAGGCTTGGTGGAAGAAAGAATACTCTTAGAGCTTGGAGAGGCTTAATAAAAAAAAGGCTACTTGGTTGGGTCTGGGTGACTCGGTGTGACACAGGCATGTGTTGGGTCTGAGGGGCCTGGATGACACATGTAGGTGTTGAGAAGGTCTTGGTGACCTTGTTTGCTGGGTTGGTGTGACCTAGTGTGTTCAGGGTCTGTGTGATCCTGGATGTTGATGTCTGGAGAGACTGTACTCATGTATGTCTGGAGAGACTGTACTCGTGTTTGTCTGAAGAGACGGTACTTATGGAAAATCCAGTGGTGGTTTGCCTCTGGGACTGGATGTAGCTCACGGGTTGGTGGGTGAACCAGGATAAATTCTGTGCCTAAGTTTTCTCATCCCTTAATCTCTTTTATTTACAGTCTTTACATTTACGTTGGGGATTGAAAAGTACTTTTCATAACAAGCTTAACTCAAGGATTTCAATAAAACAAGTTTTCATACAAACATAACATCAAAACGTCTCTAGTGTAGGTTGAAGTATTATAGAAGAATATATTCAGAGGGATGTCTGAAATATCTGTCTGAAGTGAGCCTAACAGGAACTCAGTTCAGACACATGATATAGATGGTCTCTGATCATCTAAAGTATTTCAGAAAAAGTTCTGAAGGTACTCTTAGTAATATTCTTCAGAAGACACTAAAAGAAGTTTGTTTAAAATCAAAACAATCTTAAGTGTAAGAGAAAGTTTTTTAATCTAAATCTTTCATATATTCCGCATGTATTTAAAATAACTCTGATCTTAAGATTGGTTTCCATAATGATCACTTAACGTGATTGATTTAAAATAAAGATTTCCAAAATTGTCTTAAAATGTTTACAACACTATTCAACCCCCCTTCTAGTGTTGCCAGTGGTTCTAACAATTGGTATCAGAGCTCACCTTCGGGTTGGGCATCTAACAAATGCAGAAGGAGTAGATCCTCAGAAGATGGAAATCTCACCAAGCTGAAGCAACTCTGAAGAATGATAATGAGAATAGGAAAATCATTTTCCAATACTCATTATTCATAAGGCTAAAGCACAGGAAGCAACAGGAAAAGGAAAGTGAATCTATCTCTAGATCACAAATGGGTAACACCTTTCCTATCTATATTTAAGTTATAATTTTAAATATAGTTATTAATCTGTTGCATGATTTGTTTTATTGAAATTGTGAAAAATATGATTACATGCTATAATTGTTTCATGCTTTTAAATTGTGTTAAAATAAATCACTACATGCTATGTGTTTTACTATGTTTACTGTGTGAAATTTATGATTCATTTTATGTATGCTTTACTTATTTAAGAGTCACACATGCTTAGTAAAGTAATAACTATGTTTTTAAATTAAGTAAATGAAGAGTCGTGTGTGTTAGTCATAACTGTTTTTGAAAATGCGAAACGGCGCAATATGAATCATTGAATCATCAACCGGTTTCTCTCAATTGACACGATGCACATCTCTCCATAACTGCTTAGTGGATAGAACCGCTCCTTTCATGAAATGAACCGACGCTTGATTGCCTATTTAAAGGATTGGAAGATCATCAGAAGAACCTCACAGTTTATTTCCTTCCAATTCATCTTAATCTATCTCAATGGCATCAAGATCAGTAATCTCATGTGCTCAAAGTCTACGCAAGTATGATGAAAGAACTATTCCCACAAGGGGAGTAAATTTAAGAGACTTTGACAAAGAAGGACTAAAACTCTGAGTATTTCAAGGATGCTGGCTGGATTTCCTATCTTGAAGAGGCATCGTTCCCCTGGCATGAGCAGAGTGTTCTAGATTTCTGGAACAACTCAGAAGTGCTTCTTGAAGAGACAAGTGGTATAAACACTTCAGTAATGGGAATGCCTATCAGAGTGGACTTCAAGGTTCTGAAGGAAATCATTGGGGTTGAAGCAACCGGAAAACAATTCTCTTCAGATTGGGAAATCAATGACAGAGAGAAAGAGATGCATGATCAAATGTTATTTGGTCGCAGAACTCTTGAAACACCAGTGTGCTCAAACTTACTGGAAATTCCCAGAATTCTGCTGGCAATTATTAAATGTTGTATTCTCCCCAACAGGAAGGATACATTCATCATCTCAGACATGGAAAGATTTGTGCTGATTCATCTTCTCAAAAGAAAGAGACTAAATCTTCCAAGAATCATCCTCTATCATATGATGAGAAGAAAATTAGAAGAAGTCAAAGTGTTTCCCCACACTACACTGATTATGAAAATCCTTCAATATAAAGGATTTCCTATTGAAAGATTCTTTGACCAGAAGCCATCACCCTTGTTCACTATAAAGGAATATGAACATTCTAAGGGGACATCAGCAGAGGAAAATGAAGCCCAAAGCCTTTCATCGTCAACCCAAAGCGAAATAAAATCTTCTGACTATCTAAGTGTTCATGGAAATTTAAGAGAAATATTCAGAAGAAGTAAGATAAAAAGGTTGGACGAACATATTGAACATCTGGAAGAAACACTCAGATTCTATCAAAGTGAACTACGATTGCTGAAGAGAGATACTGATGAGAACCCATCTAATGATCAATGATATACGTGTGTCCTGTTTCGGAGTCTTTGTTTCTATGTCTTTGTGTTTATATTTTTAATGATATTGAAATTATATTTTGTTTGAAGTCTCTCTGTTTTTGATTCCTTTGTGTTAATATCTGTGCATAATTAAGAACATAATTCTTTCTTAACCGATTAACAAATTGTATTTCTAAAAAGATAAAATTTAATTAACTTCTAAATTTGATAAAATATCTGTAATTTTAAAATACTTAATTTAATAATTAACAAATTACAACCAGGTGCTACTGAAAGGTACTTCTAGTTTATGCATGTTTCAGAAAATAGGTTTATGAAGATAATCTCAAGAAGACCATCAGAAGGAAATACCGTGTGAAAAGATAAATCAAAGCAACATAATCTAAAAGGATGGCCAGTGTGATAACATCTCCATTGTCTGAACCTGTTCAGAAAGTTCAAAATGAACTCACTGAAACTATGGACCAACAATGTTAAGATGGTTAATACTCTATGCACCAAACCTAACTCAATCTCTGAGTGGATTATACTAACTTAGTAATATCTCTATTCATCTAACCCGTTCAGAAGGCTCCTTATGGACTGTCTGAAATCGTGGGTCTAAAATGTTAAGGGATAGTTACTCAAGTCATTAGAATCCAACTCAATTGTAAAGGGGTAGGTTAAGATGACTATTTAAAGATTCTCTAGAGCAAAAGACAAAAGCAGACGTGCAGACCTCAAAAGGCATCAAGATGAAGGAAAAGTCTTTCAAGCAAGAAGTAATGTCAGAAGGGACTTCTTTACCCAATGGACAATAACCAAATTCCTGGTAACATCACTTCATCTTAAAACTTTTATAGCTTTGAATACCTGTCTCCATAAAAACTTTTAAAAGCCTTTAAGAAACCTTTAATAGTACAAACTTAAAAGACTTATAAAAGGTTCTCAGATACATGCCTTTACAAAATATTTTTTTACTCTCTCTCAAAATATTTTCGAAAAGTTTTTTCAAACATAAATTCATAAAACCTTCCTCTCTTTGTATTTAAACATATTTTGTCTTTTAAAATCTATATTTTCAAATATGTTTTTATGTTTCTTCTTAATTGTCTTTCAAAAACGTTTTCCAAAACTTACCTTATCCATGCTAATGACTCAGTTTCTTATGGTGCTTCATCTATGACCAAACACTGATGTACGTTTCGATACTCTCAAGATCTGAAACTGTCATCATTAAAAGCTACCTGAGCCCATATACATCACGTGAACAACAATCCAATGGATTCATTCTCCTTACTTCTCTATTTTACCCCTGCTTTAAAGTCCTATAAATTCACAAGAGCTCTTCACACAAACTCATATCTTCAAAGCTCTTCCATAGCTTTGTCTAAGGTTCTGAGTTAGTGGCTCTCAATAGGATGATAAAGAAGGAAAGGAAAATAGCAGAAAGAATCTTGGAACATGTTGAGGCAAAGATCAAGTCATCTTGGATGATGTATGGAATGAAGAGTAAGGGAAAGGGTTCATCTGAAAACCTGTTTCTCTACACTTGGACCATGGTGATCTTGTTGCATCACAGGTGGACTGGAAGACCACCGGGAGATCCCGGAATATTCAATCTTATGAAGAGAACTACTGACATAGTGGTTCTTGAAATTAAGGTGGTGACTGCTGGTCGAAACACAGTCCTAAACGATGCACCTCCACTGTTTCAGTTGTCACAAGGAGAATGCGTGCAACAAAGCACGGCTGGGATGAAGTCTGGGGCTCTGAGGCAACTCCTGAAGCTCTTGCAGCGAATGGAGTGGGGATAGCTTTGAAAGAGATGAAGTTTATAAGGCTATGCCTCAGCCTTCGAAGGAATCTCCGGAGGAAGCAATGGATGGATGCATTCTATTTTTGGAATGTAACCTCTTTTCCTTTTTGTGAAAACCTGCTTTTGTAAACATCAAATGTTTTGAGAAAATTTAAACTTGTGTATCTCTGTTTCTCTTGTTTAAAGAATTATTTAATAACAATTAGTATAAGAAGTTGTTTTATATTTATTAACAGTTGATCTTTATTGTGTGGTATCTGAAGAAATATAACAAGCAATCTAAAACTTCTCTCTGTTTAATGGAAGATAAATAGGGGGAGAAATTCTTAAAAGATTGAAGAAAACTAATCAACTTAGGGGGAGAAACCTCAGTATTAAGAAGTAGATCTTTAAGTGTAACAAACTTAACAGGAGAAATATATCTGTCAAAACGATACATTATTTAACATTTGTTATAGGGTTACATTAACTTATAATATAAACCTTTATAATTAATGACAAAAGGGGGAGAAATATAAACTAACAAAATACTAAAAAGAATGTAACAAAAAGGGAAATATATAGCGAGATTATAAGAAGAAGAAATAAATAGAAAAGAAATATAAAAGACGATAACAAACTAAGAGTTCTAATAATAAGTAAGAATAACAATAAGTCATAACAATAGGTATCTGAAGGGTTCTAATAACAATAGGTATCTGAAATCTTAACAAGAAAAATTTTAACAATCATTTATCTAAAATTTCTGAAATAGTAACAATAAACTTGTAACACTTGGTTAATAAAAGATTTAACAATTGGAATTGATTAATTAAAGACTTAATTGTTTCAGAAGATATGTAAAAGAATCAATGCCTGTCTCAGGGGGAGTAATATAGATAGGGGGAGTAATAAAATTAATTATCTTATTTTATTATCTCTCATTTCTTTTTATACCCATTTTGTCAGTAATATATAATTTATTTGTCATCATTAAAAAGGGGGAGATTGTGAAGTCTATAAATCAGTTTAAGTATTTACAACATGATTATAAGACTTAACATCCGTTAGTTTTAATGATTAACAAATAAGATTATATAAAGAACAAATAATACTATATAAAGAACAAATAAGATTATATAAAGAACCAATTAGATTATATAAACAGGTTCTACTGAGAAAGGTATTGGTTTGTTAATTATGTTTCAGGATGGAATACTCTTTAGAAGAAGAAGAAGATTTTGTGAACAGAATCAGAATCAGAAGAACAGAATCAGAAGAACAAGAGTGCAGAATTTGAAGAAGAATAATCGTTAACAGAGTTGAAGCAACTGAAGAATAAAAGACTTGAAGACTGTCTGAAGAAGTGAAGACTTGAAGACTGCCTGAAGAAGTGAAGACTTGAAGACTATCTGAAGAATTGAAGACTAAGAAAACTATCTGAAGAATTGAAGACTTAGAAGACTATCTGAAGAACTGAAGGCAGAAGATATATGAAGAAGTACAGATTCAAATATACACCTGTCTGAAGAACAACAATGAATTGAAGAAATGAACACAAGATGAAGCGGACTGAAGTATTGAAGCTGTCTGAAGTACGCAACATGTCTGAAGTATTGAAGCTGTTTGAAGTACGTAACATGTCTGAAGCAACGAAGCTGTCTGAAAAACTTGAGCTGTCTGAAGTGGTCAACCTGTCTTAAGTGTTGAAGCTGTCTGAAGAGCCAAGCCCGTCTGAAGACTGGAACCCGTCTGAAGACTCGAACCCGTCTGAAGACTGGAACCCGTCTGAAGTTTGGAAGCCGTCTGAAGCCTTAGTAATGACGTGGCATCTTTGCTGAAACCTTGCGTGAAGAATTTTCTGAGTCTCTGCTGCTCGTACGTTTTGGAACACATTTATGGCAACAATCACAGAGGCCTTTCCTGGTGCATTTAAAGTTCATACACCACTGAGGAAACCTCTACAACAGTTGCAGCAGCAACGGTGGCAGCTTTACTGCAGCACCAACGTTGTACTATGTCAGAACTTTCAAGAAGCGTGTCTCACAACGGATTAAAAGAAGACTATTTGCTATCTCTAAACGATAGTATTTCAACGAGACATTTCTTCATTTGTGCAATCTGGAACAGAGCAGAAGAAAAGCTCAGGAGACTAAGCAAAAGCAACAAGGAAGATGTTTGAATAAAATATATTCAATTCAACATCTTTATCTAAATCTCAAAAGAGGAATCTGCAAACAAACGACTATTGGTCAAGACATCTCATTCAAAGAAGTAATGGTGTCAGGAGCAAATGAAAAAAGGAGTATATGTAGAATAAGCAAAAAGACAAATTCAACGGATACTTACTCATATATACTCTCAAGAAAATCAGAGGAAATCTGAAGAAAGCAGATGAACGCAGAAGAAAGCAGAAGAAAATCAAGAGAGAGAATTAGCAGAAGAAAGCAAGCAGATGCAAGCCGGACAAAACAGATAAAGGCAGATGCAAGCAGATGCAAGATAATGCAAGCTGGAGCAAGCAGATGCAAGCTGGATAAAACAGATGCAAGAAAGCAAAATGAATTCAAGAGAGAGAATACACATAATCATCACATCTTTCAAAACAGAGCTCATCAACAGAAGTGTCAGAACGAGAGTATTCTGAACACTCAATATGCTTAAGGAGAAGCAACCGTTTGAGAAGCTATTACACAACGGCTATATGAGCCACATCATCAAAAGCTCAACGGTATTATGAAACATCTTCAACGGCTATATTGAAGAAGAACATATAAATAGCCTCAAGGTTGAATTTGAAGATGTTGGCAAGCTGAGCATATTAACCAGGCTGCCGACCTACAACCAAGTTGGTCAGAATGATCAACCAAGTTTGATCAATCGGGATTGTTCTTCAAGAAGGTTCTTGAAATCAATCAGGATGAAAATTGTTAACTAGGCTGAGTGTCTTACAGTTAACAAGAGTTGACTCGAGCTTAAATACATCATGAAAATGTCAACAACGATTGATCAGAGAGTGAATTCTCAATCGGGCTACTGATCAGCTGGTCAGTTAGTTAGATTGTACAGTTAGTCTGTTGATCAAGTGAGTTGGTTGTCGGGAAGGCAATCATGCTGTACAAATGACTATCAAACCTGGTACGGTTTGAAGCTTGGATGATACCTTGGATTTAGTGGGTGAGAATGTAGCCCTTGGAATCCAATGGTCAGAGAACTAGGATAAAGCTTAAATTTCAACATCTACTTAGCCAATTCTCAGAGGACGAAATTCCTCATATTAGAAGACAGGACTGTATCCAAACCTATACACTTGTATCACTGTCTTAACCCTGTATTTAGAATTCATTCATTGTATCCTGAGTAGTACTCAGTTAACCTCTAGTACAGGAAGAGATTAAGTTTATGTTTCGTGGAAACTTAAACTTAGTTTAATTTGTAAACACTATATGTGTCTGAGAGCCTGGAGAGGCTTGGTGGAAGAAAGAATACTCTTAGAGCTTGGAGAGGCTTAATAAAAAAAAAAGACTACTTGGCTGGGTCTGGGTGACTCGGTGTGACACAGGCATGTGTTGGGTCTGAGGGGCCTGGATGACACATGTAGGTGTTGAGAAGGTCTTGGTGACCTTGTTTGCTGGGTCGGTGTGACCTAGTGTGTTCAGGGTCTGTGTGATCCTGGATGTTGATGTCTGGAGAGACTGTACTCGTGTATGTCTGGAGAGACTGTACTCGTGTTTGTCTGAAGAGACGGTACTTATGGAAAATCCAGTGGTGGTTTGCCTCTGGAACTGGATGTAGCTCACGGGTTGGTGGGTGAACCAGGATAAATTCTGTGCCTAAGTTTTCTCATCCCTTAATCTCTTTTATTTACAGTCTTTACATTTACGTTGGGGATTGAAAAGTACTTTTCATAACAAGCTTAACTCAAGGATTTCAATAAAACAAGTTTTCATACAAACATAACATTAAAACGTCTCTAGTGTAGGTTGAAGTATTATAGAAGAATATATTCAGAGGGATGTCTGAAATATCTGTCTGAAGTGAGCCCAACAGGAACTCAGTTTAGACACATGATATAGATGGTCTCTGATCATCTAAAGTATTTCAGAAAAAGTTCTGAAGGTACTCTTAGTAATATTCTTCAGAAGACACTAAGAGAAGTTTGTTTAAAATCAAAACAATCTTAAGTGTAAGAGAAAGTTTTTTAATCTAAATCTTTCATATATTCCGCATGTATTTAAAATAACTCTGATCTTAAGATTGGTTTCCACAATGATCACTTAACGTGATTGATTTAAAATAAAGATTTCCAAAATTGTCTTAAAATGTTTACAACACTATTCAACCCCCCTTCTAGTGTTGCCTGTGGTTCTAACAATTAGTAGAAGGAACATTTGAGGAGGAAGAAGCTGAGACATGTTTGGTTTTGGTGAGGACTGGAGAAGGTTCAGCTGGTGTTGATTCAGTTGGTTCTGAAACGGTTTCTCCAACTGGTTCAGCAGGAGTTGATTCTGCCATGGGAGGTTCAGTTGATAGTGGTTCAACACGCATGGGTCAGAGTATGGGACTATTTCCACTCCAGTGGTTTCAAATTGCTCGTGGTTTCCTTCATCTGAGAGAGGAGAGGAAGTGGAGGCATTCTTGCAAGTAATTGATTTCATTCTCATGCTTGAGCAGGAAAATAGAGTATGAAAGAAAGATAATGCAGTTTCATTTTGGAATTCAGGAAGGGTTTGGAAATGAAGAAGATGAATTTCTTAGATGAAATATAGTGCCCTCAACTAGCCGTTTGATAGGAGTAATGGGTTTGATCGTGGGAGGGAAAGAGAGAGAGAATAGCGCAGTTTTTGAAGCTTGGTTGTTGCAAACGGTAAAATTGCTTTCACTTTCCTCATTAGTGAAACTAACTTCATTTTTAAAATGAAGAGACAAAAGGCTTCTTCAGATTATCTTACACTTAGCAAGCTAAATACCCTGCAGCCCGTGCCTTGTCATTTTCAGGGTTGACCTAGGAGAGAGAGAATTATGAGAGATTGATAGTGACCTTTCCTAGTACAGAGGTTCAGTCTTTTTGGAAAGACTATGAGGGTATGTCAGATGAGGTTCAGACATTAGAGAAGAACATTCTTCTTCTTGAACAGAAGGAAGAAGTTCTGCAGATTGTTGCAGAAGGAATAATTCCTACTTGATATTATACCTTCTGCAGAAGATATAAATATCTTCTGTGTTTAAAATTCAATCCAATCAATCAATTCATTCAAAGGCATTCAATTTAATAATCTACACATATTTAATTTTTCTCTAATAAACACAAACCTATCTTCTACTAGGGGTTTTGTGAAAATGTCAGCAACTTGAAGCTTGGTTTCTATGAATTTAAGTTCAATTTCATTTTTCTGAACATGGTCCCTAATGAAATGATGCTTTATATCAATGTGTTTAGACCTAGAATGTTGTATAGGATTCTTGGACAAGTTTATGGCACTTGTATTGTCACAGAATATAGGAATTTTTGTGTACCTTAAGCAATAATCCTCCATTTGATGCTTTATCCATAACATTTGAGAACAACAGCTTGCAGCAGATACATATTTTGCTTCTACAGTAGATAAAGCTATGGTAGGTTGCTGCTTACAAGACCAAGATACCAATGCTTCTCCAAGAAATTGACATCCACCACTTGTGCTTTTTCTATCTAGTCTATCTCCAGCATCAACATCACAATATCCTGTCAAGTCAAATTTTGTACCTTTCTTGTACCAAAGACCAAGATCAGTGGTTCCAACAAGATATCTGAGTATTCTTTTCACAGCAGCAACATGTGATTCTTTTGGAGAAGATTGAAATCTAGCACATAGTCCTACAGAAAATAGAATGTCTGGTCTACTAGCAGTTAAATATAATAGAGATCCTATCATTCCTCTATACTCCTTCTCAGATACAGATTTTCCATTTTCATCCAAGTCTTAGAACTATAGAAGGATGCATGGGAGTTCCCATAGATTTTGATCCTTCCATTTTGTATCTTCTGAGAAGATCCTTAATGTACTTTTCTTGGTATATAAAAATTCCAGATTCTTCTTGCTTTATTTGTAAACCAAGAAAGTATTTGAGTTCTTTCATAAGATTCATTTCAAATTCTCCTTTCATTAAATTAGAAAAATCTTGACACATTTTTGTATTTGTTGATCCAAAAATGATGTCATCCACATAAATTTGCACAATTAGTAGATCCTTCTTAATAGTTTTCTTAAACAAAGTTGTGTCAATTTTCCCTCTAGAGAATTCATTGTTAAGAAGAAAACTACTTAATCTTTTATACCAAGCTCTAGGAGCTTGTTTTAATCCATATAAAGCTTTTGTAAGTTTGAAAACATAACTTGGATGTTTTTTATTTTCAAAACCAGGGGGTTGGTGCACAAACACCTCCTCACTTATGTATCCATTTAAAAATGCACTTTTAACATCCATTTGGTAAAGTTTAAAATTTTTGTATGCAGCAAAAGAAAGTAGGGTTCTAATAGCTTCTAATCTAGAAACAGGTGCAAAAGTTTCATCAAAGTCAATACCTTCCTGTTGATTGTACCCTTGAGCTACTAACCTTGCTTTATTTCTGATCACATTACCTTCTTCATCCATTTTGTTTCTGAAAAGCCATTTAGTGCCAATAATGGGATGATCATCTGGAGAAGGTACTAATGTCCAAACCTTGTTCTTCTCAAATTGATCCAATTCTTCTTTCATTGCTTCTACCCAAGATTCATCTTCTAAGGCTTCATATACATTCTTTAGTTCAATTTGAGATAAGACTGCTGAACTGTTTTCATTATTTCTGAGTTGTGATCCGGTTCTGACTCCTTCTGCAGTGCTTCCAATGATTTGTTCATGAGGATGATTGGTAATTAGCTTCCAGCTCTTAGGAAGGTTCTCTTCAGCTTTATCAGTATCTTCTGCAGAACCTTCTGCAGAGATCTCTGTTCTGCTGTATCTTTTGGAGAGCTTTTTCTGTCAGAAGATTGCTTCTGCAGTAGCTCACCTTCATCATCTGATTCTTTTCTATGTTTTTCTTGACAGTAGGGATTAGTGTCATTGAAAACAACATGCATGCTTTCCTGTATGGTTTGATTCTTGATATTATAGATTCTATATGCTTTTGAAGTAGTGGAATAGCCAAGAAAAATTCCTTTTTCAGATTTTGCATCAAACTTTTCAAGGTTTTCTTTATTGTTTAAGATGAAACAATCACATCCAAATACATGAAAATATCCAATGCTGGGTTTTCTTCCTTTCCATATTTCATATGGAGTTTTGTTTAAAATGCTTCTGATGGAAACCCTGTTAAGTATATAGCAGATAGTTGATACAGCTTCAGCCCAAAAGTATTTTTGAATGCCACTATCACTTAACATGGTTCTAGCCATTTCTTGGAGGGTTCTATTTTTCCTTTCTACAACTCCATTTTGTTGTGGAGTTCTAGGACAAGAGAAGTTGTGTGAAATTCCATTTTCATCAAAGAATTTTTTAAAAGAGTGATTTTCAAATTCCCCTCCATGGTCACTTCTTACAGAAGCTATCAATTGGCTACTTTCATTTTGTATCTTCTTGGAGAAGATTTTGAAAGCATCAAAGGATTCATCCTTAGTTGTAAGAAATAAAACCCAAGTGAATCTAGAGTAGTCATCTACAATAACAAGTCCATATTTCTTTCCTCCTAGACTTGGTGTTTTAGAAGGTCCAAACAAATCTATATGCAGCAATTCCAATTTCTTTTAGTAGCAATTCCAAATCTATTGTGTATGTTTTCCTTTTACACATGCATCACACATTCTATCCTTTTCATATTTGATTTTTGGCAATCCTCTGACTAGATCTAGCTTAGACAGTTTGGAAATGCTTTTCATGTTTAGATGACCTACTTTTCTATGCCATGTCCATTTGTCATTTTCAAAAGAAGCAAAACATGCATGATCAGATAGTTCTTCTAGACATATGCTATATAGGTTTTTGCTTCTAAGACCAGAAAATAGGACCTTCTTTGTAGATGCTTCTCTAATTTCACATAATGTTGGTTGAAACATAACTTCATAGCCACTGTCACAAAGTTGACTTATGCTAAGAAGATTATGTTTTAACCCTTTCACATAAATTTGAGTAGAATTTTTCATACCTATCTTTCCAATACCTTTGATGTGAGCTTTGTTGTTGTCTCCAAATGTAATTGTTCCACCTTCCATTTTATGGAGAAGTATGAACTTGCTCTTGTCTCCAGTCATATGTCTTGAGCAGCCACTGTCCAAGAACCATAGCTCTTTCTTCTTAAGGGATCTTTCTTTTTCCTACATTAGAATAAAGTAAAGATTTAGGTACCCAAATACTTTTGGGTCCTGAAGGGTTAAATACCTTTCTTCTCCAGCTCCCTTTTCTTTTGTAACAATTATGAGCAATGTGCCCAATTTTGTTACACCAAGAACATTTGGAAGGTTGCCTTTTAGCAGGAATGAAAACTGTTTTCTTGATCTTTGATGTTCCTGTTTCATGAAATCCTAATCCTCTTTTATCTGTAATTTCTCTACCATTTCCTATTAATTTATTTAGATTATGTGTACTGCTAACAAATTTGCTTAAGTCCATTTGAAGTTCATCAACTTTCTTCTGCAGAAGATAGTTTTCCTTCTGTAGTGATGCATATTTTGTATCTTCTACAGGATTCTCTTTTATTATTCTAACTTGTTCTGACAGCTTAAAATGTGACTGTTGAAGATATTGATTGGTTTTACTTAGTCTATCATTATCTTCTTTCAATTTTTCATTTTCCTCTTTAGTCTTAACTAGTTGTTCTTTTAGAAGTGCACATTTTTCTGCAAGTGTGTGGGAATCAGATAGTAGATTTTCAAATGCATCTTCTAACTCTTTGTATGCAGTGGGAGTATAAGTGATTACCTCATTTTCTTCATCATCACTTCCATCCATGAGACATAAGTTTGCTTATTCTTCTCCAGAATCTTCTTCTTCTGAAGAACTGTCTGAATCATCCCATGTTGCCATCATAGCCTTCTTCTTTTGGAAGGTTTTTGAATCTCTCTTCAGCTGTGGACATTCTGATTTGAAGTGTCCTGGCTTGTTGCATTCAAAGCAGATTACTTGTGCCTTTGAGTTTTCAGCTTTCTGTCCTTCCTTCTTGAAGTTAAAGCTTTTCCTTCCTCTGCCTTTTCTTCTTATTAGCTTCTGGATTCTTCTTGAGATGAAGGCAAGTTCATCATCCTTTTCTGATGATCTTTCATCTTCTTTAGAAGCATCTGCTTCTGTAGGAGTTAGACTGTTTCTTCTGGAAGTGCTTGCTTTTAGAGCAATGGACTTCCCTTTTCTTGGTAATTCATCCATGAGTTCTTGCTCATGAACTTTCAGTGAACCAAGCAATTAATCTAACCTTAGAACAACACGATCTTTAGCTTCTTGAATTGCCGTTACCTTAGGTCTCCATATTTTTGGAAGACTTCTAAGGATTTTTCTCACTTGCTCTTGGTTTGAGTATCCTTTCCCAAGAGATTTTAAGTCATTAATAATGACAGTGAATCTACTGAACATTTCATCAATAGATTCATGTTCAACCATGCTGAACATTTCATATTGATGAATCAGTATATTGATTTTTGATTCTTTAACCTGATCTGTTCCCTCATGGGCTATTTTGAGGGTATCCCATATTTCTTTAGCTGTTGAGCATCCAGCAACCTTGTCATATTCTCCCCTGCTTAGTGCACAAAGAAGGAAGAATTTGGCTTTGGAGTTCAGAAGATACTTCTGCTTATCTTCTGAGGTCCAATATGCTCTAGCTTTTGGTTGAGGATCTTATTCTTGTACTTCTGATTCTACTTCTTTGGGAGGAGTAAGAAATCTTGTTCTTCTTATAATAGGAATAAATTTTCCTTTTTCAACAACATCCCAAAGATCAATGTCTTGGGATTCTAGGAACAATTTCATTCTGTCCTTCCAATAATAGTAGTCCTTTCCAACAAATGCAGGTGGTCTATTTGTGGGTGAAGCTTCTGGTATGAACATTGCAGCTCCATGATTAGCCATTTCCTTTGATCTTTTCCTCTCTTACTGTTAAGTAAGTTCAACCCTAGAGGCAAGCTCTGGTACCGATTGAAGTTGTGGCTTCAATCACAAGAAGAGGGTTGAATTGTGATTGATTAGAATATCTACAAGTTCTTTGTATACTTTTTCTGCTCAAGGGTTTTTTGCCTTGGCTTAATACAAAGAAATAAACTTTCAGAAGGTAATGGTTAGCTGGTTTTAATTATATAGAAGATATATCTAGTTAAATGATATGGCAGAGATAGATAATAGTAAAGAGAGAGTAAAGAAGATGACACACAGAAATTTTATACTGGTTCACCTCTTCCAAACTGAGGCTACGTCCAGTCCCTACACCTGTAGGATTTTCTTACTCTTTTAAACAAATTACAATGTTCTTGGGTAACCTTACCACTAGTATTCTTTACCTGCCTCTTTAGGCTAACAACAACCTAACCAACTCAGTTTTTCAACAGAACATCAACTGCAGAACCTTCTGCAGAAGATTCAGTACACAGAATACTGCAAGTACCTTCTGCAGATTCTGTAAACCAACTGAGATCACCAATTCTCAGTAAACCTCACTGAAAACCCTTTCCCTTACTGCTCAGAAGAAGGAAATGCACCTGCACACCTCTCTTGAGACTTTAACAATGAAAATGAGATAGAATAAAAACAAACAAGGCTCAAAACAATACAATACTTGCACAACAGAAGTAAAATGATGAGCCAAGACTCTCTCCAAAGCTTTTCAGACCAGAAAACACAAATATGAAGGAGAGAGAAATTTTCCAGAAGATTGGAGAAGTGAAACAACACAATTGTATGTATCTTCTGTAGTGAGGTGAGTTCCAAGTGTGGAGGAACTCTATTTTTATAGAAGGCTGGAGTGAAATAGCCGTTGGACATCCAACTAGCCTCAAGGAAATGTCCCTTTCTCTGCTGCAGAAAGTGCATGCTTTACAACTGTCAAGTTTGACCAGTTTCTACCTTCTGCAGAGTATCTTCTGCAGGCTGTTTTTGGGCTATTTCTCAAGGATTTTCTTCTGTAGTCATGATGAACCTTTCCAGTATGGTATTTTTGCTTATTCTCAAGTTAACTTGCCCACTGGAATTATGAGAAGAAGAAGATTAATATGAATTTTTCCTTATTTGCATCTTCTGCAGCAATTCTTTCCTTCTGCAGGACTTCTGGAGTTCCATTCTTCTTGTAGATCTATTTTGAAATTAATCATTTGCTTGATGAAGAATGTTTTTAGGTTTGTTATGCAGCTGTAGCCTCAGAAGATAAAGAATCCAATATGTCTTTTGGTTTCTGACATGTTTTGTTCCTTTTGCAGAATTAATGATCTCAGGTTTTTCTTTAGGAATGCCCTCTATCTTCTGACAATCAATTTTTTTACCTCTCAGAGGATGATTTAAATATATCTTGATGCTTGACAGCCTGAGATGAGCTTTTCTTTTCTTTTACAAAAATGAATCTTCCTTCTAAAGGAATTTCATTATAATTTCTTCTTCTAGAGAGCTGTTCTTATCTTCTGGAGGATTCATTTGACTTTGCAGTATCCTTCTCATGATTTCTCAGTATGCATTATTTCTCTTTTTCACAGATTTGTCATTCTTGTCAAATCTGAGATTTATCTTCTTGTATGAGTGAATTTATTCCTTTCTTTTGCTGCTCAAATATACCTTCTGCAGATGCTTTCCTGTATCTTCTGAACACTCACTTAAACAAAATCATTAGTCCTTAAAGTTCAGAATTATTCCAAGTAAACCTAGATTGGTTGTCATTATCAAAACACTTTTTAAGGGATTCTTGGACCTTACAGTTGTTACCCGACACTCGGGGTCTTTTCTTTGTAACCTGACTGTGACTGTGGTTGAGCGCTTGGCCATGCAACCAAAGACCATCGTCCAGGGCTACCTATGATTAAGTCTTAACTATTCTCATTAATAATTTATTCTTCGTTGGGGACCCCATCTCCCTCTTGGCCATGAGTTCGACGTGGTTACCCCGTCTTTCTTAAATAATTTGCCCGAAGGCTTGTGTCTGTGACGGTCAATGACCATGTGATAGCCCGAAGGCACTATGATGGCTAAAAGCCCTGTGATATTTCAACTCATGATGCATGACTGTGATGGTGTGAAGTCTATAAATCAGTTTAAGTATTTAATCATGACTATAAGACTTAACATCCTTAAGTTTTAATGATTAACAAATAAGATTATATTAAGGACAAATAAGTTTGTATAAGATCTTAATAAGATTACATAAACAGATTCTACTGAGAAAGGTATTTGTTTGGTGATTGTGTTTTAGGTCACAATAATTGACTGAAGAAGAATCAGTATCAGAAGATCAGAATCTAAAGGACAAAGTGCAGAATCCGATGAAGATTAATCCTCAACCAAGTTGAAGACTCGAAGACTATCTGAAGAATTGAAGACTATATGAAGAATCGAAGATTATTTGAAGATCTGAAGAATTGAAGGCTACGAAGACTTGAAGATTTGAAGATGATCTAAAGCAGTCTTGAAAATGAAAGATGAAGATGTTAGAATCAAGAAATGATCTCTTGGAGACGTTGCAAAGCGTAAAGGACACTCCATCAAATGGAGTACACTCATCTCGGTAGATAAAGCTAGACATGCTTTTCTACCTCGATCAAAGTCTTGCACAAATAAAGAAATACTGCAAAGACTTTCTGCAACGCCTGCTGCACCTGCAACAAAAGGATCTGTGTGTGCAGACCTACTACTTGTACGCATGCCAATGACCAGAATGGGTTAGAAGACTAAACAAAAGCAAGCAAGAAAGATGGTTGAATAAAGTACATACAATTCAACATCTTATCTCAGAAGAAGAAGATACAAGAAGAAGAAGAAGAAGAAGAAGATACAAGAAGAAGAAGAAGAAGAAGCAAAGAAGAATGAAGCTACAATCCTCTTATCATAAGGAATAAGCCTTCTGAAGTTTCAACCAGTCCGAAGTGTTGAAGTCATCTGAAGTGCGCAACCCGTCTGAAGGATTGAAGTTGTCTGAAGGACGCAACACGTCTGAAGTATTGAAGCTGTCTGAAGCATCAACCCGTCTGAAGTAGTGAAGCTGTATGAAGTTTCAATCTGTCTAAAGTCTCAATCCGTCTGAAGCATTGAAGCCTTCTGAATTCCGACGTAGCACTACCTGCTGAAGAGTATGAAGACTTTTGCTCTCTGAAGATTGCTGAGAAAAGTCATTCTCTGCTACACATTTCCTTCTCAAGCATATTTATGGAAATGAACACAGAGACCTTTCCTGGTGCTTTTGAATTTCATACACCACTGAGGAAATCTCTGCAACACAGCATTCGGAGCAACAACGGTGGCAACGTTATAGCAGCACCTACGTTGTACTATGTCAGACATGTCAGAGCCCTCAGAAGCGTGTTTCACAATGGATTAAAGAGGATTCAATTCTATCTATAAACGGTAGTATTTCAACGGATATTTCCTCATTTATACAATCCAAAAGAAAGCAGAAGAAAGCTGGAGAAAGCAGAAGAAATTCAAGAGAGAGAGAATACGCAGATTAATATGAAGAAACATCTCTCACAAAGAAGCACATAACAAGTGTCAGAACGGGAACGTCTGTACACCTATTCGCTTAAGGAGAAGCAACCGTTTGAGAAGCTATTACACAACGGCTATATGAGCCACATTATCATCAGCTCAACGGTATTATGAATCATCATCAACGGCTATATTCAAGAAGAACATATAAATAGCCTCAAGATTGAATTTGAAGATGTTGGTCGGTCCAACCAGTTGTTGTTGTTAACACAACCAAGTTGGCATGATTGCCCAACCAGTTGTGGGAGTTAGATTAACTGCCTAACCAAATAGAGTTAACTAGGCTGAGTGCCAAATGGTTAACAGGAGTTGACTTGAGGTAAAGTGGATCATCAATATGTCAACAAAGTTTGATCAAGAGAGTTGGTTCTCGAATCAATCAGGCTACTGACTAGCTGGTCAGTTAGTCATGTTGTTCAGTTGATCTGTTTGATCAATTAAGTTGGTTGTTGGTCTGAAGACAACCATGCTGAGCAAATGACTATCAAACTAGGTACGGTTTGAAGCTTTGAAGATACCTTGGTATTCCAATGATACGGGTGAGAATGTAACCCATGGAAACCAATGGTTAGAGGATAAGGCTGGAGCTTAATTTCATATCTTAGTTAGCCTACTCTCAGAGGATGTATTCCGCATAGAAAAGACACAGATTGTATTTAATTCAAACACTTGTATCACTGTCTATCCTTGTATTTAGTTTGTAATGACTGTATCCTGAGTATGTACTCAGTAATCTCTATGTACAAGAAAAATCTGAGTTGAGAGGTTCTACCGAACATGTAACTTAGATTGAGTAGTAATACTCTACACTTGAATAAGTGTCTAAGAGCCTGGAGAGGCTTGGTGAAAGAAAGTACACTTGGTCTAGAGCTTGGAGAGGCTCGGTAGAAAAGACTATTGCATAGGTTGCCTGGAGAGGTAGTTGAAAAGAAAGAAATACCCGGTTGGTCTGGAGAGGCCGTTAGGAATACTCGATAGACCATGTGTGCCTAAGAATACTCGGTCGGTCTGGAGAGGCCGTGAAGAATACTTGGTCGGTCTGGAGAGGCCGTGAGGAATACTCGGTTGGCCTGAAGAGGCTGAGAAGAATACTTGTATCTGTGGTTTCAGATAGTGAAAATCCAGTGGTGGTTTGCCACTGGGACTGGATGTAACTCACAGTGATGTGGGTGAACCAAGATAAATTTTGTGCCTAAGTTTCCTTTCCCTTAATCTCTTTTATTTCCAGTTCTGCATTTACCTTGGGGATTGAAAAGTATTTTCACAATCACCATATCATAACAATTTCAATCAAACAAGTTTTCAAAGATAATTAAAACACAAATCTCTCTTATATCGTTTGAGATATTACAGAGAATGTATCTTGAAGAAGTTCTGAAATAGGTGTCTGAAGTGAGTCTCTAAAGAACTCAGTTCAGAACCAGAATCAAACTTCAGACGATCTTCAGTCTGCAGAAGTATTTTAGAAACCATTCTAAAAGATACTCCTTGTAATAATCTTCAGAAGATACTTTGAGAAACTTTCATTTAAAACAATCTTAAGACCTTTTTGAAAGATTATCAATCTCATCATTCTTATTTTCCGCATGTTTTATTTAAACTCTGATCTTAAGATTGGTCTTTGAACGTTGTTCTTTTTAAATGATATACTAAATCAAAGATTTCCAAAATTATTCAATAAAGTTTTAAAACACTATTCAACCCCCCTTTTAGTGTTTCCTGTGGTCCTAACAATTCGTATCAGAGCTCACCTTCGGGTTGAGTATCTAACAAATGCAGAAGGAGTAGATCCTCAGAAGATGGAAATCTCACCAAGCTGAAGCATCCTGAAGAATGATAATGAGAATAGGAAAATCATTTTCCAAAACTCATTATTCATAGAACTAAAGCGCAGGACGTAAATGGAAAAGGAAAGTGTATATATTTCTAGATCACAAACGGGTAACATCTTTTCTATCTAAATTTTAAATTTAAATTTAAATATAGTTACTTAACTGTCGTGTGTTTTGTTGAAATTGTTTGGTAAATATAGTTGAAAATGTGTTGCATGATCTGTGTGATTGAAATCACTAATTCTTGAATGTGTATTTATGTATATATATATATATATAATTGTGTGAAAATAATTCATTGTATGCTAAGTGCCCTATATGCGTATGTTTATAAAAAAAATTTAATTGATATCAGTCATTTGTTTTGTGTATATATTTGTTGCATATTTTCTGTATCATATGTATGAATATATGTGTACATTCATTTAAGTAAATGAAGAGTCGTATGTGTTTAATTATTAAATGTGAAACGACGTAATGTGAATCATTGAATCATCAACCGGTTTCTCATAACTGGCACGGTGCACACCTCTCCATAACTGCTCAGTGCTTGTAACCGCTCTCCTCATAAATTGAAGCGACGATTGATTGCCTATTTAAGGATTGGAAGATCACCAGAAGAACCTCACAGTACATTCCCTTCAAATTCCTCAAAATTCACTTCAATGGCATCAAGATTAGTTATCTCAGGTGTTCAAAGTTCATGCAAGTATGATGAAAGGATCATTCCCACAAGAGGAATAAGACTAAGTGACTTCGACAAAGGAGAACTCAAAATCTCTGAGTTTTTCGAAGCTGCAGGATGGATTCCTTATCTTGAAAAGGCATCTTCTCCCTGGCACGAACTAAGTGTTCTGGAATTCTGGAACAATTCAGAAGTGTTCATGGAAAATACATGCAGTCTAAGCACTTATGTAATGGGTATGCCTATCAAGGTGGACTTCAAAGTTCTGAAGGAGATTATTGATGTTGAATCAACCGGAGAACAATTCTCTTCAGATTGGGAAATCAATGATAGAGAGAAAGAGATGCATGATCAAATGTTATTTGGTCGCAGAACTCTTGAAACACCAGTATGCTCAAAATTACTGGAAATTCCCAGAATTCTGCTAGCAATTATTAAAAGTTGTATTCTCCCCAACAGGAAGGATACATTCATCATCTCAAACATGGAAAGATTTGTGCTGATTCATCTTCTCAAAGAAAGAGACTAAATCTTCCAAGAATCATCCTCTATCATATGATGAGAAGAAAATTAGAAGAAGTCAAAGTCTTTCCCCATACTGCACTGATTATGAAAATCCTTCAATATAAAGGATTTCCTATTGAAAGATTCTTTGACCAGGAGCCATCACCCTTGTTCACTATAAAGGAATATGAACATTCTAAGAGGATACCAGCAGAGATAAAAGAAGAACACAATTCTCCGTCATCAACTCAGAACCATATGGAGTCATCTGATTCTCTAAGAAATCATGGAGATTTGAGAGAAATTTTCAGAAGATGCAACATAAGGAAGTTGAATGAACGCATCGGACAGCTGGAAGAAACACTCAGATTCTATCAAAGAGAATTGCAGATGCTGAAAACGCAAAAGGAGAAAGCCAATACAAATGAGAAAAACCCTGTTGATGACCAATGATACACTTATGTTCCATTTCTTGAGTCTCTGTATTTATATCCTTATGTTTTAAGTATATTTTGCTTTCTATTTTTTTTGTTTGTTTTGGTTTTATGTATTTTTCTTTTCAATTTTAATATCTTGATTATTTTCTATGTGTTTGAGTTATCTATATGTGTTTCCTTTTTGTGCTTATTTAAGTCTATCAATCACCCCATACTTAATTAATTAACAATTGTATTAACATTGTGTGATTATTTACACTGTACATGAATCTTATAACTTAACATTTGTTCCCTTAAATAATTCAACTAAAAGATAAATTAAATGAACTCAACTAAAATCTAAAATAATTTCTAGATTTGATAAAATGATATCTGTAAATTAAAATACTTATCAAACTTTATCAGGTGCTACTGAAAGGTATTTGCTTTTGAATGTTTCAGAAAAACAGGTTTTTAAAGATAACCTCAAGAAAACCAATAGAAGAAAAAGTGAAGATAACATCATTTAAAATGATGTATAGTATGATAATATCTTCATTGTCTGAACCTATTCAGACAGTTCAAAATGAACTCTCTGAAAGTATGGGTTAAACAATGTTCAGATAATTAACACTCTATACATCAAGCCTAACTCAAATCTTGAGAAGATAATCATGACTTAGTAACATCCCTATTCTCTGAACCTGTTCAGGAAGTCTTATGGACTTGCTGAAATTGTGGGTCAAGAATGCTAAGGTGACTGATATTTAAGCCATTAAAGTCTATCTCAATTTCTTGAGGAAAGGTTAAGATGATTGTTCAAAGATTCTCAGAAGCGGAAAAGACAAAAGACAAAAGTAGGGCGTGCAGAAATCAAGCGACCTCAGATGGAGAAAAAGTCTTCAAGGCAAGAAGCAATGTCAGATAACACCGCTTCATCCAGTGGACAATAATCAGATCTTCGGTAACATCACTTCATCTTAAAACTTTAATATCTGTGAAAGATGTTTCTAGTGAAACCTTTAAAATCTGATAATAAAACTTAATTTTCCCTAATAAGTAAAAATCTAAGACAATCTCACCTTAACAATCTCTCAGATACTTGCTTTTATAAATTCTAATTCTTTTTCAAACGTTTTATCTTCTCTCTTTTCGAAAAGTTTTTCAAATATTTTTTTTCTTCAAAAATTGTTTTTATATATATATGCCTTTTCTGATTTTTTAAAACGTTTTCCCCAAAACTTACTCTATCTATGCTAATGACTCTCTTTCCTATGGTACTTCATCCATGACCAATCAATGATGTACGTTTCGAGACTCCCAAAGTCTGAAACCGTCATCATCAAAGCTATCTGAGCCTATGGACATCCCGTAAACAACAATCTGATGGATTCATTTTCCTCACTTCTCTATTTTACCCTTGCTTCAAGTCCTCTAAATTCACAAGAGCTCTCTACACAAACTCACATCCTCAAAGCTCTTCCATAGCTTTGTCTGAAGGATCTGAGTGTGTTTCTCTCTGAAGAACAATGAAGAAGCAAAGGAAAATAAAAGAAGGATCTCTGAAACATGTTGGAGCAAAGATCAAGTCATCTTGGATGATAATGTTTGGAATGGAAATTAAGGGAAAGGTTTCTTCGGAAAACCCATTTCTCTTTACTTGGACCATGGTGATCTTGTTACATCCTCAGGGCATTGGAAGACCCCTGGGAGATCCCAGAATAGCCAATCTTATAATAGGAGCCACTTCAAAAGTGGTTCTCAGGATTAAGGTTGTGGCTGGTGGTCGAAATACAGCCTTAAAGGATGCACCTCCACTGTTCCAGCGGTTAGAAGGAAAATGCATGCAGCAAAGCACGGTTTGGGATGAAGTCTGGGGATCTGAGGCAACTCCTGAAGCTCTGCAGCAGAAGGAGTGGTGAAGCTTTGGAGAGATGAAATCTCTGAGGCTATGCCTAAGGCCTCCATAGGAATAACAAGAAGGAAGCAATGGATGGATGTATTCTGTTTTTGAAATGTACCCTCCCTTCCTTTCTGTGAAAACCTGCTTTTGTACATATAAAATGTTTTTAGAAAATATTTTCCTTCTTTCTTTTATCTTTGGTTTCTCTTCAAACCTGTATCTGAGCAATTGTAACAATTTAATCTAATAAAATCCTCAAGATACAGAGGAAAGTTAATTAACAAAAGGGGGAGTAATCACCAAACCTTTTTAATCAATGACAAAAGGGGGAGAAATATAAACTAACAAAAATGCGAAAAAGAATATAACAAAAAGGGAAATACATATAGGAGGAAACATAAAATAGGAAAGAAATATAAAATTCAGTAAGGAAGCTCAGAGGATAACAAACTAAAAGTTATAATAACAATCAGAATAACAATCGGTATCTAAAATATTAATAATAATAATTTAACAATTGGTATAGAAAAGATATCTTAAAGACTTAACCAACAATTGGCATAGAAAAGATTTTAATGTTCTAATAACAATAGGTATCTGAAATCTTAACAAGTAAAAATTAACAATCGTTTATCTAAAATATTAACAATAAACTTGTAACAGTTGGTTAATAAAGATTTAACAATTGGAATTGATTAATTAAAGACTTAATTGTTTCAGAAGATATCGAAAAGAATCAATGTCTGTCTCAGGGGGAGTAATATAGATAGAGGGAGTAATAAAATTAATTATCTTATTTTATTATCTCTCGTTTCTTTTTATACACATTTTTTCAGTAGTATATAATTTATTTGTCATCATTAAAAAGGGGGAGATTGTGAAGTCTATAAATCGGTTTAAGTATTTAAACATGACTATAAGACTTAACATCCTTAAGTTTTAATGATTAACAAATAAGATTATATTAAGGACAAATAAGTTTGTATAAGATCTTAATAAGATTACATAAACAGATTCTACTGAGAAAGGTATTTGTTTGGTGATTGTGTTTCAGGTCACAATAATTGACTGAAGAAGAATCAGTATCAGAAGATCAGAATCTAAAGGACAAAGTGCAGAATCCGAAGAAGAGTAATCCTCAACCAAGTTCAAGACTCGAAGACTATCTGAAGAATTGAAGACTTGAAGACTATATGAAGAATCGAAGATTATTGGAAGATCTGAAGAATTGAAGGCTACGAAGACTTGAAGATTTGAAGATGATCTAAAGCAGTCTTGAAAATGAAAGATGAAGATGTCAGAATCAAGAAATGATCTCTTGGAGATGTTGCAAAGCGTAAAGCACACTCCATCAAATGGAGTACACTCATCTCGGTAGATAAAGCTAGACATGCTTTTCTACCTCGATCAAAGTCTTGCACAAATAAGGAAATACTACAAAGACTTTCTGCAACGCCTGCTGCACCTGCAACAAAAGGATCTGTGTGTGCAGACCTACTGCTTGTACGCCTGCCAATGACCAGAATGGGTTAGAAGACAAAACAAAAGCAAGCAAGAAAGATGGTTGAATAAAGTACATACAATTCAACATCTTTATATCAGAAGAAGAAGATACAAGAAGAAGAAGAAGAAGAAGATACAAGAAGAAGAAGAAGAAGCAAAGAAGAATGGAGCTACAATCCTCTTATCATAAGGAAGAAGCCTTCTGAAGTTTCAACCAGTCCGAAGTGTTGAAGTCATCTGAAGTGCGCAACCCGTCTGAAGGATTGAAGTTGTCTGAAGGACGCAACACGTCTGAAGTATTGAAGCTGTCTGAAGCATCAACCCGTCTGAAGTGGTGAAGCTGTCTGAAGTCTCAATCCGTCTGAAGCATTGAAGCCTTCTGAATTCCGACGTAGCACTACCTGCTGAAGAGTCTCAAGACTTTTGCTCTCTGAAGATTGCTGAGAAAAGTCATTCTCTGCTACACATTTCCTTCTTAAGCATATTTATGGAAATGAACACAGAGACCTTTCCTGGTGCTTTCGAATTTCATACACCACTGAGGAAATCTCTGCAACGCAGCATTCGCAGCAACAACGGTGGCAGCTTTATAGCAGCACCTACGTTGTACTATGTCAGACATGTCAGAGCCCTCAGAAGCGTGTCTCACAATGGATTAAAGAGGATTCAATTCTATCTCTAAACGGTAGTATTTCAACGGATATTTCCTCATTTATACAATCCAAAAGAAAGCAGAAGAAAGCTGGAGAAAGCAGAAGAAATTCAAGAGAGAGAGAATACGCAGATTAATATCAAGAAACATCTTTCACAAAGAAGCACATAACAAGTGTATGAACGGGAACGTCTGTACACCTATTCGCTTAAGGAGAAGCAACCGTTTGAGAAGCTATTACACAACGGCTATATGAGCCACATCATCATCATCTCAACGGTATTATGAATCATCTTCAACGACTATATTCAAGAAGAACATATAAATAGCCTCAAGATTGAATTTGAAGATGTTGGTCGGTCCAATCAGTTGTTGTTGTTAACACAACCAAGCTGGCATGATTGCCCAACCAGTTGTGGGAGTTAGATTAACTGCCCAACCAAATAGAGTTAACTAGGCTGAGTGCCAAATGGTTAACAAGAGTTGACTTGAGCTAAAGTGGATCATCAATATGTCAACAAAGTTTGATCAAGAGAGTTGGTTCTCGAATCAATCAGGCTACTGACTAGCTGGTCAGTTAGTCATGTTGTTCAGTTGATCTGTTTGATCAATTAAGTTGGTTGTTGGTCTGAAGACAACCATGCTGAGCAAATGACTATCAAACTAGGTACGATTTGAAGATTTGAAGATACCTTGGTATTCCAATGATACGGGTGAGAATGTAACCCATGGAAACCAATGGTTAGAGGATAAGGCTGGAGCTTAATTTCATATCTTAGTTAGCCTACTCTCAGAGGATGTATTCCTCATAGAAAAGACAGGGATTGTATTTAATTCAAACACTTGTATCACTGTCTATCCTTGTATTTAGTTTGTAATGAATGTATCCTGAGTATGTACTCAGTAATCTCTATGTAAAAGAAAAATCTGAGTTGAGAGGTTCTAGCGAACATCTAACTTAGATTGAGTAGTAATACTCTACACTTGAATAAGTGTCTGAGATCCTGGAGAGGCTTGGTGAAAGAAAGTACACTTGGTCTAGAGCCTGGAGAGGCTCGGTAGAAAAGACTACTGCATAGGTTGCCTGGAGAGGTAGTTGAAAACAAAGAAATACTCGGTTGGTCTGGAGAGGCCGTGAGGAATACTCGATAGACCATGTGTGCCTAAGAATACTCGGTCGGTCTGGAGAGGCCGTGAAGAATACTTGGTCGGTCTGGAGAGGCCGTGAGGAATACTCGGTTGGCCTGAAGAGGCTGTGAAGAATACTTGTATCTGTGGTTTAAGATAGTGAAAATCCAGTGGTGGTTTGCCACTGGGACTGGATGTAACTCACGGTGATGTGGGTGAACCAGGATAAATTTTGTGCCTAAGTTTCCTTTCCCTTAATCTCTTTTATTTCCAGTTCTGCATTTACCTTGGGGATTGAAAAGTATTTTCACAATCACCATATCATAACAATTTCAATCAAACAAGTTTTCAAAGATAATTAAAACACAAATCCCCTCTTATATCGTTTGAGATATTACAGAGAATGTATCTTGAAGAAGTTCTGAAATAGGTGTCTGAAGTGAGTCTCTAAAGAACTCAGTTCAGAACCAGAATCAAACTTCAGACGATCTTCAGTCTGCAGAAGTATTTTAGAAACCATTCTAAAAGATACTCCTTGTAATAATATTCAGAAGATACTTTGAGAAACTTTCATTTAAAACAATCTTAAGACCTTTTTGAAAGATTATCAATCTCATCATTCTTATTTTCCGCATGTTTTATTTAAACTCTGATCTTAAGATTGGTCTTTGAACGTTGTTCTTTTTAAATGATATACTAAATCAAAGATTTCCAAATTATTCAATAAAGTTTTAAAACACTATTCAACCCCCCTTCTAGTGTTTCATGTGGTCCTAACAATTGGTATCAGAGCTCACCTTCGGGTTGAGCATCTAACAAATGCAGAAGGAGTAGATCCTCAGAAGATGGAAATCTCACCAAGCTGAAGCAACTCTGAAGAATGATAATGAGAATAGGAAAATTATTTTCCAAAACTCATTATTCATAGAACTAAAGCGCAGGACGTAAATGGAAAAGGAAAGTGTATCTATTTCTAGATCACAAACGGGTAACATCTTTCCTATCTAAATTTTAAATTTAAATTTAAATATAGTTACTTAACTGTCGTGTGTTTTGTTGAAATTGTTTGGTAAATATAGTAGAAAATGTGCTGCATGATCTGTGTGATTGAAATCACTAATTCTTGAATGTGTATTTATATATATATATATAATTGTGTGAAAATAATTCATTGTATGCTAAGTGCCCTATATGCGTATGTTTATAAAAAAAAATTTAATTGATATCAGTCATTTGTTTTGTGTATATATTTGTTGCATATTTTCTGTATCATATGTATGAATATATGTGTACATTCATATAAGTAAATGAAAAGTCGTATGTGTTTAATTATTAAATGTGAAACGACGCAATGTGAATCATTGAATCATCAACCGGTTTCTCATCACTGGCACGGTGCACACCTCTCCATAACTGCTCAGTGCTTGTAACCGCTCTCCTCATAAATTGAAGCGCCGATTGATTGCCTATTTAAGGATTGGAAGATCACCAGAAGAACCTCACAGTACATTCCCTTCAAATTCCTCAAAATTCACTTCAATGGCATCAAGATTAGTTATCTCAGGTGTTCAAAGTCCATGCAAGTATGATGAAAGGATCATTCCCACAAGAGGAATAAGACTAAGTGACTTCGACAAAGGAGAACTCAAAATCTCTGAGTTTTTCGAAGCTGCAGGATGGATTCCTTATCTTGAAAAGGCATCTTCTCCCTGGCACGAAGTAAGTTTTCTGGAATTCTGGAACAATTCAGAAGTGTTCATGGAAAAGACATGCAGTCTAAGCACTTATGTAATGGGTATGCCTATCAAGGTGGGCTTCAAAGTTCTGAAGGAGATTATTGATGTTGAATCAACCGGAGAACAATTCTCTTCAGATTGGAAATCAATGATAGAGAGAAAGAGATGCATGATCAAATGTTATTTGGTCGCAGAACTCTTGAAACACCAGTATGCTCAAAATTAATGGAAATTCCCAGAACTCTGCTAGCAATTATTAAAAGTTGTATTCTCCTCAACAGGAAGGATACATTCATCATCTCAGACATGGAAAGATTTGTGCTGATTCATCTTCTCAAAAGAAAGAGACTAAATCTTCCAAGAATCATCCAGTTCTGCATTTACCTTGGGGATTGAAAAGTATTTTCACAATCACCATATCATAACAATTTCAATCAAACAAGTTTTCAAAGATAATTAAAACACAAATCTCTATTATATCGTTTGAGATATTACAGAGAATGTATCTTGAAGAAGTTCTGAAATAGGTGTCTGAAGTGAGTCTCTAAAGAACTCAGTTCAGAACCAGAATCAAACTTCACACGATCTTTTGTCTGCAGAAGTATTTTAGAAACCATTCTAAAAGATACTCCTTGTAATAATCTTTAGAAGATACTTTGAGAAACTTTCATTTAAAACAATCTTAAGACCTTTTTGAAAGATTATCAATCTCATCATTCTTATTTTCCGCATGTTTTATTTAAACTCTGATCTTAAGATTGGTCTTTGAACGTTGTTCTTTTTAAATGATATACTAAATCAAAGATTCCCAAAATTATTCAATAAAGTTTTAAAACACTATTCAACCCCCTTCTAGTGTTTCCTGTGGTCCTAACAGGCCAAAGGCCCATGATTAATCTTTATAAGAGACTATAAGACGTTGTGATGATCCGAAGATCCATGAAATTCATTCAATGATGGCCAAAGGCCCATGATTAACCTTTATGTGAGACTATAATTCAATAACACAATTATTTCCAAATTCACTACCTTAGGGTTTGCCATTCAACTCATGAAATCATTATAATGCAATATTATATTCCACATTCATCAAATCATAATTAAAATCAACAATAATAGCAAGGGAAGGAAGAATAGGGAGCATACATAAGAGAACAATCAAGAAAACAAGTGAGTGATAATCATACTCTTAATGGAGAAAAGAGGAGAAGGAATGGAGGAATGAAGGAATGGAGGGGAAGAGGATGAAGATCCAAGCTCCAAGAGATGGTGAAAAAGCCTCCCAATTTATTTCTCATACTTCTCCTAGCTCCCTCTCTCTAGAATCGCCCCTCTCTCTAAAACCCTAGAAGTGAAGAAAAGTGAAGAAAATTACGCTGAAACGCATTTTAAAGGGACCATGACGCGTTCCTGTGCTCAGTCTGCGCTCGTCGCATCTGGAGCGCAGATTTCCGGAGTTTTCCCCTCTGTTTTCTGCGCTCAGGCTGCGCTCAGCGCAACTTGGAGCACAAGAAACAGATTGGAATTCCTGCATTTTTTACAGCTTTCTCACCTGGGAAAGAATGCGTCTGTTTGGGATGCAAACGAGCTCGGAATACTATCATATAACATATCAAATTGAAGCACCGAATCTTAGCTTTCTAATCCAAGTGCAATCACCTCAATTGGATATCTACAACTCTAGATATTTACATTTTAGTGCACCAAGGTCATTAGGCTTAAACCCGAAATCAAGCAACAACCATAGTTTTGCCTCTTAAGCTTTTCCTTATCCATCTACATTCAAATTTAAATTCAAATCTTATAGTTAAACATTATCCTAAACTGATATTACTTTCTTATCTCTACTTCTTGTGATGTCATCATTCCTATTTTGAAATATGATCTTAAATTAAAATGCTAAAACATATCTCTTTCCTGAGGTCTTCCCGATCGATTCTGATATTATTATATTAATATTAATAATATAATAACTACTATATTTATAACAATTAAGGTTATTTGAAACCTTAATGATATAATTTATCTTCTAATAATTTTATTATTATCTTGCTATAATCATAACAATTATTATATCTTCTAAAATCCAATCTTATATTATATATCCCTCTTAGAATCAATATTATCGTATCATTATTATATCATTATCATTATAATATTATTTTATTAATAGTTACTATTATTATTATAAAAAATCTCTTTTTATAACCAATATTATTCAAATACAGTTATAAGTATTTTTATTTTATTATTATTATTATTATTATTTTTATTATAATTCTAGATTTCTAAATTTTTGGGATGTTACAATATGAAATTTGAAAATGGCTAATGATTCTTGGATCGAAACACATTTTCACTTTCCCTTTTCTCGATTGACGACCTTTAAAGGAATCGTATTCAGATTGATGGATGAATATGAACAAAATCTTTTATTTGCATTGATTTCATCAGTTTGATGGGCTACCGCCATGATGTTTTCTGCTGGGTAGCTATTTGGTTATCCGTGCTTTACACATCATTCTCACTTTAGGAATCATCACATTTCCTATGACTGGATTTTCATTCTTTTTTTTAAGCAATTCTTAGTGCTTTTTAACTTTAATATTTGCTTCACATTTCAGTACGGGTTCATTATGAAAATGCATATTGAATCAATAAAGATATCTAACAAAGAAATGATGAAAGGAGAATGGTATTTATAATGGCAAGTATTATAAAGAATGAGGTACGCAAAACATGATAAAACTGAAGACTTATAGAAAAGGAATGAATGGGGTGAAGGTCTAAGTTCCTTTGATGATTCTTCAAAAAATGAATAGTGTTAATTCCTCACAAGACGATCTTGACTGCTCTTATCATCTTTTGGGGGTGACCAATTGCTTTGACTTAAAGCCTTCAGAGTTTTATTTGCCCCAATCTGATTTGAGTTATTTTTTGTTTTGACCCTAATTTTTGCATAGGCTGCTATTTCGAGTTTTCAACCTATCGGGTCGCTCTTTGATTCTGATTATGATCTTATCCCTTGATCTTTTTTTTTTTAAAAAATACAGAGACATCCCTGTTGGTGGTTAGTGCAACGGTGGTGGTAGTGGCCGTGACAATGGCTGAGGGAGTTTGGTTTTGCCTTTTTTCTTTTTTATTATTTATTTCTTACTTAACAAAACTGTGTATAAAGGACTTTATAATTTTTGGTATTGATTAAGGGTACCTTTCCTATGTACTCCGTTGATATTTCCATTCTTTACCTTAGGATGAATTTGAAGGCACCAATGGCACACACATAACAATTTCAAATAACACAGAGAGTATATATGCAAGCAATGATAACCAAATATATTTTAGTAGTAAATATTGATAAAGATAAGAAATACCAAATTAAAGTCTTTGCTCTTTCTTCTCCCTGCTTCACTACTTTCTCTCAGAATTCTCTCCTTCTTTATGTGTTTTCTCATATTTCTTCTCTGATTTAAATAGATCTCTGATTAATTATTCAAAGACATCAATCTCCCTACCACAACTAATCATCTAACCACTCTTCTCATCATTTTTTATAATTTCCCGACAACACTTTTTAAACTCAGATCAACTCTTTCCTCTTTTTCTTCTCGCTTGGTTTATTATATTTGAACATATTGGGAGAGAATTGAGACTAGTATACTGGGGAAACACAGCTCAGACTACACTCATTTTTGTTTTTATTTTTTTGTTTTAGTTTGAATTAATTATTTAAATCAATTAATTTCTGTTAAATAATCAATAATCAACGGATTAACTGAAACAATGAAAAAAAAGAAGAAATTGTGTGAATACTTCTGGAAAAAATTAGGTGTTCACAGTTGCCCCTATTTACTTATATTTTTACTAGAGAATATGATCAACAATGTTTTTATACTCTATTTATAAAAATTAAGTAAAGACAAAGAATTCTAATTTTTTCTGGGAGTATATTGAAAAGTAATAATGAAAATTTTGTGGGATTGATTTCTGTCTTTGACCTAAAATGATGACAGGAATTGCACAGGATCTAGAATTGAGCAAAACAAACCAATTAGAACCACAAAATAGCAATTAATTCACGAATATAAGGTGCTGGACAACAGCTAATTTGCGTGAGAAAATGAGAGAAAATGAAAGAAAAAGTGGAGAAGAAATGAAGAGGAAGAACGCCACTGGTGCAAGAATCCTCCTGCAGCAGATAAGTTCAATTGCCAGTCGCCACTAATTCAGGAGAATTAGATAAGTCTCATCCATGGTTTAAGCAACAACCACCAAGCTCACTCAACTCACAAAGAGGAGACTCAACTCACTAAGAGGAGAAATTTGGGCATAGTGCCTTTACTTAAAATTCAATGTTATCAAATACAAGAGAGGAGGCTCCTTTATATAGGAGTGGGAGGGGAGTGGGGCGGCCAATACATGAGAGAAAGGGGGAGAAAATAAAAAGATGAGTGAAATCTCATCCCAAGTGGGATTTGAACCCATGCCCCTAATGGCTTATGGCTAAGCTAAGCCTTAAGCCAATAAACCCATAAAAATGCGCCCTATGTAGCTTAGGAAATAAAAGATGGGTTAATTTTCTATCCTATGTGGGATTAGATCCCATGACCTCTTAGACCTTATAGCAAGTCAACCTACTAACCAATAAACCCATACATGTGGGTGCCCAAGTAGGAGGAAAATTACAAAAATAAAAAGAAAATACAAAAGAGTCCTAATTAAGGGTGGTCCATAGGACAAGGGTCCTATCCAGGGTCAAGGTGTCCTTCTGTAGGGTAGTGACCCTTATTTTGTAGGGCATTGACCTTTATTTGTAGGACACTAATTTCTCTAACTCTTCCTTGCTTGAAGCTCAGGCCAAAAGTTGGTGCATTTCCTCCAATGTAGGTCTTGCAGGTCCAAGCTTCTAGCAGTGTGTCATCATTCCCTCCCCCTTGAAAAGGATTTGACCTCAAATCTGAAAATTCAAAAAGAAGCCATAAGAATAATGAAGTGGATAGAAGAAGGGGATGGATGACAACAAGAAAGTAAGAAGATACTTCCCTTAGCCCTTGGAGAGTAGAGTTAGAGGTCCTCAAGTTGAACATCTTCCTTGAGCCTAGACAACAAGAAGAAGACCCATAAGTATTATTCCTATGCAAACAAAGTGAAAGTTCATAACAAAAATACTTGGGAATCATAAAGATTAGTAAAACAAAATCATAGGATATGAACAAGAGGTATTTGAGAAAAGGGTTAGAACACTCCCTCAATGAAGATTGAATCATCTTGTCCATGTAATCTATAAAACAAGATCCAGGGTCAAAGACCAATCTCTTGAAGCCTTTCCTAACAAATAACAGAAACAAGTAATTATCAGGAAGGCTTAAGAAGTGGTTGTCATAACAAGAAATTTTCATTTCATTAAAATATTCCACAACATGCTTCCAAATGAATGCACATGTGAAACTATGTGGCATAAATGTATTAATATGCTTCAATGTCATCCCAACATGCCCTATAATTTTATCACATGCATACTGTATGTAGTTATGCCAAGAATTGTTTTTACCATTTATCTCAAGAGGCATATCAATAGGAATGTCCTTACTCAAAAAGAAAGATGATAACACCTTACCCATATCATATTTATCTACTTTCTTCATGTAAGGTGAAACAATTAAGGTTTCATTATGAGTAAGCATGTAAGGCATATCAACATGTGATGCGTTTGTTATACAATTGTTTTTACATGTGATATCCTTAATGAAAGTTTCATTCTTTTCCATAACTAGTTCAAGAGTATTATACACATCTTCATGAGATAAAAAGATTAATATAGAATGTGTATGCAGGTCATGTATACAAACCAATTGATTTTGCATATCCAATCTATCATGCAAGGCATGCAAGTCAACATGTCTAAATGGATTGGGAAACATGTATTTCCAGAAGGTTTCATGGTACTCTCAAACTGAGTTGGCTTTTCTAAACATGCAATAGATTCCAAAGCATTATTAACATTTTCTATTTTATTCAAACATGTAATGCTTTGAGGCATATAATTGTGCATAGAAGAAGGCATTTCATGCATAAAGAAAGTTAGTCTAGGAAACTCCCTTCAATCACTTCAGTTGTCCTCCTTGCAACACTAGAAGTGCTTTCCATTAACCTATTCATGTTTTCACACAAGGGGTTAGCATTTACTTGTTTATCCAATGGAATTGGTTGCTTCCCTAAATTTTCTTTGTTTTTCTTTTCTTCAATTTGCATTCTTTCTACTTCCTTTTCCTTTTCTCTTTTAAACCTTTCTTCTTCCTCTTTTTCTAATTTTCTTATCTCTTCTATCTTGATTAAGGATTCTGAAAAGAATTTTGAAATCTTATCTTCGATTTTATTTGAAAATTTTTCTATCCTTCTTCCAATTCTTTCTTCAAAAGAATCTCTTGTAACTTTCCTATTTTCTCATCTTTTCTTTTCCTCTTTTTCATAATCTTTTCTTTTAATTTCACTCTCATAATTTCTCCTAAGTTTTCTCTCTTCTCTAATCTTTCTATCATGGTTAGAGTTATCATAACTCCTTTCCTTATCTTCAAAATGATACCTATTTATTTCTCTCCTTTCCTTCCTATAGCTTTCATCAACTCTGTCATGAGAAGAGTGTCTTCTCACTTCCTTTTCTCTTCTAAATTCTCTCCTATCTTCATCTAGCTCCTTTCTCCACATTCTATATGACATCTTAAATTGATTTTATTTTAAGGGACCTCACCACTCACTAAGTGTTTACACTCAATGGAATGTATCACTCGTGTATGTCACTCTTTTTAGGCTTTTTCTATAATGATACTCTCTAGCCTCTTCTACTCGGTTGGAGGTTGATTAGAAGTTGCAAAGACCTCATTTTTGTTTTTATTTTTTGTTTTAGTTTGAATTAATTATTTAAATCAATTAATTTCTGTTAAATAATCAATAATCAATGGATTAACTGAAACAATGAAAAAAAAGAAGAAATTGTGTGAATACTTCTGGACAAAATTAGGTGTTCACAGTTGCCCCTATTTACTTATATTTTTACTAGAGAATATGATCAACAATGTTTTTATACTCTATTTATAAAAATTATGTAAAGACAAAGAATTCTAATTTTGTCTGGGAGTATATTGAAAAGTAATAATGAAAATTTGTGGGATTGATTTCTGTCTTTGACCTAAAATGATGACAGGAATTGCACAGGATCTAGAATTGAGCAAAACAAACCAATTAGAACAACAAAATAGCAATTAATTCACGAAAATTAGGTGCTGGATAGCAGCTAATTTGCGTGAGAAAATGAGAGAAAATGAAAGAAAAAGTGGAGAAGAAATGAAGAGGAAGAACGCCACTGGTGCAAGAATCCTCCTGCAGCAGATAAGTTCAATTGCCAGACGCCACTAATTCAGGAGAATTAGATAAGTCTCATCCATGGTTTAAGCAACAACCACCAAGCTCACTCAACTCACAAAGAGGAGACTCAACTCACTAAGAGGAGAAATTTGGGCATAGTGCCTTTACTTAAAATTCAATGTTATCAAATACAAGAGAGGAGGCTCCTTTATATAGGAGTGGGAGGGGAGTGGGGCGGCCAATACATGAGAGAAAGGGGGAGAAAATAAAAAGATGAGTGAAATCTCATCCCAAGTGGGATTTGAACCCATGCCCCTAATGGCTTATGGCTAAGCTAAGCCTTAAGCAAATAAACCCATAAAAATGCGCCCTATGTAGCTTAGGAAATAAAAGATGGGTTAATTTTCTATCCTATGTGGGATTAGATCCCATGACCTCTTAGACCTTATAGCAAGTCAACCTACTAACCAATAAACCCATACATGTGGGTGCCCAAGTAGGAGGAAAATTACAAAAATAAAAAGAAAATACAAAAGAGTCCTAATTAAGGGTGGTCCATAGGACAAGGGTCCTATCCAGGGTCAAGGTGTCCTTCTGTAGGGTAGTGACCCTTATTTTGTAGGGCAATGACCTTTATTGTAGGACACTAATTTCTCTAACTCTTCCTTGCTTGAAGCTCAGGCCAAAAGTTGGTGCATTTCCTCCAATGTAGGTCTTGCAGGTCCAAGCTTCTAGCAGTGTGTCATCATTCCCCCCCCCCCCCTTGAAAAGGATTTGACCTCAAATCTGAAAATTCAAAAAGAAGCCATAAGAATAATGAAGTGGATAGAAGAAGGGGATGGATGACAACAAGAAAGTAAGAAGATACTTCCCTTAGCCCTTGGAGAGTAGAGTTAGAGGTCCTCAAGTTGAACATCTTCCTTGAGCCTAGACAACAAGAAGAAGACCCATAAGTATTATTCCCAAGCAAACAAAGTGAAAGTTCATAACAAAAATGTAGGAACACAGGGAAACACTAGAAGGGGGGGTTGAATAGTGTTTCTAAATATTTTAAGAAGCTTTTCGAAAACAGATTTACAAAACAGACTTTCAGACAGGTTGCTAGAGGGCTGTCTGAAGTTTTTAGATAGCTGTCTGAAGTTGGTTTCAGACGGCTTTAAAATGGTTCTAAAAGAAGTTTCTTCCTTTTTAAAATATTAGATTAAATATTCAGTCCCCTTAATTAGTTCAAAACTGAAATGACAAAGATAAGGGAAAGAGAAACTTAGCCACATAAATTATCCTGGTTCACTCACTACCACTTGTGAGCTACGTCCAGTCCCAATGCCAACTAGCACTTGGATTTTCTCTTAATCTTGCAAGATTACAAGTATTCTTTTCTATCAAGCCTCTTCAGGCTCTACAACCAAGTATTCTTTTTCAGACAAGCCTCTCCAGGCTCAAGAACACAAGTATTCTTTTTCAGACAAGCCTCTCCAGGCTCAAAAACAAATACAAATGAGAGAAATGTTTAAGCTCACAAACTATATCAGTTTTGAGACTTAAACTGTTACAGATTGTACAGAAATTACTGAGGTATGCTCAGAATAAAATAATTTGTGTGTACAAAGATGATAGATTCTATCAGAGTGTTGCAGCGAAAAACTTGCAGAGTTTCTGTTCTTTTTCTATGCTTCTCTATATTTCAGGTCTTCAAATGAGGGGGTATTTATAACCAAATGATTGGCCCATTGAAGACTCTCATGCTTGTGAAATCCATGCTAGCCGTTGTGAGACAGCTGCTGCAGTACAGAATATTCTCTGACATATTCTGATATTCCCTGACAAATTCTGACACTTTTACAAGGTTTGCTCCTGCCAAAAAGGTGCTCTTTGTTGCTGCTGCAATTGTTGCATAGCAGAGGACACGTTGTGACAGAGAACGTGCTTGAATTGCATTGCGCAGGTGCCAGCTGTTTGTAGCAGAGAACGTACGTGAAAAACGTGCAGAGGTACATGGATTGTCACGGCTTCAGACAAGAGATGCCACGTCATCAAAAGCTTTCAGACGGCTTTGATGCTTCAGACGGGTTGATCATCTTCAGACAACATCAACTTCTTCAGACGGATCCAACACTTAGTCTTATATAGTAGGCTTCTAGCTGAAAATCATAGATAAACAATTAGACAATTGTATCTTATGAGAAACAACTTAAGTTGAATTTGTTGATCATTAAAACTTAGAGAAATTTCAGTCTTTAAAACATCATAAACCTCTTTATGATATTTTTGAGACTCAACAAAAAATACTTGGGAATCGTAAAGATTAGTAAAACAAAATCATAGGATATGAACAACAGATATTTTAGAAATGGGTTAGAACACTCCCTCAATGAAGATTGAATCATCTTGTCCATGTAATCTATAAAACAAGATCCTGGGTCAAAGACCAATCTCTTGAAGCCTTTCCTAACAAGTAACAGAAACAAGTAATTATCAGGAAGGCTTAAGAAGTGGGTGTCATAACAAGAAATTTTCATTTCATTAAAATATTCCACAACATGCTTCCAAATGAATGCACATGTGAAACTATGTGGCATAAATGAATTAATATGCTTCAATGTCATCCCAACATGCCCTATAATTTTATCACATGCATACTGTATATTGTTATGCCAAGAATTGTTTTTACCATTTATCTCAAGAGGCATATCAATAGGAATGTCCTTACTCAAAAAGAAAGATGATAACACCTTACCCATATCATATTTATCTACTTTCTTCATGTAAGGTGAAACAATTAAGGTTTCATTATGAGTAAGCATGTAAGGCATATCAACATGTGATGCGTTTGTTATACAATTGTTTTTACATGTGATATCCTTAATGAAAGTTTCATTCTTTTCCATAACTAGTTCAAGAGTATTATACACATCTTCATGAGATAAAAAGATTAATATAGAATGTGTATGCAGGTCATGTATACAAACCAATTGATTTTGCATATCCAATCTATCATGCAAGGCATGCAAGTCAACATGTCTAAATGGATTGGGAAAACATGTATTTCTAGACGGTTTCATGGTACTCTCAAACTGAGTTGGCTTTTCTAAACATGCAATAGATTCCAAAGCATTATTAACATTTTCTATTTTATTCAAACATGTAATGCTTTGAGGCATATAATTGTGCATAGAAGAAGGCATTTCATGCATAAAGAAAGTTAGTCTAGGAAACTCCCTTTCAATCACTTGAGTTGTCCTCCTTGCAACACTAGAAGTGCTTGCCATTAACCTATTCATGTTTTCACACAAGGGGTTAGCATTTACTTGTTTATCCAATGGAATTGGTTGCTTCCCTAAATTTTCTTTGTCTTTCTTTTCTTCAATTTGCATTCTTTCTACTTCCTTTTCCTTTTCTCTTTTAAACCTTTCTTCTTCCTCTTTTTCTAATTTTCTTATCTTTTCTATCTTGATTAAGGATTCTGAAAAGAATTTTGAAATCTTATCTTCGACTTTATTTGAAAATTTTTCTATCCTTCTTCCAATTCTTTCTTCAAAAGAATCTCTTGTAACTTTCCTATTTTCTCTTCTTTTCTTTTCCTCTTTTTCATAATCTTTTCTTTTAATTTCACTCTCATAATTTCTCCTAAGTTTTCTCTCTTCTCTAATCTTTCTATCATGGTTAGAGTTATCACAACTCCTTTCCTTATCTTCAAAATGATACCTATTTATTTCTCTTCTTTCCTTCCTATACCTTTCATCAACTTTGTCATGAGAAGAGTGTTTTCTCACTTCTTTTTCTCTTCTAAATTCTCTCCTATCTTCACCTAGCTCCTTTCTCCATATTCTATATGACATCTTAAATTGATTTTATTTTAAGGGACCTCACCACTCACTAAGTGTTTACACTCAATGGAATGTATCACTCGTGTATGTCACTCTTTTTAGGCTTTTTCTATAATGATACTCTCTAGCCTCTTCTACTCGGTTGGAGGTTGATTAGAAGTTGCAAAGATCAGGTTGAGTCTAAGTCTTAACCCTTACCCAAAATAAAAGCGCACTAACAAAGAAAAGATCTACCGGAAGAGAATAGAAAAATCCTAAGACAAAACAAGGAATTGATATGACAAACAAGAAAAGCTGGCACTCAAACAAGCTTATACACAAGAGCAGACAACAAAACAGACAAGACGGAAGAAATTGCAAAGAGAATTGTTTTTGATGATTTTTGAAAAAGAGTTGCCAAAATTGTCGTTTTTAAGAAAAACAGCAAATACAACTCAATTACAGTATACAGGGAAATGAAACAGAAAAATTGCAGTAAAATTGTCACTGTATTGTTGGGATACTTCTTTGTTTTGAATTTTCTATTTTTCTGAATTTTTTTTTTTGAATTTTTGACTCTTTTTTGGTGTCTTTTGTCTTTTTTCTTCTTTTGCACCCTTTTTGCTTTTTACACCTCTTTTTCTATTTTTGGCACGTACGTACTTTTTATATTTTTCTTGCCTATTCTTTCTTTTTTGGCTTTTTTCCCAACAGAAAATTACAGAAATTTGTACACAATGAAAAGAAAATATACTGAACCTACTGTAATATTTTTGGAATTTTCTGACAGTAAACTGGTCCAAGTGGCCCAGAAAAGCAAAAATAATGAATAAACTGATTTCTAAAAACTGTTAAAACGTGATGGCAACTTGATTTCAAAAATGGCCAAAAAAATTGCTTAGCACTTCCTTGTTGATTATACAAGACCAGTGTGGTCACAGAAACGCGCTTGGTTCAATTTTAAGTTTGGAATTAAATTTGAAGGAAAATCAACAATTAGAATTTGTTGATCTTCTTCCAATACTATGAACCAAAAAAGATCCTATAGGTGAGCGTTTTGCACAATCAAACAGGGAAAGTTCTAGGTAGAGATAGCAGTCAATCCAAATTTGCAATCAGAATGCCAATCAAACAGACATAACAAGAGTAGAATATGAACAAAACATAAGCCCAAAAAATGCGCATAAATGGTAAAATAAAGAAAGGAAAATTGCACAAAATAAATGGCAAGAATTAAAGGGGGAAACTGAAATTAAAAGGATGGGGCGGACAGGAATGTAAATGACTGAAATGTAAAGGGGGAAGCGGAAATTAAAAGGATGGGGAGAACTGAAAAGTAAATAGCAGAATGTAAAGGGGAGAGCTGAAATTAAAGGGATGGGAGAAGCGGAAATTAAATGGCGGAAATTAAAAGCGGAAAGTAAAGAGATGAATATGGGGGATGAACAATTAATGGTGAAGGGAGAAAATGTAGGTGAACGATCTTTAGAAAAATGAAGACAACAATGCCTCCTCTTACCACACTTCACCAACAAACAAGCAGTTTATAGCAATTATATGTAGAAATCACTCAAGAACAAGTATGAGCAATTAAGAGGCATTTAAACAAACACCTAGGGGGTGGGAATTAGCAGCCCAAAACAGCCCCTAACTAGCAAGATTATCACCCAAATCAATCAAGCAGACAAGCACAAAGTAGTAGCAGAAAGGCACCTCGGGCCCGGGAAACAGTCCAAGTCCAAATTACAACTAAAAGAGGGATTGAATTACACTAAATTGAAGCAAAATTCTGCACAAAAGAGGTGCAGCCACACGCTCCAAACAGCCACAAAAACAGCCCCCAATTTGCTCAATCCATCAAGCTCTTGATACCAAATGATGACAGGAATTGCACAGGATCTAGAATTGAGCAAAACAAACCAATTAGAACCACAAAATAGCAATTAATTCACGAAAATTAGGTGCTGGACAGCAGCTAATTTGCGTGAGAAAATGAGAGAAAATAAAAGAAAAAGTGGAGAAGAAATGAAGAGGAAGAACGCCACTGGTGCAAGAATCCTCCTGCAGCAGATAAGTTCAATTGCCAGACGCCACTAATTCAGGAGAATTAGATAAGTCTCATCCATGGTTTAAGCAACAACCACCAAGCTCACTCAACTCACAAAGAGGAGACTCAACTCACTAAGAGGAGAAATTTGGGCATAGTGCCTTTACTTAAAATTCAATGTTATCAAATACAAGAGAGGAGGCTCCTTTATATAGGAGTGGGAGGGGAGTGGGGCGGCCAATACATGAGAGAAAGGGGGAGAAAATAAAAAGATGAGTGAAATCTCATCCCAAGTGGGATTTGAACCCATGCCCCTAATGGCTTATGGCTAAGCTAAGCCTTAAGCCAATAAACCCATAAAAATGCGCCCTATGTAGCTTAGGAAATAAAAGATGGGTTAATTTTCTATCCTATGTGGGATTAGATCCCATGACCTCTTAGACCTTATAGCATGTCAACCTACTAACCAATAAACCCATACATGTGGGTGCCCAAGTAGGAGGAAAATTACAAAAATAAAAAGAAAATACAAAAGAGTCCTAATTAAGGGTGGTCCATAGGACAAGGGTCCTATCCAGGGTCAAGGTGTCCTTCTGTAGGGTAATGACCCTTATTTTGTAGGGCAATGACCTTTATTTGTAGGACACTAATTTCTCTAACTCTTCCTTGCTTGAAGCTCAGGCCAAAAGTTGGTGCATTTCCTCCAATGTAGGTCTTGCAGGTCCAAGCTTCTAGCAGTGTGTCATCTTAAAATGAAGAGGCGTGAGACAGACTCTTGACTGAAACAATAAGGCGTCAGGCAGTTACTAGGTGATAAGTGAAAAATAGTTGATAAATGAGTATATATTTTATTTCACTTATCAAGGATAAAATGATAATTTTACCCCATTTTTATTCCTTTTTATTTAATATTTACTAATTTGTATTTATTAATCCTAGTTTTGAATTTGATGCTATTTTAATAGATTTATTGCTGATTTTTGCAGGATATTGCAAAGATTTAATTCAAGGATTAAATAGCATTAAATGTGGAGGATTTATGCAAGATTGAAGATTGATTGAAGACCATTAATTAAAGATTTGAGGCAGATTTGAATCATTAATGAGGAGATTAGAGCCAATCAATCAAAGATATTGCAGACAAGCTTCCCGAATAAACAAGGATTGCACAAATAAATACAAAGATATCAGAGAATAAAGGGAAACAAGGAAGGACAAACGCAAGAAAACCAGTCTCGGGGAGAGATCAAATAAAAGAGGAAAGTTGAAGCTGCAGGACGCTAGCTGCGCTTCACCTGCGCTATAGCGCAGGGTGAAGCGCAACTCTCTGGATCCTGCGCTACAGCCTGCGCTACAGCCTGCTCTGTAGCGCAACATGAGCACAGAACACGCAGATTACGTCCCTGTTGCCGTATTTAGTCAGATCTCTTCCCAAATTTGCTTTGTCTTTCCTAATCTATAAATAGGAACCTCTTGCATCAGTCCCAGAGGATGATCGATTGTAATTTAGTCTATAGTACAGAGATAATGTACCGTAACTAAGTTTAGAGTAGGAGAGGAGGAGTGCTTCACGAGGATTGGAGATGGTGACAGCATCTTCGGTGGTTTGTATGGCTACTCCAAGTAGTTAGACTCTCCAGTAGGATTGAATGTAATCGATTCTATCCCCAAGTGTATGTAAATTCTATTTTATTATTTATGAGCTCTCTGTCTATAGTATTGGTAATCTTATTCTGTGTTTATTCCTAATTCCCGCGATTTACGCCTGGAGTTATAGGCTAGTCTTAACTGGATCAGTTCTGGCTAGGAGCGAGAGTGGGGGAGCAGATTCTGAAGAAACTCATTCTCTGATTGAATAAGAGGACTCAGTTATCACTTATACCGAAATGGGGTGTTTTTCTAATGATTTAGGGGTAGTGTGAGTACTCTAATTGAAGGGTCATCCCACCAATAGGCTTGGTAATCCGATAGCAAAGGGTTAGTTGATTGTCAATCCTGGAAGCGAGAGATGGGTATATCTAATGAGCGATGGGTAGTGACAGTATTCTAGCGAAGGTATACATTCATTTGGTAGGCCACGTATTTCAATTAATCCTTAACAAACTGAACAAATAGAGCAAGATAAGCCGAGGGTAAGTCTATCGCCTGGGAGAACCCGCATAGTTTACTTTTGAGTGTGTGAGGTCGCTGGTAACTCGGGGTCTTAGCAATAGCGTTTGTCTACAGTAATATAGAGTAAACCTAAATAATAGGTAGTCTTTACATACATGAAGGGTGTGATGAGATGAAGTTCAATCCTAATCCAAGTAAAGTATCTCTAACTCTACCTTTCTAATTTCCATTGATCATACCTTCTATTTTCTATTTTCGCACCATAATTACTCTAAACTATTACTTCCCTTGATAAATACGATTTCAGTTTACATAAATTGTCGTTCCCTGTGGAGACGATATCTTACTTACTATTATACTGCTGGATTTGTGGTTCGCTTGCCAGAAACTCATCAAGTATTTTTGGCGCCGTTGCTGGGGAACGGTTCTAATTTGTGTAGATCTTTGAGGTCTATTTATCAAGGATATCTATCTTAGGATTTCTTTTATTTATTCTTCTTATTATTTTAGGAAATTTATAGTTTTTCTATTATTATTAATTTTTCTTCCACACTTACCTTTTTCAAGTTTCTTGTTTTTGCTTTTGAGAAGCCAGGTATCCCCAAATCAACTACAAATTGAAGCAGAAATAGGAAGGACATCAAGGAAGAACAAAAGTAGAAACAAGGAAAGGAGACAAGGGAGAAGTCAAGAAGAAAACAAAAATATTTTATTTTTAATTATTTTATCTTAATTACTTTCTAAAAAAAATTTATTATTTATTATTATAAAAAAATATTATTCTTTGTTATTCTGTTTTTCTCTTTGTTTGAGCATCTTATTTCTCTTGAGAAAACAGGTAACAGAAAAAGGGGCAGAGCTCAAGGAGACAATTTCAACACTCTCTGATCACCCAAGAAGAAGAAGGGGACAAATTTCAAGGAGACAATCTCAACACTCTCTGCTCAACCACCTCAAGTGAAATAAATGTTAAATGGCTTATGCATGGCAAAATCAACCAAGGAGAACCCCTAGAGATTATGTTAGGTGGCAAGAACCAAGTTACTTCTCTCATGCACCGATTCAAGGTAATTTCTCTAATTACAACAATTATTCTAACAATTTTTCACGGGATTGGGGAAGTTACCAGAATCAGAATTTTGGGAGATACCAAGATGATGTTTCACTCCACATACAACCTTCTTTTCAACAGCAGCAAAGTTACTCTTCCTATCAACAAAGAGACTCCCAATTTTATGAGTTTTTGGAAGAATTCAATCAAAGCAATATACAATTCCAGAAAGAGAGCGAAGAGAGAAGACGAAGAACTGACGCTTTGTTAAAACAGATGGCAAAACAAAGGGAGTCCAGACTTTGCAAGAGTATTGAAGAAATTCATCAAAGCAATGTACAATTTTAGAAGGAGAGAGAAGAAGCAAGAAGAAAGAATGATGCTCTGATAACACGACTGGCAGACCAAAGGGAGTCAAGACTTTAGAAGGAGAGAGAAGAAGTAAGAAGAAACAATGACACCATGTTGGAACTGCTCAACAAGAAGAGAGAGTCTCCTGATGCAACAATTGAAGAGACAGCAGAAGCAATAGCTAACCAACAGTCAGCACAAAACTCAGAAGGGCATTCAGATAGTGACAATTTTATTAAAGAAAAAGGGGATGAACTCATGCCGTTTCAGCTGTATTGTGAAAGAGAAGGACTCACCGCTGGCCTCGATATAGAAAATATGATCAACCGTTGGACCAAGCAATCTTCAACAAATGCATTACCCAACCCAGAAGATCAGTGCGATGACATTGTTCAGCTGATAGGGGAGGAAATCAATGATAATCTGGATGATGAAGAAGAAAGAGAATCAGAAGAAGTTGATGAAGAAAAGAAAGAAGAAGAAGGTGCAGCAGAAGAGGAAGAAGAAAAAGGAGAGGAGGAAACAGAAAAGATGGTGCTTCAAGAAGAGATTGGTTGTGAAAGGGAGGAAGAGAATACAACACATGAGGGTGAACAGAGAGATGGTGAATCAAAGCCCGAGGAAGGAAGGGAAATGATTTCAAGAACAGAAACCTTGCCTTATCCAATCAGTCCTCTAAAGGAAGATCAAGAAAGGCATGGTGCAAGTGATAAACCTTCCGGACCTCACAAAAGAAAGGCCTGCGACCACACTGACCAGAACAAGGCAAAGAGAGGAAAAATCAAGCTAGAATTATATTCAGAGCCTAGAGCCAGATTGAAGATCAAGTGGTCAGTATATCAAAGAACCTTCCGAAGCAAAGCAATTGAGAGAGATTAGTTGTGACTCATTCAAACTTGAGGAAAAGAAGACTCATGCACATGGGGGCAAGATAATAAAGAAAAGAAGGATCAAGCCAAGGGAGTCAGAGACATGGTCTAATTCCAGAAAGAAGTTACAATGGTCAAGGTCAGCCCACACTACAGATTGCTCCAAGGCAAAATTATGGGGAGGTTTAAGGGCCAAAGAAAGGAAGGGTGCAACTCACAAGCTCATCAAAATATTTCAGTTTCAGCCACCTTGACAGGACAGGCGTCGAGCTATCAGACGTTAAACAAGCGCTTCCTGGGAGGCAACCCAGAGATTTTTAAAGTTTTAATTAATTTTAGTTTTGTTTTATTTTCTAATTAGGATTTTTGATTTTTTAGGATTTAAGAAATTTTCAAAATTGATTGAAATAAGTTTGTGGAAAATACAAATTTGGAAGTAGCAGAAAACATGACTAAAAATTGCAAAATTACATTCTGTTTTTTGCGCTTCAACCTGCGTTGTAGCGCAGGTCAAGCGTAGAAATACAATTTTAGTCATTGTATTCTGCGCTTCACTTGCGCTATAGCGCAGGGTGAAGCGCAGGGTACGAAATTTTAAAAAAAAAAAATCTTTTATTTTCTCATGTACTACTTCCTAAGCTTTTCTTTTCCCTCTTTCCACTCACAAACTTCTATCAATTTTGAAACTTTCAGTTATGTTTTACTTAATTTTTACCAATTCAAATCTTCATTTTCTCTATTTTTTATGAATTGCACAGACTGCTGCGGAGAATAAAGACTAGTTGACCTTAGACCAATCAGGAGTACTTGACCCATACCCAAGCTTATTGCTTGAAGAATCCGGATATTCTTGCAGTGGCCTGGGGACAGGCCTATTTTTCTAGGGGAGGATGGAGCAGCAGCTGGATAAGGACTTACAGGATACAGAGGATGAAGATTGATACTGGTGTTTTCTTTCTTTTAGTTTTTCTTTTACTTTCTACTATTTTTTATCTATTAATTAGGATTTTTTGTTTTATATTTCATTTTTTTATTTTTGTGAAATTTTTAAATTTTTAGGATTTTAGGAGCTTAGGAATCAAGGTAATTTATTCTAATTCTCTGTAAATAAGTAGTTTAACTAACCAATCTAGGAAAGATGATAGGGTCTTGTGATTAATTCCATAATCAGTTAGAAGTAGGGTACTTCTGAAGAGAACCTATCATGGTAGTTTATTAAATCCAGTAAGTGCTTTAGCAAGGAAATTTAGCCCAACCGGTGAGTTGAGAGCCCTAAACACTTAAACACTTATATTGAGAGCTTTTCACCGCTGCTTGTCAACTATTATTGCTTGAGTTTCTGAAAATTGTCTTGCTTGTAGAAGGTATGGAAGTGACAAAAGCACAATTTTGTGATTTTAATATTCTGCTTATTGCCAAATAGCCAACCCTGCATAAATATCTCCATTTATTGATTGCCCATTTGAGCCTTTAATGTTTCTTTTGGTGCACCCCAGCCATTATCATTATCAATGATCAATGATCATACCACGTCCCTTAACACTTGGGATAGAGAGCAAGGTGCACCACAACAAAATGGGACAAGCAATTGACAAAGAGGTTGGTCACAAGGAATCATAAAGAAAAGATTCTCCCCCACCAAAAAAAAAATTTGCACAAAGTGTGGAAAATAAATAAGTTGGGGGGAAAATTCTTCAAAAGAAGAGGCCAAAGCTAAAAAAGGGTGACCATTCAAGAATCATCAGGTGAATTGAGAGAAGTCCCAAAGCACAACCACAAGATGCTCTCCATTCAAAGTGTTCTTTGAATATCCAGAAAAACCATGATTTCTTGATAGCCCAGCCTCATTACAACCTAAGAAAGACCTTTTGATCTATACTAATTGCTTGCAGGTTCAGACCATGGAAACGACTATCACTTCTACTTGTTCAACAGTGGGTGAAAATGATTGAGGGAAACACTTGTAAGGTCCAAGAATCCTTAAAGAATGTTTTAATGATGACAACCAATCAAGCTTTACTTGGAGTAATTCTGAACTTTAAAGGACTAATGATTTTGTTCAAGTGTATATTCAGAAGATACAGGTAAGCACTTGCAGAAAGTAAAATTGAGCAACAGAAGCAAGAAAGGAATGACACTTATTTAAGAAGGAATGTCTTAGAATTGACAGAAATGACAAATCTGTGACAAACAGATTTAATACATACTGAAAAGCAATGAGAAGTTCTCTGTCATCCTCCAGAAGATAGGAACAACTTTCTAAAAGAAGAAGTTATAATGAAATTCTCTTAGAAGGAAGATTCACTTTTAAAATGTAAAAGAAAAGCTCATCACTTGGCTGTCAAGCATCAAGACATACTTAAAACAGTCTCTGTGAGGCATGAAATTGATTATCAGAAGATGGATGGTTGTTCCTGAGAAGAACCTGAGAATACTAATTCTGCAGAAGGAACAAAACATGTCAGAAACCAAAGAACAGATTGAATTTTCTATCTTCTAAGGTTACAGCTGCCTCACAGATCTAAAAATATTCTCAATCAAGTAAATGATGAATTGCAAGGAGACCTGCAAGAAGAATGATACTCCAGAAGCTCTGGAGAAGGAATGAAATGCTGCAGAAGATGCAAATAAGGCTAAAATCATATTAATTTCATTCTTATCATCTTCTCATTATTCCAATGGGTCAATTAACTCAAGAATAAGTGAAAATACTATACTGGAAGATTTTAGCATGCTTGCAGAAGAATTGCCCTGAGAAACAGCCCAAAACAGCCTGTAGAAGGAACCCTGCAGAAGGAAGAGCTGGTCAAACTTGACAGCTGTAAAGCTGTACTTGCTGCAGCAGTGAAAGGGACATCTCCTTGAACCCAGCTGGCTGCCCAACGGCTATATTCTTCTCAGCTCTCTATAAAAGGAGGTTTTCTCCACAATTGGAGAGCACCTCACTCCAGAAGATACATCAGCTTTTGCTTCTACACTTCTCAATCTTCTGGAAAATTTCTCTCTCCTTCATAAGAGTGTTCTCTGGTCTGAAAAGCTTTGGAGAGAGTCTTGGCTCATAAATTTGCTTCTGTTGTGCAAGTATTGTAATAGTTTGAGCCTTGTTTGTTTGTATTCTTTCTCATATTGTTTGTAAAAGTCTCAAAAGAGGTGTGCAGGTGCATAGCTTTCTTCTGAGCAGTAAGGGAAAGGTTTTCCTGTGAGGTTTACTGAGATTAGGTAATCTCAGTGAGGTTACAGAATCTGCAGAAGGTACTTGCAGCATTCTGGGAAGTGAATCTTCTGCAGAAGGTTCTGCAGTTGATGATCAGTTGTAAAACTGAGTTGGTTGTGTTGTTGTTAGCCTGAAGAGGCAGGTAAAGAATACTAGTGGTAAGGTTACCCAAGAAGATTGTAAGTTGTTTGAAAGAGTGAGAAAATCCTACAGGTGTAGGGACTGGAGGTAGCCTCAGGTTGGAAGAGGTGAACCAGTATAAATTTTTGTGTGTCATCTTCTTTACTCTCCCTCTTTATTATTATTGCACATTACCTAACTTGAGATATATATTCTAAATAATTAAAACAAGCTAACCATTACCTTCTGGAGGTTTATTTCTTTATACTTAGCCAAGGCAAACCCTTGAGCAGAAAAAGTATATAAAGAAATTGCAGATAAAATTTATTCAATCACAATTCAACCCCCCTTCTTGTGATTGAAGCCAAAACTTCAATTGGTACCTAGAGCTTGCCTCTAGGGTTGAACTTACTTAACAGTAAGAGAGGAAAAGATCAAGGGAAATGGCTAATCATGGAGCTGCAATGTTCATACCAGAAGGATCATCCACAAATAGACCACCAGCATTTGATGGAAAGGATTACTACTATTGGAAGGACAGAATGAAACTATTCCTAGAATCCCAAGACATTGACCTTTGGGATATTGTAGAAAAAGGGAACTTCATTCCAGTAACAAGAAGAACCAGAATTCTTGCTCAGCCCAAAGAAGGAGAATCAGAAGTGCAGCAAGAAGATCCTCAACCAAAAGCCAGAGAAGATTGGACCTCAGAAGATAAGCAGAAGTATCTTCTGAACTCCAAAGCCAAATTCTTCCTTCTCTGTGCACTAAGCAGGGGAGAATATGACAAAGTTGCTGGCTGTTCAACAGCCAAAGAAATATGGGATACACTTAAAATAGCCCATGAAGGAACAGACCAGGTTAAAGAATCAAAGATCAATATATTGATTCATCAATATGAAATGTTCAGCATGGTTGAACATGAATCTATTGATGAAATGTTCAGTAGATTCACTATCATTATCAATGACCTGAAGTCTCTTGGAAAAAGCTATTCAAACCAAGAGCAAGTGAGAAAGATCCTTAGAAGTCTTCCAAAGATATGGAGACCTAAGGTAACAACAATCCAAGAAGCTAAGGACCTTTCTGTTCTAAAGCTAGATGAACTGCTTGGTTCACTAAAAGTTCATGAGCAAGAACTCATGGATGAACTACCAAGAAAAGGAAAGTCCATTGCTTTAAAAGCAAGCACTTCCTAGAAGAAACAACTTGACTCCTACTGAAGTTAATGCTTCTGAAGAAGATGAAACATCATCAGAAAGGGATGATGAACTTGCCTTCATCTCAAGAAAAATCCAGAAGCTGATAAGAAGAAAAGGCAAAGGAAAGAAAAGTTTCAACTTCAAGAAGGAAGGACAGAAAGCTGAAAACTCAAAGGCACAAGTCATCTGCTATGAATGCAACAAGCCAGGACATTTCAAATCAGAATGTCCCCAGCTAAAGAAAGATTCAAAGACTTTCCAGAGAAGGAAAGCTATGATGGCAACTTGGGATGACTCAGACAGCTCTTCAGAAGAAGAAGATACTGGAGAAGAAGAAGCAAACTTATGTCTCATGGCTGGAAGTGATGATGAAGAAAATGAGGTAATTACTTATACTCCTACTGCATACAAAGAATTAGAAGATGCATTTGAAAATCTATTATCTGATTCACACACACTTGCACAAAAATGTGCACTCCTAAAAGAACAACTAGTTAAAACTAAAGAGGAAAATGAAAAGTTAAAAGAAGATAATGATAGACTAAGTAAAACCAATCAATATCTTCAACAATCACACTTTAAGCTATCAGAACAAGTAAGGATGATAAAAGAGAACTCTGCAGAAGATACAAATTCTGCAGCACTGCAGAAGGAAAACTATCTTCTGCAGAAAAGGATTGATGAACTACAAATAGATTTAAGTAAATTTGTTAGTAGTACACATAATCTGAATAAATTAATAGGAAGTGGTAGAGAAACAACTGATAAAAGTGGATTAGGATTTCATGAAGCAGGAACATCAAAAATAAAGAAAATTGTTTTCATTTCTGCTAAAAGGCAACCTCCTAATTGTTCTTGGTGTAACAAAATTGGACATATTGATCAAAATTGTTACAAAAGAAAAGGGAGCTGGAGAAGAAAGGTATCTAACCCTTCAGGACCCAAAAGCATTTGGGTACCTAAATCATTGCTCTATTCTAATGTAGGAAAAAGGAGAATCCCTCAAGAAGAAAGAGCTATGGTTCTTGGACAGTGGCTGCTCAAGACATATGACTGGAGACAAAAGCAAATTCATACTTCTCCACAAAATGGAAGGTGGAACAGTTACCTTTGGAGACAACAACAAAGCTCACATCAAAGGTATTGGAAAGATAGGTATGAAAAATTCTACCCAAATTAATAATGTATATTATGTAAAAGGGTTAAAACATAATCTTCTTAGCATAAGTCAACTATGTGACAGTGGCTATGAAGTTATGTTTCAACCAACATTTTGTGAGATTAGAGAAGCATCTACAAAGAAAGTCCTATTTTCTGGTCTTAGAAGCAAAAACCTATATAGCATATGCCTAGAGGAATTATCAGATCATACATGTTTTGCCTCTTTTGAAAATGATAAATGGACATGGCATAGGAAAGTAGGGCATTTAAATATGAAAAGCATTTCCAAATTATCTAAGCTAGACCTAGTTAGAGGATTGCCAAAAATCAAATTTGAAAAGGATAGAATGTGTGATGCATGTGTAAAAGGAAAACATACAAAATCTAGTTTTCATCCTAAAAATGTCATCACCACCAAAAGAATATTGGAACTGCTGCATATAGATTTGTTTGGACCTTCTAAAACACCAAGTCTAGGAGGAAAGAAATATGGACTTGTCATTGTAGATGACTACTCTAGATTCACTTGGGTTTTATTTCTTACATCTAAGGATGAATCCTTTGATGCTTTCAAAATCTTCTCAAAGAAGATACAGAATGAAAGTAGCCATTTAATAGCTTCTGTGAGAAGTGATCATGGAGGAGAATTTGAAAATCATTCTTTTAAAAACTTCTTTGATGAAAATGGAATTTCACACAATTTCTCCTGTCCTAGAACTCCACAACAGAATGGAGTTGTAGAAAGGAAAAACAGAACCCTCCAAGAAATGGCTAGAACCATGTTAAGTGATAGTGGCATTCAAAAATACTTTTGGGCTGAAGCAGTGTCAACTGCCTGCTACATACTTAACAGGGTTTCCATCAGAAGCATCTTGAACAAAACTCCATATGAAATATGGAAAGGAAGAAAACCCAGTGTTGGATATTTTCATGTATTTGGATGTAATTGTTTCATTCTAAATAACAAAGAAAATCTTGAAAAGTTTGATGCAAAATCTGAGAAAGGGATCTTTCTTGGATATTCTACAACTTCAAAAGCCTATAGAGTTTATAATATCAAGAATCAAACTATAGAAGAAAGCATGCATGTTGTTTTCAATGATACTAATCCACCTTGTCAAGAGAAACATACAAAAGAATCAGATGATGAAGGTGAGCTACTGCAGAAGCAATCTTCTGACAGAAAAAGCTCTCCAGAAGATACAGGGAAACAGGGATCTCCTGCAGAAGATTCTGCAGAAGATACTGATGTGGCTGAAGAAAGACTTCCTAAGAGTTGGAAGCTAATCACCAATCATCCTCATGAACAAATCATTGGAAGCACTGCAGAAGGAGTCAGAACTAGATCACAACTAAGGAACAATGAAAACAGTTCTGCACTCCTGTCTCAAATTGAACCAAAAAACATAAGTGAAGCCTTAGAAGATGAATCTTGGGTAGATGCAATGAAAGAAGAATTGGATCAATTTGAAAAGAACAAAGTGTGGACACTTGTACCTTCTCCAGAAGATCACCCCATTATTGGCACTAAATGGGTTTTCAGAAACAAAATGGATGAAGAAGGTAAAGTGATCAGAAACAAAGCAAGGTTAGTGGCTCAAGGATATAATCAACAGGAAGGTATTGATTTTGATGAAACTTTTGCACCTGTTGCTAGACTAGAAGCTATTAGAATTCTACTTGCTTTTGCTGCTCACAAAAATTTCAAACTTTACCAAATGGATGTTAAAAGTGCTTTTCTAAATGGTTACATAAGTGAGGAAGTATTTGTGCACCAGCCTCCTGGTTTTGAAAATCCAAAACATCCAACTTATGTTTTCAAACTCACAAAAGCATTATATGGATTAAAACAAGCTCCTAGAGCTTGGTATGAGAGATTAAGTAGTTTCCTTCTTAACAATGAATTTTCTAGAGGAAAGATTGACACAACCTTGTTTAGGAAAATTATTAAGAAGGATCTACTGATTGTGCAAATTTATGTGGATGACATCATTTTTGGATCAACAAATACAAAAATGTGTGAATATTTTTCTAATCTAATGAAGGGAGAATTTGAAATGAGTCTTATGGGAGAACTTAAATACTTTCTTGGATTGCAAATAAAGCAAGAAAAATCTGGAATTTTCATATACCAAGAAAAGTATATTAAGGATCTTCTCAGAAGATACAGAATGGAAGGATCAAAGTCCATGGGAACTCCCATGCATCCTTCTATAGTTCTAGATCTGGATGAAAATGGAAAATCTGTATCTGAGAAGGAGTATAGAGGAATGATAGGATCTCTATTATATTTAACTGCTAGTAGACCAGATATTCTATTTTCAGTAGGACTATGTGCTAGATTTCAATCTTCTCCAAAAGAATCACATGTTGCTGCTGTGAAAAGAATACTCAGATATCTTGTTGGAACCACTGATCTTGGTCTTTGGTACAAGAAAGGTACAAAATTTGACTTAACAGGTTATTGTGATGCTGATTATGCTGGAGATAGACTAGATAGAAAGAGCACAAGTGGTGGATGTCAATTCCTTGGAGAAGCATTGGTTTCATGGTCATGCAAGAAGCAACCTACCATAGCTTTATCTACTGCAGAAGCAGAATATGTATCTGCTGCAAGCTGCTGCTCTCAAATGTTATGGATAAAGCATCAAATGGAGGATTATTGTTTAAGGTACACAAAAATCCCTATATTTTGTGACAATACAAGTGCCATAAACTTGTCCAAGAATCCTATACAACATTCTAGATCTAAACACATTGATATAAAGCATCATTTCATTAGGGATCATGTGCAGAAGAATGAAATTGAACTCAAATTCATTGAAACCAAGCTTCAAGTAGCTGACATCTTCACCAAACCTCTTGTAGAAGATAGATTTGTGTTTATTAGGGAAAAATTAAATATGTGCAGACTGTTAAATTAAATAATTTAGTTGATTTAATTAGATTTTTAAATCTGTCATGAATACAGAAGGTATTCGTATCTTCTGCAGAAGATAAAAAGTCAACTAGGAGTTGTTCCTTCTGCAACAATTCTGCAGAACTTCTTTCTTCTATGCAAGAAGAAGGTCCTTCTCCAAAGTCTGAACACTATCTGACATATCCTCAGTCTATCAAAAGGACTGAACATCAGTACTAGGAAATGTCTCTATCAACCTCTCATAATTCTCTCTCCTAGGTCAACTCTGAAAATGACACTACATGAGCAGCTGGGTGCTTAGCTCTCTAAGTGTTAGAAATGAAAAGGTTCTTTTTGTCTCTCCCTTTCAAAGAGAAAGTTAGTTACACTAATTAGGCAATTAAAATTCTGACCGTTTGAAACAATAAATGTTGAAATGCGCGCTATTCTCTCCCCTCATGCGCTCTCTCTCTCTCCTCTCAAACGGCTAGTTAGGAGAAATATATCTCAGCTAGGGAACCCAGTTTCATCCTCTCCAAACCTTCTCTAGAAACGAATCTACCTATTCCCCTCTTCATACTCTGTTTTCTGCTCAAAATGAGAACGAAATCCATTGCCTACAAAAATGTCTCTTCTTCCTCACCCATCTCAGAAGATAATTCAGAACCATTTGAAATTACTGGAATGGAAATAGTTCCTTACTCTGAACCCATACGTGCTGAACCAATTTCCACATAACCTCCCAGAGCAGAACCAGAATCTACTGAAGCAGAGCAACCTTCCTCTCCCATAGCTGACCCATCAACTGAAGAACCAAAATCCACTCCAGCTGAGGAGACTATCCCTGAACCAGCTAAATCAATACCATCACCTTCACCAGCCATCTCTAAAATCAAACCTATCTCAGCTCCTTCCTCCTCAAATAATCCCTCTGACATTCCCATTGTTAGAGTAAGAAGGTCTGAAAGGAACAATGGCACCTTCCATACCATTGGAAATGATCCAAAGAATCCCATTGGGATTGATTCCCCACCCAAACCTTCTTCTCCCATTGCCACTAACAAATCTAGCACTCAGGAATGTGCAGAAGATAAGAAAGATGCTTCAGAAGAAGGAAGCAAAGAAGAAAGTGATCCTTCTGAGGATCCTGAAGATAGTGATTTGGACCTTTTTGAAGATTCTGAGATGCTCAAGGCATTCTCTGAGAAATGGAAGTGGAAAAGCATCATTCCTGGTAGAGTGTTCATGATAAGAGAGATAAGAATAGGAGGATGGGATGCTAACTACTTCCTCCAGAAGCAAGGATGGGGAGATTTCCTTGTCTTTAAAGAACCTATATACCCCAGAATCATAAAAGCTTTTTATGCTTCTGCAAGCAACTACCAGAGTGATGGAAACTCTCTCGTTGCTGATGTCAAAGGCTCAACTATCATCCTCACCCCAAGCATTATTGAGGAAGTTCTCAATCTGCCTGCATGTCAGAATCAACTCTATGAAGATACTTGGTATGCTTCTGCAGGCATAACCAAAGAAGAAGTAGTCAGAAAAGTCCTTAGCCAACCCAACCTACCACTTGTTTCAAGCAAGCTTATTCCCATTTGCAGACTTTTTCATAAAATGTGTTGCTACTCAATTCTTCCTAGAGCTGGTACTCTTGAGAGGGTTACAGACCAAGACCTATTGGTTCTGTATCACTTGTTGATTGGAAAACCACTTTCCCTATCCTATCTGCTTCTTAGAAGCATGATTTACTCAGCAAATCCACAGAGAGTTTATGCCAGCCTACCATATGGCATGTTATTAACCAAAATCTTCAGATTGTATAATGTGCCTCTTGAGGATGAAGAATTTGAAGACAGCTGCACAATCTTTGACAGAAAGAATATTAAGAAAATGAAAATGATGCATCCCACTCATTCTGAACTATTCTCTAGCAGCAGCAGTGAAGAAGAAGCTTCTGAAGAAGAAAGGGCTCCAAGGACTAAGAAGAAGGAGGAGGTACTTAAGACCTTCTCCAGAAAGAGGAAGGGTCCTACAGTACCTTCTGGAGATGAAGAGCCTAGTAAAGCTCAAAAAGTTTCTTCTTCTAGAGCTGAAAAGAATTGTCCAACCCCTTCTGTCTCACATGAGATCATGGACACCTCACCCCTCAAAGAGGATCAAGCAGCTTCCCCAGTAGAGCATGCCTTTATAGAAGAAGAGTCTGTAGAAGAGGATAGGGAGCAATCACTTGCTTCTGCAGAGGGATTAGCTGTCAATACCCTAGCCATGCTTTACACTGCTCAGCCTACCTCTCTCACCATTCCACTCCCAACACCCCCAACTACTGCAGCTGCTACAGAAAAAGGTGCTGCTAAGGAATCAGTGCAGAAGGAAGAAACTCAATCAGGTCCTTCTGCAGGGACTTTTGGAACTGATCTGGTGAATCAATTCCTTGCTTCTCCTATTCTGGATTCTTCCATTCCTGCTGCTATTCCTCTCAAAGACTCTATTCCTGCAGTGTCTGCCCATCTCTCTTCCATGGAAACATTTCTCCAGCAACTAAGTGCTGAAAAGGAAAATATGCCTTCTGATCCTTTGCAGAAGGAAAAGGTTGCTGGACCTGAAGCTGCTGCACCAGAAGATGTTTTCCCCACTACAAAAACTGAGCCTTCTTCTTCCCAAGCACTTGAGAAACAAGTGAGGAAAATAAAGGCAGACATCAAGAAACTATTTTCAAACATCAATGTTCTGCAAAATTCTGTAAATGAGATGATTGAAAGGTTCACACAACATCAGTTCTGGTCCAATAACTTTGTTCTGCCTGTAATTGCTCCTCAAGCACCACAAAGGGGGAGAAGTAGTATGTGTAGTAGGTTGTTTGTGTAACATCCCAAAAATTTAGAAATCTGAAATTATAACAAAAATAATAATCATAATAAAATCAAAATACTTATAATTGTATTTCGATAATATTGGTGATGAAAAGAGAATCTTTATAATAATAATAACAATAACTATTAATAAAATAATATTATAATATTAATGATATAATAATGACACGATAATATGAATACTAAAAGAGAGATATCGAATTTGATATTAGAAGATATAATAATTGTTATTAATATAACAAGATAATAATAAAATTATTTGAAGATAAATTATATTATTAATGTTTCAATTAACCTTAATTGTTATAAATGTAGTAGTTATTATATTATTAATATTAATATAATAATATCAGAACCGATTGGGATATCCTCAGGAAAGAGATATGCTTTAGCATTTTAATTTAAAGATCATATTTCAAAATAGGAATGATAACATCACAAGAAATAGAGATAAGAGAGTAATATCAAGTTTAGGATAATGTTTAAATATAAGATTCGAATTCGAATTTGAATGTAGATGGATAAGGAAAAGCTTAAGAGGCAAAAACTAAGGTTGTTGCTTGATGTTGGTTCTAAGCCTAATGACCTTGGTGCACTAAATTGCAAATATCTAGAGTTGTAGATGTCCGATTGAGGTGATTCCACTCTCATTAGAAAGCTTATTTCCGGGGCTTCAGTTTGATAGGTTATATGATAGGGTTTGGATGAAAACTGCACCGTAACAAGAAGGGAAAATTTTACTCTGGTCTCCTCGCTCGAGCTGAGCTCGAGCGCAGCCTGAGCGCAGAAAAACAGAGAGCAATTCGAGGAAATTCAGCTCGAGCTGAGCTCGAGCGCAGCCTGAACGAGAACTCTCGCTTGAGCTGCGCTCAAGCGAGGCTTGAGCGCAGGTCTGGTTTATGCACTTTAAAACACGTTCGTGGACGGTTTCAGTCAGTTCTTTTTTCCGTTTTTTCGTATTTTCAGAGAGAGAGAGAGGTTCTAGTGAGAGAAAGTCCCAGCAAAGGCCACGAACGATTTCTACTCATCAAGAACGAGTCTTGCATCAATCTTTCCCCCCATCAAGGCCCTCCGTTCTTCGTTCTTCTCCGTTTTCTCGACTCACAGGTGGGTGGACTCTCACTTGTTTGTTCTGGATGATTGCCATTGCATGTTCCCTATTCTTTTTCCCCTTTCCTTCTATGAATTAGTGATATATATATAGTATGAATATAAGAATTGTGAATATACTGACTATTGTATGTATTGAATTGACAAAACCTTAGGGTAGATGATTGGATGATTCTGTATGATGTATTATGAACCTTGAGTATTTTATTATGAAATCATGGGCCTTTGGCCATCACAGTCATGAATTATGAATTAAGATATTACAGGGCTTATAGCCATCACAGAGCCTCCGGGCTATCACGGGGTCATTGACCGTCACAGGCCTTCGGGCAATCATGTTTAAGAAAGACGAGGTGATCTCATCTAACCCTCGGCCAAGGGGAAGATGGGGGATCCTCAATTATTAAAAATAATCAAGTAATGTGTCATTCATGTTCAAATAAGACTTAATCTCAGGTTTCCCTGGACGACGGTCCTTGGATTCTCAGGCCGAGCGCTCATCACAGTCACGTTACAGTGTAAAGACCCCGGGTGTCGGGTAACAACACCTCACAGTCATGCATTGCATCATAAACATTATTTCAATGATGATATATTATGTGTAGTTCATTTATTCATGATGCTCTAGATAGATATGTGTAATTGTGATGATTCTTGATTGTTTTCCCCACACCGCACACACTGTTACACCCACTGGGACGTTGGTCTCACCCCATTCCATGGGAACAATATTTTCAGTGGTGCAGGATACTGAGCAAAGCTATGACGAGTAGTAGATGGCATGTGAAGACCATTAGTCTTATTATTTATTTTACTTGACGTTTTTCATGTTGTTTAGAACCACTACTGTTATTTGTTAAAGCTACCTTAGGAATCATTATGTTAGGTTAATATTTTTGTATTGGAGCCTTGAAGGCAACAGTATGTTATTATTTCATTGAGTTATATATGTATTGTTGGAGCTTTAGTAATTGTTGGGTTACTCAAGCAATGGTATTGTATGTCGATACGCGAAATGAATGAAATAATTTCACGAATTTGGAAATAGTGCTTCCAACAGGCATTATTTCTGAATTTAGAAATTAGGACGTTACAGTTTGACATTGTTATGTCTTAGGAATCTGCTAGGAGAGATATTATTTGGCTTATTTTGTATGACATTGATCATGTCTTTTTGGATGATCTTGGTTGATCTTTTTGATTAATGAATGCAATTCAATCATGCTTTTTCCTGTTTATATAAATTGCTCTACAATCTGATCAATTGATAAAGTTCTGTTATGTGCATTCTTATATGAAATTTACAATAAATGCTATAAAAGCACATGCCCACACTCAGGGGGAGTACCTTCAGAATTATAACAATGTAAAACTTAATAGGTTGTCATCATCAAAAAGGGGGAGATTGTAAGGTCCAAGAATCCCTTAAAGAATGTTTTAATGATGACAACCAATCAAGCTTTACTTGGAGTAATTCTGAACTTTAAAGGACTAATGATTTTGTTCAAGTGTATATTCAGAAGATACAGGTAAGCACTTGCAGAAAGTAAAATTGAGCAACAGAAGCAAGAAAGGAATGACACTTATTTAAGAAGGAATGTCTTAGAATTGACAGAAATGACAAATCTGTGACAAATAGATTTAATACATACTGAAAAGCAATGAGAAGTTCTCTGTCATCCTCCAGAAGATAGGAACAGCTTTCTAAAAGAAGTTATAATGAAATTCTCTTAGAAGGAAGATTCACTTTTAAAATGTAAAAGAAAAGCTCATCACTGGCTGTCAAACATCAAGACATACTTAAAACAGTCTCTGTGAGGCATGAAATTGATTATCAGAAGATGGATGGTTGTTCTTGAGAAGAACCTGAGAATACTAATTCTGCAAAAGGAACAAAACATGTCAGAAACCAAAGAACAAATTGAATTTTTTATCTTCTAAGGTTACAGCTGCCTCACAGATCTAAAAATATTCTCAATCAAGTAAATGATGAATTGCAAGGAGACCTGCAAGAAGAATGATACTCCAGAAGCTCTGGAAAAGGAATGAAATGTTGCAGAAGATGCAAATAAGGCTAAAATCATATTAATTTCATTCTTATCATCTTCTCATTATTCCAATGGGTCAATTAACTCAAGAATAAGTGAAAATAGTATACTGGAAGATTTTAATATGCTTGCAGAAGAATTGCCCTGAGAAACAGCCCAAAACAGCCTGCAGAAGGAACCCTGCAGAAGGAAGAGCTGGTCAAACTTGACAGCTGTAAAGCTGTACTTGCTGCAGCAGTGAAAGGGACATCTCCTTGAACCCAACTGGCTGCCAAACGACTATATTCTTCTCAGCTCTCTATAAAAGGAGGTTTTCTCCACAATTGGAGAGCACCTCACTCCAGAAGATACATCAGCTTTTGCTTCTACACTTCTCAATCTTCTGGAAAATTTCTCTCTCCTTCATAAGAGTGTTCTTTGGTCTGAAAAGCTTTGGAGAGAGTCTTGGCTCATAAATTTGCTTCTGCTGTGCAAGTATTGTAATAGTTTGAGCCTTGTTTGTTTGTATTCTTTCTCATATTGTTTGTAAAAGTCTCAAAAGAGGTGTGCAGGTGCATAGCTTTCTTCTGAGCAGTAAGGGAAAGGTTTTCCTGTGAGGTTTACTGAGATTAGGTAATCTCAGTGAGGTTACAGAATCTGCAGAAGGTACTTGTAGCATTCTGGGAAGTGAATCTTTTGTAGAAGGTTCTGCAGTTGATGATCAGTTGTAAAACTGAGTTGGTTGTGTTGTTGTTAGCCTGAAGAGGCAAGTAAAGAATACTAGTGGTAAGGTTACCCAAGAAGATTGTAAGTTGTTTGAAAGAGTGAGAAAATCCTACAGGTGTAGGGACTGGAGGTAGCCTCAGGTTGGAAGAGGTGAACCAGTATAAATTTATGTGTATTACTCTCCCTCTTTATTATTATTGCACATTACCTAACTTGAGATATATATTCTAAATAATTAAAACAAGCTAACCATTACCTTCTGGAGGTTTGTTTCTTTATACTTAGCCAAGGCAAACCCTTGAGCAGAAAAAATATATAAAGAAATTGCAGATAAAATTTATTCAATCACAATTCAACCCCCTTTCTTGTGATTGAAGCCAAAACTTCAACACTTACCCGTGAGAATGAGAGATTTCCTTGGTTTATCATTTACTGCTTTAATTGCTATTATTGAGAAAGTTTAATTGATATTTGTATTTCTATCCTAACTGCTGATTGGTAATATCTCTTGATTCTGATTTTTTCTTATGATAGGGAAGTGACTTCTACTTAGGAAGGAGTTGAGGGATGATTACCTTGAATTAGTTTTGTTTTTGTAAAAATACACTAGGGGTTAGAATTGATTGTGATTGCAAAGAGGTCTCTTACTTGAGGACAAGCAAGAATTCAAGTTGGGGGGAATTTGATAAGTGAAAAATAGTTGATAAATTAGTATATATTTTATTTCACTTATCAAGGATAAAATGATAATTTTATCCCATTTTTATCCCTTTTTATTTAATATTTACTAATTTGTATTTATTAATCCTAGTTTTGAATTTGATGCTATTTTAATAGATTTATTGCTGATTTTTGCAGGATATTGCAAAGATTTAATTCAAGGATTAAATAGCATTAAATGTGGAGGATTTATGCAAGATTGAAGATTGATTGAAGACCATTAATTAAAGATTTGAAGCAGATTTGAATCATTAATGAGGAGATTAGAGCCAATCAATCAAAGATATTGCAGTCAAGCTTCCCGAATAAACAAGGATTGCACAAATAAATACAAAGATATCATAGAATAAAGGGAAACAAGGAAGGACAAACGCGAGAAAACCAGTCTCGGGGAGAGATCAAATAAAAGAGGAAAGTTGAAGCTGCAGGACGCTAGCTGCGCTTCACCTACGCTATAGCGCAGGGTGAAGCGCAACTCTCTGGATCCTGCGCTACAGCCTGCGCTGTAGCGCAGCATGAAGCGCAGAACACGCAGATTACGTCCCTGTTGTTGTATTTAGTCAGATCTCTTCCCAAATTTGCTTTGTTTTTCCTAATCTATAAATAGGAACCTCTTGCATCAGTCCTAGAGGATGATCGATTGTAATTTAGTCTATAGTACAGAGATAATGTACCGTAACTAAGTTTAGAGCAGAAGAGGAGTAGTGCTTCACGAGGATTGGAGATGGTGACAGCATCTTCAGTGGTTTGTATGGCTACTCCAAGTAGTTAGACTCTCCAGTAGGATTGAATGTAATCGATTCTATCCCCAAGTGTATGTAAATTCTATTTTATTATTTATGAGCTCACTGTCTATAGTATTGGTAATCTTATTCTGTGTTTATTCCTAATTCCCGCGGTTTACGCCTGGAGTTATAGGCTAGTCTTTACTAGGTCAGTTCTGGCTAGGAGCGAGAGTGGGGGAGCGGATTCTGAAGAAACTCATTCTCTGATTGAATAAGAGGACTTGGTTATCACTTGTACCGAAAAGGGGTGTTTTGCTAATGATTGGGGGGTAGTGTGAGTACTCTAATTGAAGGGGCATCCGACCAATAGGCTTGGTAATCCGATAGCAATGGGTTAGTTGATTGTCAATCCTGGAAGCGAGAGATGGGTATATCTAATGAGCGATGGGTAGTGACAGTATTCTAGTGAAGGTATACATTCATTTGGTAGGCCACGTATTTCAATTAATCCTTAACAAACTGAACAAATAGAGCAAGATAAGCCGAGGGTAAGTCTATCGCCTGGGAGAACCTGCATAGTTTACTTTTGAGTGTGTGAGGCCGCTGGTAACTCGGGGTCTTAGCAATAGCGTTTGTCTACAGTACTATAGAGTAAACCTAAATAATAGGCAGTCTTTACATACATGAAGGGTGTGATGAGATGAAGTTCAATCCTAATCCAAGTAAAGTATCTCTAACTCTACCTTTCTAATTTCCATTGATCATACCTTCTATTTTCTATTTTCGCACCATAATTACTCTAAACTGTTACTTCCCTTGATAAATACGATTTCAGTTTACATAAATTGTCGTTCCCTGTGGAGACGATATCTTACTTACTATTATACTGCTGGATTTGTGGTTCTCTTGCCAGAAACCCATCACTAGGCTTTGAATAAAAGGAGTCAGAAGATGTTGTGCTTTGATTATTGAAAGGTGTCAGGTTGTTGCTGGGCTTTGCTTGAAATGTGTCAGATAGATGCTGGGCTTTGATTAAAAGGTGTCAGACCGATTCTAGGCTTTGTTTTAAAAGTGCCAACTTGATGTTGGGCTTTGACTCAAATGTGTTAGAAAGTTGTTGGGTTTTGATTGAAAGGTACTAAACTTATGTTGGGATTTATGTTAGAGTTAAATGAGATCATGCTGAAATTGAATGTTTTGATTGAAACTCTGATGACATCAGGCAGATGCTGAACATATTGACATAGTTGAATGAAATCATGTTGATATTGAGAGTTTTGATTGAAACTTTGATGGCACCAGGAAGATACTGGACATTTTGACAGAGTTGAATGAAATCAAGCCGATACTGGAGGTTTTGATTGAAATTGAGGGGTGCCATAGACGTAGAGATTCAAAAATGAAGATTTAATGAATCAAAAGACCCGAGAATGGCATGAATTGGGCACATGGGCCCAATATGAGGATTTCATGGACATATGAGTCCAAAATAAAGATTCAATGAGTACAAAGACCTATGATGAGCATGTGATGGATGCATGGGCCCAATATTGAATGCGGTGAGTACAAAGAGTCGAGATGAAGATGAACATGGGTACGAGGACCCAAAATGAGCATGTGATGGACACACGGGCCCAACACTGAGAACATAATGGATATGAGAACCCAAGGATTTGATCATGGTGATCTCAGAGAATTGAAGTAACATGGGTGCACGGACCCTTGAAAATGCAAAAGGTGCATGAGCCTGAAAAATTGAAATGAATGGGTACAAGGACCCGAGTGGTTGGATTTGCACCGAGTATAGATATCCTGTGAAGAAATGAATTTATGTTGTGTGTTTGGACTCTGAAAATGAAATCTACTGGGTTTGTGATCCCCCCCTCAAAAAAAAGGCAATGAGTACAAGGACTCAAAGAACTGGAGATGTATCAGGTACAGAGACTGTGATATCAACTTATTGTGGGTATATGGACTCTTAGGGAAGTAACACATAAAAGATTTCAAAGGTGGGTCCGGTTAGAGGACTCAAAAGATGTTAGGGTTGCAAGAGTCCAAAGAACAAAAATGCAATGATGACATGCAAATAATGATGGTGTAATATATGATTCACAAGCAAACAAGTTGACTAGACACCGGATGATGCATGACAATCAAGAAACAAGATGCTAAGACCATTTTTGAAACATGATGCACGATGCAAAAGAAAACAAGGCAATTGATATGAAATTTGAAAATGGCTAATGATTCTTGGATCAAAACACATTTTCATTTTCCCTTTTTTGGATTAACGACCTTTAAAGGAATCGTATTCAGATTCATGGATGAATAGGAACAAAATCTTTTATTTGCATTGACTTCATCAATTTGATGGGCTACCACCATGATGTTTACTTCTGGGTAGCTATTTGGTTATCCTTGCTTTTCGCATCATTCTCACTTTAGGAATCATAACATTTCCTATGATTGGATTTTCATTCTTTTTATTGAAGCAATTCTCAATGCCTTTAACTTTAATCTCTGTTTCACATGTCAGTACGTGTTCATTATGAAAATGCATATTGAATCAACAAAAATATCTAACAAAGAAATGATGAAAGGGGAATGATATTTATGATGACAAGTATTATAAAGAATGAGGTACACAAAACATGATAAAACTGAAGACTTATAGAAAAGGAATGAATGGGGTGAAGGTCTGAGTTCCTTTGATGATTCTTCAAAAAATGAAGTGTTAATTCCTCACAAGACGATCTTGATTGCTCTTATCATCTTTTGGGGGTGATCAATTGCTTTGACTTAAAGCCTTCATAGCTTGATTTGCCCCAATCTGATTTGAGTTAGTTTTTGTTTTGACCCTAATTTTTGCATAGGCTGCTCTTTCGAGTTTTTAACATGTCGGGTCACTCTTCCATTTGATTCTGATTCTTATCTTACCCCTTGATCTTTTTTTTTTAAAAAAATGCAGAGACCTCCCTGTTGGTTGATTCTGATTCTTATCTTACCCCTTGATCTTTTTTTTTTAAAAAAATGCAGAGACCTCCCTGTTGGTGGTTAGTGCAACAGTGGTGGTAGTGGTCGTGACAATGGTTGAGGGAGATTGGTTTTGCTATTTTCTTTTTTATTATTTGTTTCTTATTTAACAGAACTATGTATAGAGGACTTTATAAATTTTGGTATTGATTAAGGGTACCTTTCCTATTTACTCCATTGATATTTCAATTCTTTACCTTAGGATGAATTTGAAGGCACCAATGGCACACATATAACAATTTCAAATAACACAGAGAATATATATGCAAGCAATGATAACCAAATATATTTCAACAACAAATATTGAAAAAGATAAGAAATACCAAATTAAAAGTCTCTTCTCTTTCTTCGCTACTTTCACTCAGAATTCTCTCCTTCTTTGTGTGTTTTCTCATACTTGTTCTCTGGTTTAAATAGATCTCTGATTAATCATTCAAAAACATCAATCTCCCTACCACAACTAATCATCTAACAGCTCTTTCCTCATTTTCTTCTAGCTTGGTTCATTATATTTGAACATATTGGGAGAGAATTGAGACTGGCATACTGGGGCAACACAGCTCAGACTACACTCTTTTTTCTTGTTTTGGTTTGAATTAATTATTTAAATCAATTAATTTCTGTTAAATAATCAATAATCAACAGATTAATTGAAACAATGAAAAGAAAGAAAGAAATTGTGTGAATACTTCTTGACAAAATTAGGTGTTTACAACAATAAAAAAAATATTCATATTTTATTTTAATATCATTCATCAACAATTTAAATATTTGTATCTTTTATGTAAATTTTAAATTACACATGATTTATTTTTACCCCGTGATTCAATTATTAATGAGTTTTGTTGAAATACTTCATTAAGTTTTACTTCATAAATTAATTATTATTAAAACTTTTTCTGTATTTTTTACCAGTAATTAAAATGATTGTCCCCCTAATTTTATTTATTGTCAATGCAAAATGAAACAATCTATAATAGGAAATAACAATAGGAAAAAAGTAATCAAATTTAACAATGTAATTCTATCAGATACAATAAATTATAAACCATTATTTTCATCTAGAACGATCGTCCCCGTGTAGTGTATTTTAACTCTTAAACTATTGTATCTTCATATATTGTTACTTTGAGGATCTAAATATGAATGTTCTTTCATGCAATTTTTTCCCTACATGATATAAATATTTACCCATATAATATTAATTTGAATATAAATATAATTTATGTAAATTTTTAATTGTCATACAAATTATATCAGTGTTTATTTTACTAAAAGGGGCTAAAGGCCAAAGAAAAATATCATACGACTACTATTTACTAAACTAAGCAACAGACACGTTTGCTAAAAATTATATTTACCTTTTGCGTTTACTTACTACATTAACATTTATATATCAATAAACTTTATGTAAATATTAATTTTCCTCATTTCATAAAAAACATTATAAGAAAATTTGAATTATATAAAAAACTTTATGTAACAGGATTTTTTAAAATAAATATTTATCCCCACTATGTCTTCATTTTTTTTACTTTTATGATCTAAATATGAACGTGTTTTCATGCAAATTATTTATTCTCACTAATATAAATATTTATCTATACCTATATTTAAAGAGAATTCCCTTTTTTTGGTTTCCACTTTTTCCAGACAATAATACCCCTGATTCACGCCTCATTCCGATATACTGAATTCTGATTTTTTTAATGATAACTTTTTTAACACTAATCCTTATTTTTTTTTTAAATTCAAATTCAAATATTGATTGATTATATTTTTTTCCTATTATAATTTAACCATTGAATCCTTACTATTTTTACTATTCAAATTTAAATCCTGATCGATTCTATATTTTCCTATTCAAATTTTAATCCCTATTTCTTAATTTAAATTTAAAATATTATCCATATCATTTAAATCGTGAATTTTTAAGATCCTTTTGTACAAATTTTTAAGAGAAAGACAATTAAGGAAAAAGGATTTATAAATACTGAGAAGATCAACATAAATATTGCAGTAGAGATCAACATAAAGGCATTGTAGAAGCAAGAATTAACGCTTTGAAGAAAATACATACAAGAGGTTGTAATGCGAAAAAATAGAACGGAGAGATCAAACAAAGATAAGGTTACAAATAGAAGGATCTGAAATTTAAAAATTAGCAAGAGCATAATCTTCAAGTTCTATTTTGTTTTCCATGCTTATATCTGTTCTACTTATTTTCATTTTTTATTCTTAAATGTTGAGTTTGTAGGAATAAGATTGTTTAATCTATTGAATTTTCTTCAAATAGTTAATTGTTTGATGATTTAGTACATAATAAAATAATCAAAATAGTATTGATACGAGCAAAATAGAGTGTGAGTGAGATCAAGGTAATTAAATTTTAATTATAATATTGAAGTATAAATTACTAAGAAAATAAAATAAATTATTTTGTAGACTACAGATTACCATAAAATAGGATTAGATTTAAATTTTTGTGCAGATACGATGAAGATTTTTAGTTATTTCAAATAGGAATGTATTTAATTGAAATAGATGGATATATGATTATATTTAATTGAAATGCATTAAATATTCTAAAGATATAATATAATAGTCATATCTTTATTTAAGAAGAATGTAATATAATTTATTATTTTTTAATAAAATAAATTAGGATTACATTTAAATTTATATATTTAGTACATGGTAAAATAATCAAAATAGTATTAATACGAGCAAAATAGAGTATGAGTGAGATCAAGGCAATTAAATTTTCAATTATAATATTGAAGTATAAATTATTAAGAAAATAAAATAAATTATTTTGTATACTACATATTACTATAAAATAGAATTAGATTTAAATTTTTGTACGGATACGATGAAGATTTTTTGTTATTTCAAATAAGACTCTATTTAATTGAAATAGATGAATATATGATTATATTTAATTGAATTGGATTAAATATTTTAAAGATATAATAAAATAGTCATATCTTTATTTAAGAAGAATGTAATATAATTTATTATTTTTTATTAAAATAAATTAGGATTACATTTAAATTTATATATAGGAATATATTTAAAATGCATGTGAATTGGATAAATTTTGTTATACTCTTATTTTTTTTTATAGATTAGAGGGAATGAATTTCAAGAGAAATTGATTTGCATCTAAATTTACAATTATTCATATTCCTAATTTAAGTTTGCTCAAATAACATATAATGAAATATTTGCTTAGCACTATTAAATTTTTGTACGGATACGGTGAAGATTTTTAATTATTTCAAATAGGACTCTATTTAATTGAAATAGATGAATGTATGATTATATTTAATTGAAATGCATTAATTATTTTAAAGAGATAATATAATAATCATATCTTTATTTAAGAAGAAGGTAATATAATTTATTATTTTGTATTAAAATAAATTAGAATTACATTTAAATTTATATATAAGAATATATTAAAAATGCATGAAAATTGAATAAAATTTGTTATACTCTTATTTTTTTTATTACCTGGAATGAATTTCAAGAGAAATTGATTTGCATCTAAATTTACAATGATTCATATCCCTAACTTAATTTTCTATTTTATTTTAATGAAATATTTTTTATGGATTAACTATGAATATTAACATTGTAAGTTTTTCATCTAAAATGCAGGGAGGAAAAAAATGTTCCTGGTATTCATTCATTATTTGGTCTCCCCATTAAGGAAGAGACAAAGTTAACAAAGTAATAAGAATTGTAAATAAACAATACTACTTTACATTGTCTTAAATGCAGAGATATCATTTATTCTTTTAATTTAATTATTTATATTTAAAATTTAACTGTTGAACATAAATTGTATTTATTTACCTTTAAATACATACAAACTACATTTACATTTTACATTGTGATTAATTTAGTTTAATTTAGAATATTGAATATAATTTTAATTTATTCATACAAATTAATTATATGGGGTATTTGAAAATATAAATAAATAAATTTTACGTCTTTCCAAAAAAATATGCGGATAGACAGGCACGACAGTGCCCTTTTTTTGTAAATCTTTTATTGTCGGGAAAATTTATTTGCCCCATTTTTTTACTAAAAGAGTAAAAAGCCAAAGAAAATGTCATATAATTACTATATACAAATTGAACACAATAGGCAAATTTGTTAACTAATTATATTTACATTTTTAATCTATTTACTAAATTAATATTTATATATTAATAAACTTTATATAAAGATTTATTCCCCCCCTGATGTATAAAAAATATTATAATTAAACTAAAAATAAAATTTCTATCAATAAAATCATAATTTAATTTAAAAAATTGACCCATTATCATTAGTTTTTTTAAAAAAATTTATAACTAAAATAACAAGAATATTAATATTAATAAATTAGCATTTAGATTCTCACAACAAAGTTTAACATTTATATATGAATAAACATTATGTAAACATTTATTCATCTTCGATGCATAAAAAACATTATAAGAAAAAAATTTTAAAAAATTTCTATCAATAAAATACAATTTAATTTAAAAAAGGGATTCATTTTTATTTATTATTTTTTCTAAGATTTTTAAATCTGAAAACACAAAACATTAGTAAAATATTTATAATCAGCATAAATTTAATATTCATATTTTATACTAATATCATTTATCAATAATTAAAATATTAATAATTTTTATGTAAATATTGATTCACATATGATTTATTTTTACCCTATTATTCAATTATTAATAAGTTTTATTTTAATACCATAAATTTGAATTTGAATTCTAATTGTTACACGCTCTCTAGTCTCTCCAATAAAGACACTACATTTATTAAAAGATTTAATTACATTATTAGTGGTGAGAAAAGAGAATAAGTGGATGAGTAAATAGATACCATAAAACTGAATTCTGATTGGCATACTCTCTCCCACTAAAAACATTGTATTAATTAGCAGATTAAATTACACTACTAACCTCATTTAGATAGGAAAAAATACCACTTAAGTGTTTATCACTTTATTTTTGTATATATATATATATATTAGGAATTTAAATTTGAGAAATGTTAATGAATGTACTTAGGACCTTTAAATTTTAGAGTTGTTACTATAAGAGGGTTGTCTAATATGCACTCGGGAAAATCGGGCGCAACCTTATGCTTGTTTTTTATCACTTGTGTTATCAATTGTAGGGAGTTATTTAATTAAATAGTCCATATTTTAGGATTAAAAGTTTATGTAAACAAGAAATCTTTTATTTTATAAATCAGTTTTTACCTATCTAATAAAAAAATTCTACTTTTGGGGCATCATTCAACCTATATTTGTCACAAAAGAAAGCCAATTGTAAAGAGAAAAAAATGTTCTTAATACAATAACAACAAATAATCTAGAGCAACATGGACAAAAAAAATTGGAGCAGGGATAGGATGAACTCATATTTCATTCTTTGTGTTGTTTTACGTTGTAGTCACCCCTATTGACAACTCAAGTACTCAATTGCTCCCCTCAAACCAAAATATTTTTTTAAGGGGACCGATTAATAAAATAACGGGTAAGTAATTTTCCATTCGTAGCAAGTTTTTTTTTAAAAGAAAACACTTTAGCCTTAGGGGAGCAGTTAGGGGTGGGAACAGGCCAGGCTTTGGCAGGCCTGAGCCTGGCCTGACTACCAATTCTTAAGCTTGAGTCTGGCCTGTTACCTGTTATAGGCCTTTTTTAAGGCCTGGCCTGGCCTGCGTAAAAGCCTGGTCTGGCTTGTAAGCCTGTTTTGAAGCCTGTTTTATAACAAGGCCTACAAACAGGCCAACAGGCCTATAGGCCTATGTAGGCCAGCAGGTCTTTTAAGCATGTTTTTTTATATATTTATTTTAATATATTCTACTTTTTTATTGTATTATAGTTTTTTTAATAATATTTATATAATTAATTTAATATATTATATATTATTATATTAAACAGGCCGACCTGTCAAGCCTAATAGGCTTTTTCATAGGCCTGAAGTCTGACTTATTTAACTAAACAAGCCTTTTAACAAGCCTTAGCTTGACCCTTTTAATAAACGAGTCAGGCCATAAACAAGCCAGGCCGCAGGCCCCTGACAGGTCGGTTGGCCTATTCCCACCCCTAGGAGCAGTTAAATTGCCAATGTGAACTTTAGTTTTTAATTATAATATTAGGAAGTTTAAATTTGAGAAATGCTAATGAATGTCTTTTATCACCTTTAAATTTTAGAGTTGCTACTCTGATAATGACTTTATTTATGCATCATCTCTAGTATGAGGATTAATCTCACAATTATAGCTATAGCTATATCTATGAGAATCTTGATGAGAAGTAGACAACCCTCCATGAATGATAAACATATTGTGAAAAACGAAATGGTTAATTACATCATGCCTCTCTTTCTATTGAATTTTGGTATGTGTTTGATAAGGCAAATATGCTCATTTATAGTGTATACGTGTGTTTGACAAAATTAACTGAAAAATCAGTTGAAAGTTGAAAATGTTAGTTAAAAATTAAAAAACTAGCTGAAAAGTGAAAACTAGATGAAAGTTGATAAATAGGTTGATTTCATTGAAGGTGTTCTATGAAATTAGCTAAATGATATAAAATAACAGATAAGTACATTATTAAAATGACATATAATGTTGAGTGAGGGTTAACTAAAAAAATCAGCCAGTAGCTGAAAAAAGATATTTTAAAATAAGCTACCTCAAGTAACTTCTAAAAAAAAACTAGTAGTTACCTAAAATAATTTACCAGCTTATAATCTTATTTGACCAAATTATATATGTTTCATAAAACAGCTTATTTTAGTATCTTATAGAATTTTTGTTTTCCAAAAACTACTTCAAGTAGTTTATAGTTTATTATTTTTCTTTCTATTTTTACCTTTAATATTTTAATAAACCTCATTTATATACTTCTTAATTTTTAAAAAACTCTTCTAAACCCTTTTAATATATAATAATGTACTTTATGGAAAAATAAATAATTGAAGTGAAAAAAATAACCTTAAGCTAAGTTAGTCTGAAAAATAATTAAAGTAATTGATTGAAACTAAAAAATGGTGTAATTAAAATAATTCATTTTTTAAAAAAAAATTTAAAAATTAAAATCACCAAAAAATATATTTTATATATTAAATAAAATTAATTTTTTTAAAGTATCATATAAATGTATCTTTTAATGTTATTTTACACATTTCAACAACCAACTTTACCAAAATCTTCCAATTCAATAATTTAGTTTATCAACTTTCAACTTTCAGCTAAAAATTAACTTCTCAATTATCAGCTAATTTTTCATCTTTTAGCTGACTTATAAGTTATTCTTGCCAAACATAGCCTATAGGTGTTTAGTAAAGGAGCTTATTTTAGTAGCTTATAATGTTTTTCCAAGTGCTACTTGGTGTTTAAGTTTATAACTTATTCTCTTCTTTCTTGTTTACCCATAATATTTTAATAAAATCTCATTTTTTTTATCCCTCTTATTTTTTTAAAGACACTCCTAAACCTTTCCGAATAAAATATACTCCATGGAAAAAAATTAAATGATTGAAATGAAAAAAATAGCATTATATCATGTTAGTCTACAAAATAAAATAATTGAAACTAAAAAGTAGTGTAAATAAAATATTTCATCTTTTTGAAAAAACCATGCCGAAGTCATGGGGGTTTTGGATAAAAAAAAAAAGAAGAGAGGAAAAAAACAATATTAAATATACAATGATATTGAATTGACACTTGATAATTAATAATTGATACTTGATACAAAGGATTAGACATTAACGCTTATTTATACTGACTAGTATAGACTCCTAATTAGGAAACAAGTCATAATAATTATCTAGAAACATGGAAACTAATCCTAGGAGATATTATAGGATAAAGCCTAATCTTAATATATATTCTAAGATATTAAATATATTACTATAATATTCTAACACACTCCCTCAAGCTAAAGTTTATTAAGCTTTAAGCTTGTTACATGTGAGGGCATTTAAGAATACATGACTCAATAAATAAAAATAAAGACTCTTGACATAATTGTGATCCGGTTTAACTCGATACAAGACTTCCACCTCGGACCAAGTCGTGATCCACTCAAATGAGATAGATCTCTTCTAGCACATTCATCTAGCGCGATAACAAATAACAAGAAAACAAACTAACAACAACAAAGGGTGAAAGAAAGTAATGAAAAACATACTGGCAGAAAGTAACGCACGAGTTAAGGCATATATCTAATCCTATAGTCACCAAGACATATACAAACATAATAAAGACAAGTCATAAGCATTTCATCCCACATCCAAATCATCACAACAGTTAATGCATGCAATGGAAAAACTCTTAAACACAATGTTACTGATGACATGAGAATGTAGACTAAAGGATGAACCTACAGAAGAAGCTTGGTCAAACCTGAGAAGAGAGAAAAGTTGTCACATGAAAAAGGGACAACTCCTTCACGGCCAGCTAAGAGCTTGATTAGTCTCCAAGCCTCTCCAACGACTATATTGACCAACCATTGGCTACAAATAAGTGCCTCCTTTCAACTCCAAAGACAAACAGACGAGAAGAAGCAAATAGAGCATCAGATTTACAGTTTCTACCTTCTAGAGAAATACTTCTTTCTGCAATATTATTCTTGTGTTGTAATAGTTAAGAAATACAGAAAGAGTGTCATTAGGCTCATAGTTATTAGATTGTGCTCATTCATGCCTTTTTATATCTTGAGCATTTTCTTGCAATTTCTATTTCAATCATTTGTTGTAACTCTCAAGACTAACAAGGTTGTTTTAGTTCGTCTTGAGAGAGCTGTGTAAAGCCTGCATAGCTTTGTGATTGCACTGTCTTGGTGAGCTTGCAAAGGCTGCAAAAGAATAATGGTTTGTGAGCCTATAGAGGCTTCAGAAGGATACTAGTTGGTGTGCTACACCAAGGAGCCTGAGGAGCTTGTGGATAAGAAAAAAATACTTGTACATCAAGCTTGATATAGTAGAAATCCTACTGAAAGTATGGACTCAACGTAACCCTAAGATTTAAGGGGTGAACCAATATAAATATTGTGAGCATATTCCTCTTCCCTTAACTCTTTATATTTAGAGCACGCCAATTACATCATCTCATTAAGCTATTCTTCTGAAGAGATCAGATATTTAATTTGAACTTATACCTTCATAGTCAAATAAGATAGATTTATCTTCTATATAAAATTGCGTATCAAGTGTTTTCCAAATCCTATTTAATACCTATGTATGTGATCTCATAAAATCTATATTTGTATCTTACTAAAGAAACCTTTTTGAAAGAAAGGACTTTATTTTCAAACGTATAGAATTACTCAACATATAATTACAATTTCATAATAGATTTAACTTATACTATGATTCATTGTTTAAACTAATTACAAAGCTTCTAATTTAGCCAAGACAAAATTCTTAAGCAGAGACAATGTTAAAAGCTTCTGCATAAATTGTTTAAGGTTTTAACAAGTCACAATTCAACCCCTTTCTTGTGACTACAATATTCATTTCAATTGGTACCAGAGCTTGCCTCTAAGGTTGAACACATTTAACAATGTGAGAGGAAAAAGATCAACAAAGGGAAAATGGTGAATAATGGGATGGAATGTTCATTCCATAAGGATCCTCCACCAATAGGCCTCCTGCCCTTGATAGAAAGGATTACTACTATTGGAAAGATAAAATGAATTATTTCTAGAATCTCAAGATATTAATCTTTGGGATATTGTTGATAAAGAAAATTTCATTCCCCTCACCAGAAGAACTAGAGCAGTTTTTCACCCCAAGGAAGGAGATGAACTAGTACAAATAACAGAAGAAGAATCACCACAACCAAAATCAAGAGAAGTTTGGACCTCATAAGAAAAACAAAAATACCTTATGAACTCCAAAGCTAAATTTTACTTGATGTGTGCACTTAACTAGGGAGAATATGATAAAGTAGCAAGATGTACAACTGCAAAAGAGATATAGGATACTCTTAGAATAGCCCATGAAGGAACAAATCAAGTAAAGGAATAAAAAATATATATTTTGATTCATCAATATGAAATGATCAAAATGTTGGAGCATGAATCAGTTGATGAGATGTTTAGCAAATTCATTATCATCATCAATGATTTGAAATCTCTTGGAAAAAGCTATACAAATCAAGAGAAAGTAAAAAAAAATACTTAGGAGTCTACCAAAAATTTGTGGACCCAAAGTAACAGTTATCCAAGAAGCAAAGGACCTTGCTGCCTTGAAGTTAGATAAACTTCTTGGATCACTAAAAGTACATGAACAAGAAACTCATGGATGAAATCTTGCCAAGAAAAGAAAAAACTATTAATTGCACTCAAATCTAGTACTTCAAGGAAGAAAATACCAGCCAGACTTCTCAATCTTCTGTTATTGCTGAAACTGAAGAAAATGATCAACAACAAGAAGAAGAAGAAGAAGAAGAAGAAGAAGAAGAAGAAGAAACCTCTAGAAATGAAGATGAACTTGCATTCATCTCTAAAAGAATCTAGAGAATGATAAGAAGGAAAGGAAAAGGAAGAAGGAACTTCCTACCAAAAAAAGAAGGACAAAATCCAGAAGGAGGAAAAGGAAAAATAATATGCTTTGAATGCAATAAGCCTGGATATATGAAAGTAGAATGTCGACAACTCAAGAAGGAGTCAAGAAACTTCCTAAAGAATAAGAAAGCCATGATGGCAACTTGGGATGATTCAAAAAGTTCTTTAGAAGAAGACATTGAAGAAGAAACAACCAACCTATGTCCCATGGAAGATAAAGAAGAAGATGCAGTATTTGATTCTGACTCACCTTTTTATAAAGAACTAAAAGATGCATTTGAAAATCTACTTTCAGATTCACACACACTAGCACAAAAATGTTCTTTACTCAAAGCACAACTTTCAGAAGCTCACAAAGAAAATAAAAATTTGAAAAGTGAAAAATGAGAAATTGTTTAAGACAAATCATTGTCTTCAACAATCATATTTTAAATTTTCTGAGCAAATAAAAACACTGAAACTTATGTCTCCAAAAGATACAATTCGTAACAGTGTATCTCTTCAGAAGAAATATTTGACAAAGTAGGAAATAGGATTCAATAAGTTTCAGAAACAAAAACTGTACAAAAAAATTTTGTACCAACCAAAAGGAAATTTTCTAAATGTTCTTGGTTTAACAAAATTAGACATCTAGTTAATAATTGTTACAATAAGAAGAGAAATTTCAGAAGAAGGGTAACTGACCCTAAAGGACCCAACAAAATTTGGGTACCTCAATTTTACTTGCTTCTTATGTAGGATCAAACCAAAACAACCAAAAGGAAAAAACAATCGTTCTTGGACAATGGCTACTCAAGACATATGACAGGGGACAAGAACAAATTCATCCAACTAGAAAAAGGTAGAAGGTGGTACAATCACTTTTGGTGACAACAACAAAGCAAAAATCAAAGGAATAGGTAAAGTAGGTAAGATCAATTCTGCTCAAATTAACAATGTATATTATGTGAAAGGTCTAAAACACAATCTTCTCAACATTAGTCAACTTTGTGACAGTGACTATGAAGTTGTGTTTCAACCTACATTATGTGTGATAAGAGATCCATCCACTAATAAAATCTTATTCTCTAGAACTAGAAATAAAAATCTCTACAACATATGTTTAGAAGAACTTTATGATCTTACATGTTTTGCATCTTTTGAAAATGATAAATGGATATGGCATAAGAAAGTAGGTCATCTAAATATGAAATCTATTTCAAAACTTTCCAAATTAGAACTAGTTAAAGGATTACCTTAAATCAAATTGAGAAATATAGAATGTGATGCATGTGTTAAAGGAAAACAAACTCATTCTAGTTTCCATCCTAAACTATTAAAAGACCATTAGAACTCCTACATATTGATCTCTTTGGCCCAACCAAAACCCCTAACATTGGAGGAAAGAGATATGAATTTGTTATAGTGGATGATTACTCAAAATTCATATGGGTACTATTCCTCACCACAAAGGACGAGTCTTTTGATGCTTTCGGAATCTTCTCCAAATAGATACAAAATGAAAGTAGTCAACACATTGTTTCTGTTAGGAGTGACCATGGAGGTGAATTTGAAAACTTTTCTTTTAAAATATTATTTGATGAAAATTGATTTTCTCACAACTTTTCTTATCCAAGATCTCCTCAATAAAATGGAGTGGTAGAAAGGAAAAATAGAACTTTACAAGAAATGACCAGAACTATTTTAAATGATTGTGGAATTCAAAAATATTTTTGGGTAGAGGCAGCTGCTATCTCTTGCTATTCTCAACTTTTAATTAATCCATTATCTCTTGCAGTCATTAAAATTTGCATTATTTATCATACTTTATTTTGTCAATTATAACATGAAGATATAAGTGGCTTCAATTAACTATTAGTTTTTAGACCAAAAAATTAACTATTAGTTTCTGTTACGGTCTAAACCTAAGATCCAATAGCCAAAATGGCCCATGCGCAATATAATTATCATATCCGTAAATATATGATATATAATTATAATATCCATGAGTAATATAATTATCATATCCATAAATATGTGATATATAATTATCATATCCATAATTATATCACATATAATTATGGTATCCTTAAATATATGATATATAATTATAATATCCATAATTATATGACGATATCTGCTAAATTTACTCCTTTTACATCTGCGCCCACTTACCATATTTATACAGGGAAAACCCTATAAATAGAGAACATTTACAGATCATAAGGTACACAACCTCACTCAGTCAATCCCTTTAACTGTTTTACATATCTGACTTGGGCGTCGGAGTCCCTTTGCAGGTACACCCCCTGGATTCAACTCGGATACAAACTCCAGCAACCCAGATCCAGATTCGAGTTCGTCCCTGCAGACTTAGACCTAGGTTCGAGTTCTATCCTAGAACATTTGGCGCTAGAAGGAGGGCTTCCCCCTCTCCAGCATGACAGTCACAACCTTATGACCAAACCGGACCAAGCCCACGGTCAAGTCAAACCACGTCCACAAGCAAGTCGGACCAAGCCCACGGGCAAGTCAGACCGCGTCCATATGGGCAAGTCGACCCTTGCCCACGGGCAAGTCAGACCACGTCCACAAGCAAGTCGGCCCTTGCCCAGGGGCAAGTCAGACCACGTCCACAAGCAAGTCGGACCATGCCCACGGGCAAGTCAGACCACGTCCATGGGCAAGTCGGACTAAGCCCATATGCAAGTCAAACCATTGGAACGCCCCTCGATCCGGTTCCCTCCAGATTTGTTTATTTTACTTTATTCGTCTTTCTCACTTTATTCATTTTCAATACTCATCCAATTTTACATCAACAACCGGATGTGAAGAGCATCTCGGTCTCATTTAAACCGAATGTGAAGAGCATCTCAGTCTCATTCAATGCCGGATGTGAAGAGCATCTCGACCTCATTCAAACCGAATGTGAAGAGCATCTCGACCTCAATCAATGCCGGATGTGAAGAGCATCTCGGCCTCATTCAAACCGGATGTGAAGAGCATCTCGGCCTCATTCAATGCCGGACGTGAAGAGCATCTCGGCCTCATTCAAACCGGATGTGGTGAGCATCTCGACCTCATTCAATACCGGATGTGAAGAGCATCTTGACCTCAAACAATGTCGGATCTGAAGACCATCCGGCCTCATTCAAACCGGATGAGAAGAGCATCTCGGCTCTATCAGCAACCGGATGTGAAGAGCATCTCAGCCTCATTCAAACCGGATGTGAAGAGCATCTCGGTTCTGTCAGCAACCGGATGTGAAGAACATCTCGGCCTCATTCAATACCGGATGCGAAGAGCATATCAGCCTCATTCAATACCGGATGCGAAGAGCATCTTGAATCTTAATAAAAATCAAATTAACATCTCGGTCTCATTCAATGCCGGATGTTAAGAGCATCTCGACCTCATTCACATCGGATGTAAAGAGCATCTCAGCCCTGTCAGCAATCAGATTTGTTACGGACCAATACTACTTGGTCCTACTCAAGTCGGCCCAAGTGCACACCAAGTGCGCAAGTGGCTCAAGTGCACAAATTAGCCCAAGTGCATACCAAGTGAGCAAGTCGGCTCAAGTGCACAAGTCAGCCCAAGTGCATACCAAGTGAGCAAGTCGGCTCAAGTGCACAAGTCAGCCCAAGTACACACCAAGTGCGCAAGTCGGCCCAAGTGCACAAGTCAGCCCAAGTGCATACCAAAATGCACAAGTCGGCCCAAGTGCACAAGTAAGCCCAAATGCATACCAAGTGCACAAGTCGGCCCAAGTTTACAAGTCAGCCCAAGTGCACACCAAGTGCACAAGTCGGCTCAAGTTTTCAAGTCAGCACAAGTGCACACCAAGTGCACAAGTTGGCCCAAGTTTATAAGTCAACCCAAGTACACAAGTTAACAGAAGTACATACATCAACCCAACTCAGAAGCCCTATTGGGGCGAACCAAAATAGAAAAGTAAAGTTGTCATGCAATTCATATTTATAAGGATGTGAAGAACATCTCGAATCACCAAAACCGGATCTGAAGAGCATCTCAGATCCGCAAAAACTGGATGTGAAGAGCATGTAGGATCAATAATAAACGAATGTGAAGAGCATCCTTGATCAACAATAAACGGTATGTGAAACACATCTCAGTTCTTCAATAAGGATGTGAAGAGCATTCCAACTCAGAAGCCCTATTGGGGCGATTGCATTTGCCAAAGATTCGGCATTGACTTCATCAACATCGGCCACCAAAACGGCTTTCTTCCACTTGGCCCGTGCCTTTCGCAAAATTTTGCTTGACAATATCGGCCAAGGCCGCCTTACCTACCCTGGCTGCAGAAGACTGGTTCTATAGAGCCTCATGCTCCTCCTTCAACTATGTCAAAGCAGTATCTGCGGAGTTAAACTTGGTACTTATAATTATACAACCCTTGTGCTACTGAACGATGGGAGCACATCCCGGCGAGGGTATCGGAGCACATCTCGGACAAATTCTACCTCTCCAAATCAAGAAGATTCTCGGAAAATCGATGTGTCAGAAGACACGTTGTCTGGAAATCGAATTATTATAACTAAGCAAATCGACTCATGCAACATAGCTCAAAGTCGAACTCCTTTACTTCGACTTCAGTTGGGGGGCATCTATTATGGACTGGCCCAATAAGGCCCAGCCTTTGAAGGTCCAATACATTAGAGCAAGTCGGACTACGTCCACGAACAAGTCGGACCACGTCCATAGGCAAGTCAGACCATATCAATGGACAAGTCGGCTCTGCTTCCCCACGATGGACTTCATTTAACGAATACCATGCTAGGCTCACCGGAACCTCCCTGCACTCATCTGCATCCGGTAATTATATCTTAATGGACCTTGATGGATCAGGGCCCACGACCCAAATCTCAAGGGTAATTCATCACATTGAAGCTGGATACGAAGAATATATCGGTCACAGACTCAATCACTTATCCGAAAACAACTTTGACACAGACAAACATCTTAACTTCGCAGTTTATTATCTTACGAATGCGAAGAGCATATCGGCTTAGCAAATCCAATATTCAGACAGCTTTACAAGCGTTTTAGAACGTTAAAAGCGCAACACAATTCGAAGCGTTACAAGCGTACGAGTACGTTAAAAGCGTCGGGGGCGTCATCCCGGACGTCGGGGGAGTCACCTGCAACTTCTCCAAATCCGCCTTCAACTGAGTGATCTCAGCTTCAAGGGCTTTGTTTTTGTCCATGACCGTGTTATAAAAACCCTTATACTTGGCCTTGTCCTTTTTCTCGACGTCAAGTGCCTCTTGAGCAGTCTTCACATCCCCCAAGGCCTTGCCTCGCTCCTTGGTACGCGCCTCTAGAGCCGCATTAGCCCGGTCATAAGCCGGCATCAAATCCAATCGTAAATACCTCAGAAAAGAGGCATGCTGAAGACTCTGGCGCTCCACATCATAGAAATGCTCAGCCACTGGGACATTATCATGAACTGCCTTCAAGAAAGGGTTATACAAGACATGATCCATTTCAGGCATGTCCAACTCGCATGGTGAACAGGACCGACATCGTCATTCAACACGGGCAGAGTTCCCGACCCACCAACACCAGCATCACGGGTGAAATCAATGTCGACATTCGGTTCCCCCCACTGGTTGTTGTTAACATTCTGCAAGGCCCTCAGTTGTCTCGAAGCAGCGTTGGCCATCGATGCTACAAAACCAATAAAGGAGTGACCGAAGTCATCTCGATCCATCTCGTCTATCGCGGCTGACTCCCAAGTGAGTTATAAACCTCAAAGTCGTCCCGAACGAATAAAGCCGTCCCGGATATAACATTGAAAAATACTTGAGCTCAAAGTCAACTTCGTCAAAGTCGACTAGAGCTGGGGGGCTTCTGTTACGGTCTAAACCTAAGGCCCAATAGCCAAAATGGCCCATGCGCAATATAATTATCATATCCGCAAATATATGATATATAATTATAATGTCCATGAGCAATATAATTATCATATCCATAAATATGTGATATATAATTATCATATCCATAATTATATCACATATAATTATGGCATCCTTAAATATATGATATATAATTATAATATCCATAATTATATGACGATATCTTCTAAACTTGTGAAGTCTATAAATCTGTTTAAGTAATTAAACATGATTATAAGACTTAACATCCGTTAGTTTTAATGATTAACAAATAAGATTATATAAAGAACAAATTAGATTATATAAACAGGTTCTACTGAGAAAGGTATTTTTTTGTTAATTATGTTTCAGGATAAAATACTCTTTAGAAGAAGAAGAAGACTTCGTGATCAGAATCAAAAGATCAGAATCAGAAGAACAAGAGTGCAGAATCTGAAGAAGATTAATCCTTAACAGAGTTGAAGCAACTGAAGAATAGAAGTGAAGACTTGAAGACCGTCTGAAGAATCGAAGACTTGAAGACCGTCTGAAGAATCGAAGACTTGAAGACTGACTGAAGAAGTGAAGACCAGAAGACTATCTGAAGAATAGAAGACTAGAAAACTATCTGAAGAACTGAAGGCAAAAGATATGAAGAAGTACAGATTCAAGTATACGTCTGTCTGAAGAACAACAATGAATTGCAGATACAAGAAGAAGAAGATACGAAGAAGAACGAAGCTACAATTCTAAGGAAGAAGGCCGCTGAAGTTTCAACCAGTATGAAGAATTGAAGTTGTCTGAAGGAAGCAACTCGAATGAAGTATTGAAGCTGTCTAAAGTAACGAAGCTGTCTGAAAGACTTGAGCCGTCTGAAGTCATCAACCTGTCTTAAGTGTTGAAGCCGTCTGAAGAGCCAAGCCCGTCTGAAGACTGGAACCTGTCTGAAGACTGGAACCTGTCTGAAGACTGGAACCCGTCTGAAGGTTGGAAGCTGTCTGAAGCTTTAGTAATGACGTGGCATCTTTGCTGAAACCTTGCGTGAAGACTTTTCTAAGTCTCTGCTGCTCGTACGTTTTGAAACACATTTGTGAAAACAAACACAGAGACCTTTCCCGGTGAATTTGAACTTCATACACCACTGAGGAAATCTCTGCAACGCAGCATTCGCAGCAACAACAGTAGCAGCTTTACTGCAGCACCAACGTTGTACTATGTCAGAACTCTCAAGAAGCGTGTCTCACAACGGATTAAAAGAAGACTATTTGCTGTCTCTAAACGATAGCATTTCAACGAGACATTTCTTCATTTGTGCAATCTGGAACAAAGCAGAAGAAAAGCTCAGGAGACTAAGCAGAAGCAACAAGGAAGATGTTTGAATAAAATATATTCAATTCAACATCTTTATCTAAATCCCAAAAGAGGAATCTGCGAACAACGACTATTGATCAAGATATCTCATTCAAAGAAGTAATGGTGTCAGAAGCAAGTGAAAAATGAGTATACGCAGAATAAGCAAAAAGGGCAAATTCAACGGATACATATGCTCAAGAGAAACAGAGGAAATCCGAAAGCAAGCAGATGCAAGATAATGCACGCTGGATAAAGCATATAAAGCAGATGCAAGCAGATGCAAGCAGATGCAAGATAATACAAGCTAGAGCAAGCAGATGCAAGCTGGATAAAACAGATGAAGAAAGCAAGAGAATTCAAGAGAGAGAATACACATAATCATCACATCTCTCAAAATAGAGCTCGTCAACAGAAGTGTCAGAACGGGAGTGTTCTGAACACTCAATATGCTTAAGGAGAAGCAACCGTTTGAGAAGCTATTACACAACGGTTATATGAGCCACATCATCAGAAGCTCAACGGTATTATGAATTATCTTCAACGGCTATATTCAAGAAGAACATATAAATAGCCTCAAGATTGAAGTTGAAGATGTTGTTGTAATATACAACCATGTTGTTGTTGGAAACAACCAAGTGGTTGTTGTTGTTGAAAACACACAACCAAGTTGGTCGGTCCAACCAGTTGTTGTTGGCATGCAGAGCACATTAACCATGCTGCCGAGCTGCAGTTGTTATGCTATACAACTAGAGTGAATTCTCAATCGGGCTACTGATCAGCTGGTCAGTTAGTTAGATTGTACAGTTGGTCTGTTGATCAAGTGAGTTGGTTGTCGGGAAGGCAATCATGCTGTACAAATGACTATCAAACCAGGTACGGTTTGAAGCTTGGATGATACCTTGGTATTCCAATGATACGGGTGAGAATGTAGCCCATGGAAACCAATGGTTGGAGAATAAGGCTGGAGCTTAATTTCACATCTTAGTTAGCCTACTCTCAGAGGATGTATTCCTCATAGAAAAGACAGGGATTGTACTTAAATTCAAACACTTGTATCACTGTCTATCCTTGTATTTAGTTTGTAATGACTGTATCCTGAGTATGTACTCAGTAAACACTATGTACAAGAAAAATCTGAGTTGAGAAGTTCTAACGAACATCTAACTTAGGTTGAGAAGTTGTAAATTTCATACTTGGTTATTTCCCTGAGCCTGGAGAGGCTTGACTGTAAAAGAATACTCTTAGAGCTTGAAGAGGCTTGATAGAAAATACTACAGCTGGTCTGTGTGACTCAGTGTGACATATATGTGGTTGCGAGGGTCTGGAGGATTCGGAGTGACGCATATATGTGTTAAGGATCGGTGTGATCCTGAGCCTGAAGAGGCTTGACTGTAAAAGAATACTTAGTGTGACATATATGTGGCTGCAAGGGTCTGGGGGATTCGGAGTGACACATATGTGTTGTTGTTATAAAAAAAGGCTAGTGGTGGTTTGCCATTAGGACTGGATGTAGCTCACAGGGTTTGTGGGTGAACCAGGATAAATTCTGTGTCTAAGTTTTCTTTCCCTTAATCTCTTTTATTTATAGTCTTTACATTTACGATGGGGATTGAAAAGTATTTTTCATAACAAGCTTAACTCAAGGATTTCAATAAAACAAGTTCTCACACAAACATAACGTTAAAACGTCTCTAGTTTAGATTGAAGTATTATAGAAGAATATATTCAGAGGGTTGTCTGAAATACCTGTCTGAAGTGAGCACAACAGGAACTCAGTTCAGACACATGATATAGATGGTCTCTGATCATCTAAAGTATTTCAAAAATAGTTCTGAAGGTACTCTTAATAATATTCTTCAGAAGACACTAAGAGAAGTTTGTTTAAAATCCAAAACAATCTTAAGTGTAAGAAAAAGTTTTTAAACTAAATCTTTCATATATTCCGCATGTTCTTAAAATAACTCTGATCTTAAGATTGGTTTTGTACAATGATCACTTAGCGTGATTGTTTATTTTAAAGATTTCCAAAATTGTCATAAAATGTCTAAAACACTATTCAACCCCCCTTCTAGTGTTGCCTGTGGTTCTAACAATTGGTATCAGAGCTCACCTTCGGGTTGAGCATCTAACAAATGCAGAAGGAGTAGATCCTCACAAGATGGAAATCTCACCAGGCTGAAGCAACTCTGAAGAACGATAATGAGAATAGGAAAATCATTTTTCCAATACTCATTATTCATAAAGCTAAAGCACAGGACGCAACAGAAAAGGAAAGTGAATCTATCTCTAGATCACAAACTGGTAACACCTTTCCTATCTATGCTTAAGTTATAATATAGCTATTAATCTGTTGCATGATTTGTTTTATTGAAATTGTGAAAAATATAATTACATGATTTAATTGTTTCATGCTTTCTAAAATTATGTAAATATATGTCTGCATGATATGTGTTTTACTATGTTTACTGTGTGAAATGTATGATTCATTTTATGTCTGCTTTCCTTATTTAAATATATGTATTGAAGAGTCACACATGTTTAGTGTAGTAATAACTGCGTATTTAAATTAAGTAAATGAAGAGTCGTGTGTGTTAGTCATAACTGTTTTTGAAAATATGAAACGGCACGATGTGAATCATTGAATCATCAACCGGTTTCTCTCAAAGGACACGATGCACTTCTCCCCACACCGGTTCAGCACACATAACCGTCTCTCATCAATGCTTGAAGCATGCTTGGCTATCTATTTAAAGGGATTGGATGATCAACATGGAAATCACACTTTACTCAATCCTTTCTCAAAAAGATCAAATCTCCTCAAGTATCTTCATCTCAGAAAGATCATTTGACTCATAGAAATCAATGGCAAAAGCGTCTGCATCATCAAGCAACTCAAACCCTTCCGTGTTTGATGACAGGATCATACCCTGTAAGGTGGTTAATCTTTCTGACTTTGATAAAGCAGACTACAAGATATTTGAGTACTTCAATGCCGTTGGATGGACTCCATACTTCAACAACATTTCCTCCCCCTGGCATAAGAAGAGTGTAACGGATTTTTGGGACAACATCAAGATCATATTTGAACCCAATAGAACCAGGATTGAGACAGAGGTGATGGGAAAATCACTGTCTGTGGACACCAAACTTATTGCTAAAGTTATAGGTGTTCCTGACAGAGGAGAACAATACTTCCAAAGATGGGAATCTCTTCATGGTGGAACATTCGTTCTTGACCAACATCTATTTGGAAGACGAAGGATTGCCCCTTTCAGACCGTCTCAACTTCTGAGCACACCCAGAGCCCTCCTTGCTGTATTAAACTGCTGCATTCTTCCCAGAGGAAGAAACAATTTGACTTTAAGTATGATGGAGAGGTTCGTATTGGGACTCTTGATGACAAATAAGAAAATCAATCTCCCATGGGTACTGTTGTAACATATGATATTCAGAGATGAGATGGGAAATGAGGACCTCTATCTTCACAACACCTTGATTATGAAAATTCTATTGCACAAGGGATTTCCTATGGAAAGACTCCTTGACCAACCATCTCCTGACTTCTTCACTCCGGCTGAATATGCTGAGTTAGACCGGACTCTCATAGAAAGAGAAGAAGCTCCTGAAAATCAAGTGGTCATTCCTCCTCTTTTTGCTCCACGCATTGTAGAAGGAACCGAAGATACCAACTTGAAGTCTTGAAAAAGGAAAATGATGGCATTGGGTGCAAATAATCTGAAGAAGGCGAATGATAGGGTAATTCGGCTGACAAAGAAATTGAGAGCTGCAGAAGAAGAGCTTCAAAAGCTTAGGGCTGAAAAGGAAAAGGCTGATGAGAACCAATCTAATGATCAATGATATACATGTGTCCTGTTTCTGAAGTCTTTATTTCTATATCTTTGTGTTTATATTGAAATACTATTGTGTTTGAAGTCTCTATGTTTTGATTCTCTTGTGTTAATATCTGTGCATAATTAAGAACACAATCCTCTCTTAACAAATTAACAAATTGTATTTCTAAAAGATAAATCTAATTAATCTAATAAGATAATTTTTAAATTTGATAAAATGTTATCTGTAATTTTAAAATACTTAATTTAAATAATTAGACAAATTACAATCAGGTGCTACTGAAAGGTACTTCTAGTTTGAATGTTTCAGGAAACAGGTTTTGAGAAGACCATCTAAGAAACATCATCTAAAAGGACATAATGTGATAACATCTTTATTATCTGAATCTATTCAGGAAGTTCAAAATTAACTCTCTGAAAGCGTGGGTTATCAATATTAAAGATAGTTAACACTCTATGTTCAAACCTAACTCAATCTCTGAGTGGATTATGCTAACTTAGTAATATCTCTATTCATTTAACCCGTTCAGAAGGCTCCTTATGGACTGTCTGAAACTGTGGGTCTGAAATGTTAAGGGATAGTTACTCAAGTCATTAGAATCCAACTCAATTGTAAAGGGGTAGGTTAAGATGACTGTTCAAAGATTCTCTGGGAGCACAAAAGACAAAAACATACTGAAACGTGCAGACATCAAGCAACCTTAGATGAAGAAAAAGTCTTCAAGGCAAGAAGCAATGACAGTTAACGCCTCTTCATCCAGATAACAATAAACAGATTATGTGGTAACATCTCTTCTTTACCTAATCTAAACTTTCATGATCCTTCATTAAATGCGTTGTCCTCTGAAAAGACGTGTTGTTTTAATAAGGGGGTCTCTTGGAACAATAACGCCTAATATCTTTAAAGGTCGCGGCGCTTCACTTGTCTATCAATCAACGCACTCTTCCCAAGAACGCGCTGTCAGTGTCAAAATTAAATGCTCCTGTATATATTCTCAAACTTCCATTTGCTCTCTTCATCTCAACCTCCAAATCTCTCTAGGAAACCTCCAAAAGATTTCTCACTTCCATCTCTCAAAATGTCTTCCTTTATCCTTCAAACTCAAATTGTAGACTTTCAAAATCTCTCTAAGGTTGGTTATAATGTAACTGCCTTTTTCGAAGCCGCCGGATGGTTACCTTTCTTTGAAGCCATTGACTGCAAATGGCATGAAGAAAGTGTGTATCAATTCTGGAACACACTTTGTCTGGAAAACTCAGGGGAAGAGACCTGCCTCAAAGCCCAAGTTATGAATCAAAAGGTGGTTGTAACTACCAATATCCTTGAAAAAGCTCTCGGAGTAAAAGTTGAAGGAGAATTGTTCTCCACAGCTTGGAAAGATCTGTTTGAGGAACAGTTTAACCATCTAATCTTCAATAGGAGAGGAATGGAAGTTATTCCCAAAGTTCTCTTCTATATTCTGAAATATTGTGTGATCCCACGAAATAAGGATAACCATAACCTTGAAATGGAAAGGTTTTGTGTTATCAATCTTTTGCAAAAGAAGAAGATTAATCTTCCGTGGATCATCCTTTTCGATATGGCAAGAAGAAAACTGGAAGACTCTATTATCCTACCTCACAATACTGTGATCATGAAGATTCTTATGGTAAACAATGTGTTCATTAGCCACCTGTACGATCATAGACATCCTGGTCTTCTTAAGGTAAATCATCGGAACACAGAGGAAACCGATGACATCCCTGAGATTCAAAGACTAAGGATGGAGAATGCTCAACTGCGTCGCAAGATAAAGGAGTTAAGGAAGAATGTGCTCAAGATCTCTAATAATATCTAGTGTCCAACGAGCAAACTTATGAAAATTAGTTCCCTCTATCATCTTTAGAACTCATCTGATGACAGCTTAAGTGTCTCTGTTTCTCTGTCTCCATGTGTTTTCTTCTGTGAATTTAGTTGTTCTCTTTTAGTTAAAAATCTTCTTTGTTTAATTTCATAACTTCTTGATAATTGCTTAACAAAATCTAAACTGTAACGAGAAATTCTTAAAAGATTTGAAAACTAATCAACTTAGGGGGAGAAATCTCAGTAGTTCTTTAAGCGTAACAAATCTTAACAGGAGAAATATATCTGTCAAAACGATACATTATTTAACATTTGGTATAGGATTACATTAACTTATAATATAAACCTTTTTAATTAATGACAAAAGGGGGAGAAATATAAACTAACAAAATACTAAAAAGAGTGTAACAAAGAGGGAAATATATAGGGAGATTATAGGAAATAGAAATAAATAGCAAAGAAATATAACATACAGTAAGAGAGAAGATAACAAACTAAGAGCTCTAATAATAAGTAAGAATAACAATAAGTCATAATAATAGGTATCTGAAATTTTAACAAGAACATTTTAACAATAGGTATTTAACAATAGGTATCTGAAATGTCTGAAGTATCATATAACAATAGGTATCTGAAGGGTTCTAATAACCATAGGTATCTGAAATCTTAACAAGAAAAATAACAATAGGTATCTGAAATCTTAACAAGAAAAAGTTTAGCAGCAATCAGTTATCTAAAATATCTGAAATATTAACAATAAACTTGTAACAGTTGGTTAATAAAAGATTTAACAATTGGAATTGATTAATTAAAGACTTAATTGTTTCAGAAGATATCTAAAAGAATCAATGCCTGTCTCAGGGGGAGTAATATAGATAGGGGGAGTAATAAAATCTATTATCTTATTTTATTATCTCTCATTTCTTTTTATACCCATTTTGTTAGTAATATATAATTTATTTGTCATCATTAAAAAGGGGGAGATTGTGAAGTCTATAAATCTGTTTAAGTAATTAAACATGATTATAAGACTTAACATCCGTTAGTTTTAATGATTAACAAATAAGATTATATAAAGAACAAATTAGATTATATAAACAGGTTCTACTGAGAAAGGTATTTGTTTGTTAATTATGTTTCAGGATAAAATACTCTTTAGAAGAAGAAGAAGACTTCGTGATCAGAATCAGAAGATCAGAATCAGAAGAACAAGAGTGCAGAATCTGAAGAAGATTAATCCTTAACAGAGTTGAAGCAACTGAAGAATAGAAGTGAAGACTTGAAGACCGTCTGAAGAATCGAAGACTTGAAGACCGTCTGAAGAATCGAAGACTTGAAGACTGACTGAAGAAGTGAAGACCAGAAGACTATCTGAAGAATAGAAGACTAGAAAACTATCTGAAGAACTGAAGGCAAAAGATATGAAGAAGTACAGATTCAAGTATACGTTTGTCTGAAGAACAACAATGAACTGCAGATACAAGAAGAAGAAGATACGAAGAAGAACGAAACTACAATTCTAAGGAAAAAGGCCGCTGAAGTTTCAACCAGTATGAAGAATTGAAGTTGTCTGAAGGAAGCAACTCGAATGAAGTATTGAAGCTGTCTAAAGTAACGAAGCTGTCTGAAAGACTTGAGCCGTCTGAAGTCATAAACCTGTCTTAAGTGTTGAAGCTGTCTGAAGAGCCAAGCCCGTCTGAAGACTGGAACCCGTCTGAAGGTTGGAAGCTGTCTGAAGCTTTAGTAATGACGTGGCATCTTTGCTGAAACCTTGCGTGAAGACTTTTCTAAGTCTCTGCTGCTCGTACGTTTTGAAACACATTTGTGGCAACAAACACAGAGACCTTTCCCGGTGCATTTGAACTTCATACACCACTGAGGAAATCTCTGCAACGCAGCATTCGCAGCAACAACAGTAGCAGCTTTACTGCAGCACCAACGTTGTACTATGTCAGAACTCTCAAGAAGCGTGTCTCACAACGAATTAAAAGAAGACTATTTGTTGTCTCTAAACGATAGCATTTCAACGAGACATTTCTTCATTTGTGCAATCTGGAACAAAGCAGAAGAAAAGCTCAGGAGACTAAGCAGAAGCAACAAGGAAGATGTTTGAATAAAATATATTCAATTCAACATCTTTATCTAAATCCCAAAAGAGGAATCTGCGAACAACGACTATTGATCAAGATATCTCATTCAAAGAAGTAATGGTGTCAGAAGCAAGTGAAAAAGGAGTATACGCAGAATAAGCAAAAAGGGCAAATTCAACGGATACATATTCTCAAGAGAAACAAAGGAAATCCGAAAGCAAGCAGATGCAAGATAATGCAAGCTGGATAAAGCATATAAAGCAGATGCAAGCAGATGCAAGATAATACAAGCTAGAGCAAGCAGATGCAAGCTGGATAAAACAGATGCAAGAAAGCAAGAGAATTCAAGAGAGAGAATACACATAATCATCACATCTCTCAAAACAGAGCTCGTCAACAGAAGTGTCAGAACGGGAGTATTCTGAACACTCAATATGCTTAAGGAGAAGCAACCGTTTGAGAAGCTATTACACAACGGCTATATGAGCCACATCATCAGAAGCTCAACGGTATTATGAATTATCTTCAACGGCTATATTCAAGAAGAACATATAAATAGCCTCAAGATTGAAGTTGAAGATGTTGTTGTAATATACAACCATGTTGTTGTTGGAAACAACCAAGTGGTTGTTGTTGTTGAAAACACACAACCAAGTTGGTCGGTCCAACCAGTTGTTGTTGGCATGCAGAGCACATTAACCATGCTGCCGAGCTGCAGTTGTTATGCTATACAACCAGAGTGAATTCTCAATCGGGCTACTGATCAGCTGGTCAGTTAGTTAGATTGTACAGTTGGTCTGTTGATCAAGTGAGTTGGTTGTCGGGAAGGCAATCATGCTGTACAAATGACTATCAAACCAAGTACGGTTTGAAGCTTGGATGATACCTTGGTATTCCAATGATACGGGTGAGAATGTAGCCCATGGAAACCAATGGTTGGAGAATAAGGCTGGAGCTTAATTTCACATCTTAGTTAGCCTACTCTCAGAGGATGTATTCCTCATAGAAAAGACAGGGATTGTACTTAAATTCAAATACTTGTATCACTGTCTATCCTTGTATTTAGTTTGTAATGACTGTATCCTGAGTATGTACTCAGTAAACACTATGTACAAGAAGAATCTGAGTTGAGAAGTTCTAACGAACATCTAACTTAGGTTGAGAAGTTGTAAATTTCATACTTGGTTATTTCCCTGAGCCTGGAGAGGCTTGACTGTAAAAGAATACTCTTAGAGCTTGAAGAGGCTTGATAGAAAATACTACAGCTGGTCTGTGTGACTCAGTGTGACATATATGTGGTTGCGAGGGTCTGGAGGATTCGGAGTGACGCATATATGTGTTAAGGATCGGTGTGATCCTGAGCCTGAAGAGGCTTGACTGTAAAAGAATACTTAGTGTGACATATATGTGGCTGCAAGGGTCTGGGGGATTCGGAGTGGCACATATGTGTTGTTGTTATAAAAAAAGGCTAGTGGTGGTTTGCCATTAGGACTGGATGTAGCTCACAGGGTTTGTGGGTGAACCAGGATAAATTCTGTGTCTAAGTTTTCTTTCCCTTAATCTCTTTTATTTATAGTCTTTACATTTACGATGGGGATTGAAAAGTATTTTTCATAACAAGCGTAACTCAAGGATTTCAATAAAACAAGTTCTCATACAAACATAACGTTAAAACGTCTCTAGTGTAGATTGAAGTATTATAGAAGAATATATTCAGAGGGTTGTCTGAAATACCTGTCTGAAGTGAGCACAACAGGAACTCAGTTCAGACACATGATATAGATGGTCTCTGATCATCTAAAGTATTTCAGAAACAGTTCTGAAGGTACTCTTAATAATATTCTTCAGAAGACACTAAGAGAAGTTTGTTTAAAATCCAAAACAATCTTAAGTGTAAGAAAAAGTTTTTAATCTAAATTTTCATATATTCTGCATGTTCTTAAAATAACTCTGATCTTAAGATTGGTTTTGTACAATGATCACTTAGCGTGATTGTTTATTTTAAAGATTTCCAAAATTGTCATAAAATGTCTAAAATACTATTCAACCCCCCCTTCTAGTGTTGCCTGTGGTTCTAACAAAACTTACTCCTTTTACATCTGTGCCCACTTACCATATTTATACCGGGAAAACCCCTATAAATAGAGAAAATTTACAGATCATAAGGTACGCAATCTCACTCAATCAATCCCTTTGACTGTTTTACATATCTGACTTCGGCGTCGGAGTCCCTTTGCAGGTACACCCCCCGGGTTCAACTCGGATTCAAGCCTCCGCAACCCGGATTCGAATCCGACTTCTCTCTTGCTGACTCAGGCCCAGGTTCGAGTTCTATACCAGAACAGTTTCAATGTATAACCCCCCACTGTCAAAGGGCACAAAAGTTATCCCGCCATTATTTGAAGATTTTAAGAAGATACAAACTCTTTTCTTTGTTTTTTTTACTATAACTTACATGTGACTTTAAATAACTAATAATAATATCACATAATGTTTTAGATGAAGCGGAGCATTTTGCAATTATGAAATTTTTTCCTATTTAACTCTTTTCATGTTTTTTTTCTTGCAGCTTGAATGTTACTTAAATAATATAACATAGTGTTTAATATTTAAAACGAGACATTTTGTAATGACAGAAGTTTATCTTATTTAAATGTAATTTTTTATTCAATTTAATATTAAAACATCAATTACATTATTATTATATTTATATACTTAATATTTTAATTTCTAATTTAAAACATTTTGAATTTTTTTATTTATCTATGCAATGGATTCCAAATCTAATAATTAGAGATATCTAAAGTGTCATGAAATTAAATATTTGACTGTAGTCTGTAACAATGCTATATGACTATTGTTTTGAAAAGTGTATGCTTCTATATATTGGCTTGTTTTTTTCGGTGTATAAGAAAAGCAATGGGGTTTGAACCTAAAAACCTCATGTTAAACTACTTAAACCCCCAACCACTAGGTCGACCCTAGTGGGTCTTCTATATATTGGCTTAGGGTGTGTTTGGCAAAACTAGCTGATAAGCTAGCTGGTAGCTGATAAGCTAGCTTCTAGCTGATAAGCTCCTAGCTTATAAGCTCCGAGCTGATAAGCTAGCTTATTGAATTAGAAGTGTTTGGTAAAACTAGCTGATAAGCTAGTTAGTAAATGTAAAATGACATAAAAGGACATAACTACATAAATTTTATTATATGAATTCTATTTGTCTTTTTGAGAAAATATATATATTATTATGTAATTATAATTTTATATTTTTTTAAAAAAAATTAAATTCTCATTAAACCTTTTTATTGATAAAATATTTAATTAAAATTAAAATAAATAATGAAATTAATAAAATAAATAGTATAATATAAAAATAATTTCATAAAATAATGAAAATAAAATAAAAATTTAATTAATTCGTAACTTTTAAAATTTTTTATTATATATGTAATAATATGTAAAAAGAAATTGGAAGGTTTTTGTCATTAAAATTGAAAATATATAATAATAGATAAAAAGAAATTAAGAATAATAAGGGAAATGTATTAAAACATAAGGGGTAGTGATGGAAGAAAATTAAATAAGCTACAAGCTACAAGCTACAAGCTAGGTGAACTAGCTTATAGCTTATAAGCTAGAAGCTCCTAAAATAAGCCACTTTGATGTACCTTACCAAACACTTTTGTGTTGGTCAAATTAACTTATAAGCTATTAGCTAGCTTATTGGCCTTGCCAAACACACTCTTAGTGCACCTAATGCACCTTAGTTTTATGCAAAAATCTTTATATCAACAAAATCAAATCCAAACCCAAATCCTACCATCATATATATATATAACCTAAGATAGCCTATTGTTTTACTGCAATCAGTTTTGTTCCTAGCTCCTCCTATTTCTCATTTGTATTATGTATCTAACCAGGGAGGGACGGATCCAGATTCGAAGGGGGTCGACAAATTTTTTAATAAATAATATTAAATATTAGTCAAATTCATCGTAACTTTTAATTAAGTTATATATATGGTACATTCATGTTATAAAATTTATGAATAATAATACTTGTATCAAATAAATTTTTTGATAAAAATTAATCACTTAAAGGGGCTAAATTTCAATAAAAAATAAATAAAATTTAGATTATAAAAATTAAATGTATCACACTCATTTTATTTAACCTTTTTTTTTCATTTATTAGATATATATTGATAATATTTTATTTTTTTGTTTGTAATATATATTAATTGTAATAGAATGGGGGAGGGGGGCCAAGGCCCATGCTTGCCCCCCCCTTGGATCCGTCCCTGCCACTACGGGTGAGACAGGGGCCTGTGGCCTAGCCTATTTAAAGTGTGGTCTGGCCTAACCTATTTAACAAACAGGCCAGGTTTATGTTTTTTAAAAATCCCATTTATATAAAAGTTAAATGCCAGACTTAGGCCTATGCAAAAGCCTATAAAAGCATGATCAATGTTTTAAAAATCGGACCGGTTATTGAACCGGTGGAGGCACTAGTTCAAGGTTCATTGGTTCAACCGTGGTTGAACCGGTGAAAATAAATATTTTAAAAAATATTTACATTTATAAAATATATATACATATATTAAAAATTGATATTAATTTATATTTTGTGTTGGTACAGTGGTTTAAATCTTTGTTGCCTAATCCCATAAGGTGGAGTACGAATCTGTCCAGCGAAGTTTGTACTATTTTCAAATTCAGAAGAGGTTTACAAAGCTTTAAATAAAAGAATGGGCAATATATATATATATATATATATATATATATATATCAAAGGGTACACTAGCGCAGTGGTAGAGCGCAGTGTAATGAACTTCGACAACCCACTTCGAATCCCAGTGCAAGCACCTTTGGAAATTTTTATTTCCAGAGCACTGAACCGGTCTTTCGTTGACCCGACCAATTTGCACCGGTTCACACCGGTTTGTTAGCTGCCACGGTTCACACCCTCTACCTGCCACGATTCACACCCTTTACCGGACCGGTCATGGACCCGATTCCCGATTGAACCGGTCGGTCCGGTCCGGGTTTAAAACTATGAGCATGATAGACTGACTTATTTTTTTTAAAAAATTAATAAAAATATATTAAAATTATATAAACATAAATGTATTTATAATAATAACCAATATTATCATATTAATATATATAGTATATTATTAAGACTATAATTTTAAAATTGAAAATTTATTAATTATAAGTCTTTACAATTTTACAAATTACAACTGGAAATAATAATAAAAAAGAATCTGAGATTCTAAAATCAAAATTAGATTAGGGTTGATCTTATTCTCCCATTTTCCTTCTTTTTTCATAATCCTCTCTGCTGACACAACCACCACAAACTACCATACGTCTCCTTCCTCCCACCGCAAGTTGCTCCATAACCATCATTCTCATTGACATGTCTGCTTCTTGATCGGAGGTCGCGTGATTATGCTTCCTTCGCTGTTGTGGTAGCTTCACGACCACACACTTCTGGTCGCGCCTACGTCCTCGATGCATCTCGCTACTGGTCGAACGTCGCTCATCATCACAACAACTTCATGGCCACACGGTTCATCCGTCGTTGCAGCTTCACAACCACACATGCCACACAGTTTACGTCCTGATTTTGTTGTTGTTTGTTGTCTATTTTGAATATCCTATTGTGTTTTTTGTGTTGCTAGCTTGTTGTTCCTATTTTGCTTTTGGATCTCTGATTGCGTTTCTTTACTAAGCCGCTTGTTGTTCCCTTTGAATGTTTGTTGAAGTTGTTGGGGCTTTGCACATGTTTTGAGAATTATAGGTTATCCTTGTTAAAGTTATTCCTTTGATCTCTAACTATTGTTGGAGCTTTGTTGTTTGACCTTTGTTGTTCTCTAACTATAGTGGCTTTGTGGCTTATTTAAGATTTTTTTTTCATAACCAAGCCTTTAAATAGACTAATAGGCTAGGTCAAGCTTCTTAAAAAGCTAGGTCAGGCTTAAAAAAAGCCTATCACGGGTAATAGTCCAGACTTAGACCTTGAAATTTTTAAATAGGCCAAGTCTTTTTAACTAAAGTCTGGCCTGGTATGGCCTATTTCCACCCCCTAATGATGGCAAATGCCTAGAAGTCATGGACAAGTTGTTGAAATCATGGATGCAAGCTAAGGGAATTAAGGGCGTGAGGTTTAGGACCATGTCCTACAACCCATGACTAAGTTGACTTTCTTCTCAAAGTCATCATTTGACCCTTTCTCTTATGGGTCATCTACTCCAAACAATTATTTGATAATATCCTTACTTGGGCTATTTTTAATTTTCCTAAATGGGCCACATGTTCATGGTCTCAAGTCTACTGTTTAATACTTTGTATTTTATTTGAGTTGTATTTTCCTATTTACTTTTCCTTTAATTAGGCACCTTTTACAAGGCTTAGGATAGGCTTGGGTTGTGCTCTCTTTAACATCCCGAAAATTAAAATCTAGAAATATCGTGGAAGCCTTAGGCTGTGAATCCCACCGCAAGAAGGGAAGTTATAAGTAAAATGAGAACTTAACGGTTGGATGGGAAAATAAGAGGAGAGTTAGGGAATCGATTAAGAGTTATGAGTTTTAAGGGAACCAAGGAGGGAAAAACTAAGTATTAAGCCAAACCTGATTTAAGAGTTAGCATATGAGGAGTCACACCTGGTGGTAGAAAGGCTAGAATGGTGAAGAGGTGAGGAAGGAAGTAGAGACATTGGAACGAGGGAATTAGATTAAGACGGAAGGAACTAAGCTTAAACGAATTGACGTGAAGGAAGAGGAGAGACGTGGACTCAGGGAACCGGGGTAGAAGGTGATTGGATGAAAAGGAACAAGGGAATAGAGAAGCATAGTCTCATGGACACTTAGAACCCTTAATGTTAGCCTTATTGGAGTGAATTGATGAGTTATAACATGATTGATAGCAGGAAGGGTGTAGGACCTAGAATTGAGCAAAACCAACCGATCAGAATAAAAAAGTAAGCAATAAAATGCGAAATATAGGTGCTGGGCAGCAGCTATATTTGCGCAAGAAAGTGATAGAAAATGAGAGAAAATGAAAGAAAAAGTGGAGAGGAAGAAATGGTGAGGACGCCACTGAAGCAAGAATCCTCCTGCAGCAGATAAGTCCAATGCCAGACGCCACTAATTCAGGAGAATTAGATAAGTCTCAGTATGGTTTGAGCAACAACCACCAAGCCTCACTCAACTCACAATGGGAGGAGAAATTTGGGCATAATGCCTTTACTATATTCATCAAGGTGTTACAAGTGAGGGAAGCCTCCCTATTTATAGAGTTTTGGGCGGCCACCCAAAGAAAAGGGGAAAAAAGATGATTCAAAAACCACCTAAGTTGGGTGTTGAACCCATGACTCCTACCCCAACTAGCCTAGCAACCTCCCAACCAATAAAACCACTAAAAATAGCGCCTATCTAGGAGGAATTAAAAGAAATTACAAAAAAAATAAAATAAAAAGAAAATACAAGAGAGTCCTAATTAAGGGTGGTCTATAGGACAAGGGTCCTATCCAGGGTCAAGGTGTCCTTCCGTAGGGTAGTGACCGTTATTTTGTAGGGTAATGACCTTTATTTGTAGGACACTAATTTCTCCAACTCTTCCTTGCTTGAAGCTCAAGCTTGAAGTTGGTGCATATCCTCCAGTGTAGGTCTTGTAGGTCCAAGCTTCTAGCAGAGTGCTATCATTCCCTCCCCCTTGAAAAGGATTTGACCTCAAATCTGCAAATTCAGAAAGAAGCCATAAGAATAATGAACTGGGTAGAAGAAGGAGATGGATGACAAAATTTAGGAAGTAAGAAGATACTTCCCTTAGCCCTTGGAGAATAGAGTTAGAGGTCCACAAGCTGAACATCCTTCTTGAGCCTAGACAACAAGGAGAAGACCCATAAGTATTATTCCAAAGCAAGCAAAGTGAAGGCTCATAACAAAAATACTTGGGGATCATAAAGATTAGTAAAAGAAAAACATAGGAGATGAACAAAAGGTATTTGAGATAAGGGTTAGAAAACTCCCTTAATGAAGATTGAACCATCTTGTCCATGTACTCTGTGGATTTAGATCCTGGATCAAAGACTAATCTTTTGAAGCCCTCCCTTGCAAGTAAGAGGAGTAAGTGGTCATGGAGAAGGCTTAGGAAATAAATTCCACATAAGTACAAAATGTGTTTCAATGTGCAATATTCATCAAAATATTCTACACTATGTTCCCAAATAAATGCACAAGTGAAACTATGTGGCATGAATGTTTTAGTATTTTTCAATAACATCCCAACATTTTTATTGAACATAACACATGCATCTTGAGTATGATTGTTAAGAGGGTAGTGCATATGTTCATGCCATGAGGTATTCATGCAAGTTTGTTCAAGAGGCATATCCATTCTAATGCACTCACTTAAGTAATATGACACCTTTGGCATATTATCATATGTGTTCATGTACGGTGAAACATTAAAGGAATCACATTGAGCAAGCACACTATGAAGCATATTGTCATGTGAAATGGATGTTAAACAAGTTTTCTCACATGTGATAGCTTCATCCAAATTTTTATCCTTTTTATTAACTAGTTCAAGAGCATAATACACATCTTTATATGAAACAATTATTTTAGGTCCAAAATGTGTATGCACAGTGTAGATACAAACCAAAGGTACATGCATATTCAATCCAACTTTGTTATCATTATGTAACTCAAATTGATCAAAGGAATTGACTAAACATGCATCTCTAGAAAGTTTTGTGGTACTCTTAAACTTAGTTGGTTTTTCTAAACATGCAATAGATTTCAAAGCATCATCAACATTGTTTATTTCTTTCAAACATGTAATGCTTTGAGGCATAATAGAAGAAGGCATTTCATGCATAAAGAAAGTTAGTTTAGGAAACTCCCTTTCAATAGCTTGAGTTGTCCTTTTTGAAACAATAGGAATATTTGCCATCAACCTATTCATGCTTTCACTAGAAGAGTTAGCATTCAAATGATCACAAGATAAACATGCTTTCTCTTCTTGCATTCTTAATTCTTTCTCCTCTCTTTTAAGTTTTTCTTCTTTCTCTTTTTCTATTCATTCTCTTTTCTCTTGTTCTATTAACCTCTTAAGTGTGGTTTGGTCTTCTTTTATTTCCTTTGAGGTCATAGGTATGAGTGTGAATTTTATACCTTGGTGGCGGAACCTATAGGTATTGGCAAACCCATCATATTTTACCCTTCTCTCATATTTCCATGGTCTTCCTAAAAGGATGTGAGAGGCTTCTAAGGGTATAACATCAAAGGTCATTTCATCTTGGTAATCCCCAATTTTGAACCTTAAGCTCACTTGCCTATCCACCATAAATTCTTCCTCATCACTCACCCATTGAAGTGTATAAGGTTCTGGATGTGGGGTAGTAGGTAATTTTAGCTTGTTAACTAACCTAAGGCTAGCTAAGTTGCTACTACTTCCTCCATCTATGATCACTAAACATACCTTATCTTCAATTTGGCACCTAGTATGGAATAGGTTCTCTCTTTGGCTCTCTTCTTCACCCAAAGGTGTTTCTAAGGCTTTCCTAAACAACATGGTTGCCCTTTCCACTTGCCTCCTTCCTTCCATTCTCCTAGGTTGATTTTAGTTTTTAAGTTTTATGGACCTTTCCACTCAACTAAGTGTTTACACTCAATGGAATGTTAACACTCGTGTATGTCACTTTTTTTTGGCTTTTTCTATGATGAGACTCTCTTGCCTCTTCTACTCGGTTGAGGTTGGTTAGATCTTGCAAAGACCAACGTGAGACTAAGTCTTAACCCTTACCCAAAATAGAAGCGCACTAACAAAGAAAACACCTACTGAAAGAAGATTGGAAAATCCTAAGACAAAACAAGGAATTGATATGACAAACAAGAAAAGTTGGCACTCAAACAAGCTTATACACAAGAACAGACAACAAATAAGACAAGACGGAAGAAATTGCAAAGAGAATTGTTTTTGGTGATTTTTGAAAAAGAGTTGTCAAAATTGTCGTTTTTAAGAAAAACAGCAAATACAACTCAATTACGGTATACAAGGAAATGAAAAAAGTAAATTATAGTAAAACGGTCACTGTATTGTTGGGACAATCTTTTTGTTTTGAATTTTCTATTTTTCTGAATCTTTTTGAATTTTTGACTCTTTTTGGGTGTCTTTTGACTTTTTCTTCTTTGTTGTTGACTTTTGCACCCTTTTTGCTTTTTTCACCTCTTTTTGTATTTTTGGCACGTACGTACTTTTTTTATTTTTTTTCTTGCCTTTTCTTTCTTTTTTTGTCTTTTTCCCCAACAGAAAATTACAGAAATTTGTACACAATGAAAAGAAATAAACTGTACCTACTGTAATATTTTTGGAATTTTCTGACAGTAAACTGGTCCAAGTGGCCCAGAAAAGCAAAAATAATGAATAAACTGATTTCTAAAAACTGTAAAAACGTAATGGCAACTTGATTTCAAAAATGGCCAAAAAAATTTCTTAGCACTTCCTTGTTGATTATACAAAACCGATATGGTCACAGAAACGCGCTTGGTTCAATTTTAAGATTGGAATTAAAATTTGAAGGAAAATCAACAATTAGAATTTGTTGATCTTCTTCCAATACTATCAACCAAAAGAAAGCCTATAGGTGAGCGTTTTGCACAATCAAACAGAGAAAGTCCAAGGTAGAGATAACAGTCAATCCAAATTTGCAATCAGAATGCCAAACAAACAGACATAACAAGAGTAGAAAATTGAACAAAACAAGAGCCCAAAAATGCGCATAAAATGGCAAAAATAAGAAGGAAAATTGCGCAAAAATAAATGGCAAGAATTAAAAGGGGGAAACTGAAATTAAAAGGATGGGGAGGACATAAATGTAAATGGCAGAATGTAAAAGGGGATGACAGAAAGTAAAAGGATGGGGAGAGCAGAAATGTAAAGGGGAAGCGGAAAATAAAAGGATGGGGAGGACTGAAAGTAAATGACTGAAAGTAAAGGGGAAAGCGGAAATTAAAAGGATGAGGAGAGCAGAAATGTAAATGACAGAATGTAAAGGGGAGAGCAGAAATTAAAAGGATGGGGAGAAGCGAAAATTAAATGGTGGAAAGTAAAGAGATGAATATGGGGGATGAAAATTTAATGGTGAAGACGATCTTTGGAAAAATGAAGACAACAATGCCTCCTCTTACCACACTTCACCAACAAACAAGCAGTTATAGCAATTAATTTGCAAGAATTACTCAAGAACAAGTATGAGCAATTAAAGAGGCATTTCATCAAACACCTAAGGAGTGAGATTAGCGGCCCAAAAACAGCCCCATACTAGCAAGAATTCAAGCAAATCAATCAAGACAGACAAGTGCTGATAGCAGCAGAAAGGCACCTCGGGCCCGGGAAACAGTCCAAGTCCAAATTACAATTGAAAAGAGGGATGGAATTACACTAAATGAGTGAAAATTCTGCACTAAATAGGTGCAGTTTGCAGCGCCCAAACAGCCCCAATTCAGCTCCCAAATTGCTCAATTCAACAAAGCTCTGATACCAATTGATAGCAGGAAGGGTGTAGGACCTAGAATTGAGCAAAACCAACCGATCAGAATCAAAAAGTAAGCAATAAAATGCGAAATATAGGTGTTGGGCAGCAGCTATATTTGCGCAAGAAAGTGATAGAAAATGAGAGAAAATGAAAGAAAAAGTGGAGAGGAAGAGATGGTGAGGACGCCACTGAAGCAAGAATCCTCCTGCAGTAGATAAGTCCAATGCTAGACGCCACTAATTCAGGAGAATTAGATAAGTCTCAGTATGGTTTGAGCAACAACCACCAAGCCTCATTCAACTCACAATGGGAGGAGAAATTTGGGCATAATGCCTTTACTATATTCATCAAGGTGTTACAAGTGAGGGAAGCCTCCCTATTTATAGAGTTTTGGGCGGCCACCCAAAGTAAAGGGGAAAAAATGACTCAAAAACCACCTAAGTTGGGTGTTGAACCCATGACTCCTACCCCAACTAGCCTAGCAACCTCCCAACCAATAAAACCACTAAAAATAGCGCCTATCTAGGAGGAATTAAAAGAAATTACAAAAAAATAAAAAGAAAATACAAGAGAGTCCTAATTAAGGGTGGTCTATAGGACAAGGGTCCTATCCAGGGTTAAGGTGTCCTTCCGTAGGGTAGTTTCCCTTATTTTGTAGGGTAGTGACCTTTATTTGTAGGACACTAATTTCTCCAACTCTTCCTTGCTTGAAGCTCAGGCTTGAAGTTGGTGCATATCCTCCAGTGTAGGTCTTGCAGGTCCAAGCTTCTAGCAGAGTGCTATCAATGATTCATGTAAAGTATGTCCCGTTGGGTTTTCAGCCAAGGTTATTGCTTAATTTTGGGTTTTAAGCCTAATGAACTTGTTGCACTAATTCGAAAATATCTAGAGTTGTAGGTGTCCAATTGAGGTGATTCCACTTGGATTAGAAAGCCAAGATCCAGGGCTTCAGTTTGATATGTTATATGATAGTATTCCGAGCTCATTTGAACCTCCAAACAGGAGTATTCTCGCTCAAGCGAGAAAGTTGTTGCTTGAGCGAGGATATCAACAAAAACAAAGGAATTCCAATCTGTTTTCCTAGCTCAAGCTGCGCTTCGAGCACAACCTAAGCGCAGAAAGCAGATAGAAATCGAAGGAATTTGGCTCAAGCTGCGCTCCGAGCGCAGACCCGTGTCTGCATTCCTTCTTCCTGCGCTTAAGTTGAGCTTAGAGCGCAGCCTAAGCGCGGGCACGTTCTGGTCCGTTAAAAGCATAAAGTTAGGGTTCTGTTTTCATTTCTCTTCTTCCCCTTCAGTTTGAGAGAGAGAGAGTGATTTCTAGGGAGAGAAGACCTCTATTGGAGCCAAGAAGAAGAAGGATCCACTCCACCATCCTCAAGTCATCAAGGGAGCTTTGAATCACCATCCTCATCACTCAATCATTCCCATCTCCTTGCCTTGAAGTGAGTGTGGATCACCCACTCACTTTCATGTTGAATGAATCCCTTTGTATGCTCCCTGTTCTCACTTCCCTTGCTTATATTGTTGATTGTGGCTGATTAGAGATGAATCTAGGGTTGATTGTTGGATTGGTTAGTTGTATATTTTCATGGCTCAAACCCTAGGTTAGAGAATTTGGGGATCATGTAATAGTGGATTATTGATGTTGAAATCTTGAAAATGTTGTATATTCATGCTCATTTTCACGCTCATGAAATAATGGTCATTTCTCATGTCCCCATTCATTCATATTTTAAAAGAAAATTATTTGGGTCTTTGGACCTCATGCGTAAAGAAGAATTTCATGGGCCTGGGGCCAAGAAAGCAATCAAGGGTCTTTGGACCATTCAGGGGTCTTCGGACCAATCATGTACAAGAGAGGTAACTCTCATTTGCTCCATGGCCAAGGAGTTAAATGGGGTTCCTCAACTAATAATAAACTACATGAATGTTTGCTAATAAGATTTAATCAGGGTGGCCCTAGACGATGATCCTTGGTCACATGGCCGAGCGCTCAAATCATGTAACGGTGGAAAGAACCCTTGGGTGTTTGGGTAAAACACTTCAAACTAACCCTGCATTGATTGCTTCCATGTATATTTTATGATTACTTTCACCATGACATGCTTTACCTGACTTCCCGTGGATTGTGATGTGTAGACCAATCTGTGTTTATGTGTATTTATGTTGCATTCGTACTTGTGAGAGTCGGAGGCTAATGAGGGCGGGGAGTGATCGCCGGTGCAAAAGAGGCACGGACAAGGAGCGGCTCCTGGCAAGCTTCTAAGCACACATGGATGAACCGAACCCACACCCGAATGAGAGGGATACAGAGGCTATGCAGGTATGGGACTGTACAGTTGAGGATAGCTTAAAGGAAATTGTTGTGGAGAACTATACTAACAAGGTGCATCTTCTTTTCGGAAGCCCATAACATAAGAACTCCATAGTTAAGCGTGCTTGGCTTGGAGCAATTCTGGGATGGGTGGCCTTCTGGGAAGTTTCCCGGAAACTGTGCAAGTGAGGACAAAGCATACTGGAAAGACTCGTGTTGGTTTGGGGGGGCCCTCATCACTCCTGCAAGCGGCTCGGGGACGCTACAGTACTTACCTGCTTTCCCCCACACTGTGTAACGTCCTAATTTCTAAATTCAGAAATAATGCCTGTTGGGAGCACTATTTCCAAATTCATGAAATCATTTCGTTCATTTTGCGTATCGGCATACACATCATTCGCTTAGGTAATCCAACATTTACTAAAGCTGCAAACACTTCATACATGAACAAAGAAATAACCATAATCTATGTTTTCCACACAGGCTCCAGTCGATACAATTATCCGACAAAACATAACAAGTATCTAAGTACATAGAACATAACAAAGTGATAAACTATCCATGCCATATAGCTCCTACTGATCATCTCCATCCTGAGGAGTATCTTGCACAACTAAAATATTGTTTCAACGGAATGGGGTGAGACCAACGTCCAGTGGGCATGAACAAAGACACTCCAGGGGAACATACAGGCAATTATAATGCTTCTCAAACAACCATTATAATCAAACAACAACTTCACATCAATCCAACACAACACAATAATAATAATAAAGCTGATAATGCATGTGTGTGAAGTGTTGTAACCCGACACCCCGGGGTCTTTCACTGTAACATGAATGTGATTGAGCGCTCGGCCATGAACCAAGGACCGTTGTCCAGGGAAACCTGAGATTAAGTCTTATC